>JAEIFV010000115.1:0-562857 GCA_018904265.1 Lordiphosa collinella
ATATTTAATGACTGTTTAAAACGACCTTTATACTCTTTAACTTGTAGTTTTTTACAGGCTCGAGGTCTTATGTTATTGACATAGCTTTAAACAGAGGCACACAACACAACAAAGGAGGCCAAGTTGATCGGACGACGTTTCATGAGGAACCAACCTCACTCATCAGCGATCTTCAGCCTGAAATGTCTGTCCAAACAGCAGTCTCTCCATGCCTGCGACGGCAAAACCGTTTGGGAATTCAAAAGGCAGCTTTGCGCAAAACACCAAAAGACAGCTTAAGACAGCCATTCCCCTTTGTAAGTGTGTGGCCTCTGTTTTGGACTTTGGACTCAGGTGCAAACCAACGGCCGCCGCTCTGGTACAAAAGACCAAAATGTTTGTATATACAAACAGGAGTTTTTTGTTGTTTTAAATGAAACTATTTTTATTAAGTTTCGAACAACAACGCAGTGCCGAGCGTTTTTAGTACTTAATGACTGTTTAAAACGACCTTTATACTCTTTAACTTGTAGTTTTTTTTACAGGCTCGAGGTCTTACTATGTTATTGACATAGCTTTAAACAGAGGCACACAACACAACAAAGGAGGCTTCAGGTTGATCGGACGACGTTTCATGAGGGACCAACCTCACTCATCAGCGATCTTCAGCCTGAAATGTCTGTCCAAACAGCAGTCTCTCCATGCCTGCGACGGCAAAACCGTTTGGGAATTCCAAAGGGCAGCTTTGCGCGCAAAACACCAAAAGACAGCCTTTGTAAGTGTGTGGCCTCTGTTTTTGGACTTTGGACTCAGGTGCAACCAACGGCCGCCGCTCTGGTACAAAAGACCAAAATGTTTGTATATACAAACAGGAGTTTTTTGTTGTTTTAAATGAAACTATTTTTATTAAGTTTCGAACAACAACGCAGTGCCGAGCGTTTTTTAGTACTTAATGACTGTTTAAAACGACCTTTATACTCTTTAACTTGTAGTTTTTTACAGGCTCGAGGTCTTACTATGTTATTGACATAGCTTTAAACAGAGGCACACAACACAACAAAGGAGGCTTCAGGTTGATCGGACGACGTTTCATGAGGGACCAACCTCACTCATCAGCGATCTTCAGCCTGAAATGTCTGTCCAAACAGCAGTCTCTCCATGCCTGCGACGGCAAAACCGTTTGGGAATTCCAAAGGGCAGCTTTGCGCGCAAAACACCAAAAGACAGCTTAAGACAGCCATTCCCCTTTGTAAGTGTGTGGCCTCTGTTTTTGGACTTTGGACTCAGGTGCAACCAACGGCCGCCGCTCTGGTACAAAAGACCAAAATGTTTGTATATACAAACAGGAGTTTTTTGTTGTTTTAAATGAAACTATTTTTATTAAGTTTCGAACAACAACGCAGTGCCGAGCGTTTTTAGTACTTAATGACTGTTTAAAACGACCTTTATACTCTTTAACTTGTAGTTTTTTTACAGGCTCGAGGTCTTACTATGTTATTGACATAGCTTTAAACAGAGGCACACAACACAACAAAGGAGGCTTCAGGTTGATCGGACGACGTTTCATGAGGGACCAACCTCACTCATCAGCGATCTTCAGCCTGAAATGTCTGTCCAAACAGCAGTCTCTCCATGCCTGCGACGGCAAAACCGTTTGGGAATTCCAAAGGGCAGCTTTGCGCGCAAAACACCAAAAGACAGCTTAAGACAGCCATTCCCCTTTGTAAGTGTGTGGCCTCTGTTTTTGGACTTTGGACTCAGGTGCAACCAACGGCCGCCGCTCTGGTACAAAAGACCAAAATGTTTGTATATACAAACAGGAGTTTTTTGTTGTTTTAAATGAAACTATTTTTATTAAGTTTCGAACAACAACGCAGTGCCGAGCGTTTTTTAGTACTTAATGACTGTTTAAAACGACCTTTATACTCTTTAACTTGTAGTTTTTTTACAGGCTCGAGGTCTTACTATGTTATTGACATAGCTTTAAACAGAGGCACACAACACAACAAAGGAGGCTTCAGGTTGATCGGACGACGTTTCATGAGGGACCAACCTCACTCATCAGCGATCTTCAGCCTGAAATGTCTGTCCAAACAGCAGTCTCTCCATGCCTGCGACGGCAAAACCGTTTGGGAATTCCAAAGGGCAGCTTTGCGCGCAAAACACCAAAAGACAGCTTAAGACAGCCATTCCCCTTTGTAAGTGTGTGGCCTCTGTTTTGGACTTTGGACTCAGGTTCAACCAACGGCCGCCGCTCTGGTACAAAGACCAAAATGTTTGTATATACAAACAGGAGTTTTTTTGTTGTTTTAAATGAAACTATTTTTATTAAGTTTCGAACAACAACGCAGTGCCGAGCGTTTTTAGCACTTAATGACTGTTTAAAACGACCTTTATACTCTTTAACTTGTAGTTTTTCGAGGTCTTACTATGTTATTGGCTTTAAACAGAGGCACACAACACAACAAAAGGAGGCTTCAGGTTGATCGGATGACGTTTCATGAGGGACCAACCTCACTCATCAGCGATCTTCAGCCTGAAATGTCTGTCCAAACAGCAGTCTCTCCATGCCTGCGACGGCAAAACCGTTTGGGAATTCCAAAGGGCAGCTTTGTTGTGTTGTGTGCCTCTGTTTAAAGCTATGTCAATAACATAGTAAGACCTCGAGCCTGTAAAAACTACAAGTTAAAATCATATTTTTAATGGGTGGTCACAAAAAATATTTCATTGGATACAAATTTGTTTCACGAAAAGTAGATTATTTTAAATCCTCATTGATTTTGCATATTTGACATATTTACATATCTTCGACCTAAAAGCATATTCGAGAATATTTCGACCTATTTTGACCTATTTTGGAATATGTCATATGCTTTTACATATTCCGAGAGTCAATATATGCTCCCAAGTAGGCGTCTGCAATATAACTTTGCTAATTAAATGTATAAACATCGTCGGTCATTTTTGTGGCCTTCATAAAGCAGGAAGTAAAGATGCCGAAAACAAATAAAAAATGAAACCACTGATAAAGCCGGGAAGTTTATAGCCAATCTTATAGTTGTAAGTCTCAATGATTTAACTCCCACAAGACCATATCTAGTTGCTAGTAAGGAGATAGAAAGCGTTAACAGTGGTTCAATTTCAAGATTTGTAAATAATGCCCTGAGGAATTTGTGGCCGAATGACATTGAAGAAAACGTACTTATGCTACTAACGGATGCAGCTGCATATATGATTAAGGCTGGAAAGCATCTAAAAGTATCCCAACATGATTCATGTTACTTGTTTGGCTCAAGGCTCCACTGATATAAATAAATATGTGTCCAAGACAATGTAAGAAAGAATAAATATGCAACACTTACATCGTGTGATGTGGAGAGAAGCTTTTCGGCTTACAATTTAATATTATAGGGCGGTGCCCACTGGACGCGGAATATTACGCGCGAAATATAAGATGTTTCGCAGATTCTTAACAGAGTCTGCTAAGCTGCTGCTATTAACTGCATATCTACATATGTGCCTCAGTCCCTGCTGCATAGATTGACCTGCTATGCGGTTTGTTTGGCTCACCAAGATGGCAGACGCCATCTTCTCGGCAACTGCTGTGCTTTGGCAGTCTGATTTTTTTTGTGTCTAGTGGAAACTGTTTACGGAATCGCGACACGGAAAATTTACGCAGCATATGGTTTTATATGCACTTTTTCTTTTCGCGGCCATTTCGCGCCGAGTGGACACCGCCCTTATCCGATACAATGGAAAAACTTATAATTATATATTGTAAATTAAATTATAATTAATTTTACCAGCCACACATATGTGCCATAAACTTACATACAAATCAAAAAATCTCATATATGAAAAAATATGTTGACATAATTTGACCTAAATTGACCTAATTTGACCTATTTTGACCTATTTTTGACCTATTTTGACCTATTTTTTGACCTATTTTAGCATATGCTTTTACCTAAAAAAAAACATATTTTGGATATGATCTCTTGAAAAATTGCCAATATTTATATTAGTCAAACGCCAAACAAAACAAACAAAAAACAAAATCCGATGTCTAGTGATGATAAGTCTAATCGAAAGTCCAAATGGAATAAAATTTTATAATATTTATGAATTTTCAAAAAGTTTGTTTCAACCGAAATATGTGTATTTGAAAAAACTTGTTAAGCCGATATGTGGAATGGGATATAACACATTTTCGACAAATGACACCGTTTTATCCCCGCTGGAAGCAAAAAATAACTCCGTAATGATATTTGATGTAAAAAACAAAATAATATTCGCGATTATTTTGCCATGGGCAGACATCGGAATATTGACTCATTCTACTTATCTCAAACGTATACACCTATACCGAAACATTTAATACGGGATAATGCAAATTTCATTATAATGTTTAAGCAGGATGACTTGAATATGCATCATATTTATCGAGTCCATGTCATCTCAGATATGAATTATGAACCATTTAAACATATTTCACGAAAATGTTGGGAGGACAAATATGGATTTCTTCTAATTTCTAAGGGTGTTGATATGAGATGTGGTCGTTATAGAAAAGGATTTGATGAATTTATCATACTTTAATAAATAATAATATAAGTGTACTGAGATGATGGTTAACAAGACAGTTCAGAATCAACCTTCAAAATGACTACATCATTAACAATTGCACTAACAGCAAACTCATCAGTTATAACTGAAAACTTTTTCCATCAAATTGAATTAAAACGTAATTATGAAAGTGCGCTCACCGACTTTTATACTTTTAATAGTATACCAAATGTTGATAGGAGAAACAATCTATTTCATATTGGGAATAAAGTCGTAGAGATACCTGTGGGATCATATGAACTCCGATGAAATAATTTCATATATTATCAATAAACTCAAAGAGTATAGTCTTCATGATAGTAAAAAAATTGATTGCAATAATAACACATTACAAGTTCAAGTTCTCACAAAAAATGAAACCATATTTTAATCATGAACGATCAATTGTTCTATTTGGATTTAGTAGACGCAAATTAAGACCACATGATAATGAAATTTACATCTCAGATAATCCTGTGAATATTTTAAAAATAAATTCTGTTAGACTGGAATGTAACATTATTAGCGGATCTTATGTTGGTATTAGACCGAATCACGAGCTTCAAGAATTTGGAATCAATGTTCCACCTAGATATAAAATGAACATTACACCACGGAATTTGATTTATTTACCTGTCAACTGAAGAAAAATAAGCACACTCGAAGCACGGATAACGGATCAGAACGGAGCTTTAGTTAATTTGCGGGGCGAAACTGTATCAATTCGTCTACACTTACGATCAGCAGAATGATAATATACAATAAAAAGCGTACACACCCCACAACTGGACACATTATTAAATCTAAAGCTGAAGTGAAAGCATCACCACCATCTCAAGGATGTACACATCAACGACCTGCTCTATCATTAAAAAATAAATTGATTTTAAAATCACTGGGATTTAGTCTTCAATTAAGTTTAATTACCATAAAATTAAAATGAATGAAATTTTCCATGTTCAAGAAAAACCTATCAATGATTTCACACTTTCACACTTATTATCAGTACCAGCAAAGCTTCAAAACGAATGATGAGGTCCGCATCACACTACAGAACCAAGATTTATATCTCTTACCAAACGAAAGTTATCTCAACATTGAAGGAACTCTTAGCAAAATCATTGACTCAAATACTGGAACACGCAGCCAGGGTTCGAATTACTGACTCAATATTAGCAATAGTCTGAAATTTTGGCTAAAAACTAACCCATCATTTCGTCAATATTTGTAAATCGACTAAATCCATAGACTTGACTTTAATCACAAATCATAATAAGAAAGAAAGTCGGTCAATCCCGACTATAACATACTCTATAACTGTGAAGTGCTGCCCATCACCGCTGTGACCTGTGCTGCCCATAATTGTTTGTTTTCCTTATAACTCGACAACCGTTCATTCGATCTTTACCATTCCTTTGACGGATCGATAAATAATCCTGATTAATAAGAATGTCCAGAAGGAACGAACCTTGATACTTTTTAGTTAGTAGGTGTAGTAGCTTTTATTTTCAGCTCTTAGGCATTTTTCGACTGCTCGATAATTTTCTTCGGTGTTGACTTGGAGCTTTGTTTCGCGTATATTGCCTTTGTTGACGGATGTTACATAAAAGTTGTTGTTGCCTATTAGCGATACAAGCTTTGTGACTAGGGGCGCACAGTTGCTATCCCTTATATAAAAGGGTGGAGGCTTTGGTTTAGGGGCATTTGGAGCCTTTTCTTCACATTCAGCATCAGACTGTTGGCCAAGAATTTGGAACCTATTCCCAGTGAGGGGATCTTTATCCACAGGTGTATCGCTTGTTTTGTTTATCTTTGGAGTGTTGCCGTTTTTTTTGTTTTGCGGGCTTAATTTGCGTTTATTTATTTGTACATACCGATCGATGCCAGTCTGCACAAACGAACGGGTAGTAGGTGTAGCACTTCGTTGTGTTTGTATTTGCTGGAGGTCATGCTGAGTTGACATTTTTGAAAGTAGGTTAGTGGGGAACGTTGGTGTCTGGTTACGTGCTGTTGTTGTTGTTGAGATTGTCGATTGATCGGTTGTAAGCGTTAGTGGTCGTTGAACTTGACGAAAAGCTAGTCATTGGTGTCTTAGGGGGCGGTGTGGGGCATTGGGAGCTCCAAGTCGGAGTAGGGGTATGAGAGCTTACGGTCGCATTGCTCGTGGTGGTTGCGTCGGGCGACAACAGAGAAGAAAGCGTTAATGCGTGTTATGGAGAGTCGTCGATCGTTCTGCTGTTGACTCATGGTGTTGTTGGTATTTTTGCCAGTAGCATTTGTTGAATTATTACGCGTTGACATTTATCAAAATTTAATTTAGTTAAATATTAACTATTAGATATTTTTGGACAAAATAAGCATGAGTGCTTATGAATGTCCATTAGCGTCTTTTATAGCGGATCGAAATTGTTTATTTAAACAACCGAGTTAAGCACTTTTAAATCGATTTCAGCCGGAGCGAGACAAAAACACGTCCGACATGTTCAATGGTTCCGGCTGAAAAAAAAATCGAAATCCGTTTTTCTTAAGAGATGAGAGTTTCAAACGGACATTAGCAATTTTTTCTGTTTTTGTGACAGCAGCAAAGAAGAGAAACAAAGGAAAAAGATAAATGTACAGAAAGTCAGAGGCGAAACAATAACACAACGCACTTTTCGGAAGTCAAATGTTGTTTTTGTTGCAATTGTCGAATTATTGCCTGTTGACTTTGTGCTGACGCCGGCGTCAGGTCATTTGTGAAAAAATTTTGCTTGAAAAGGTTCGTCCGGTGTTGGTTTAAAAAAGTGTTTAATAAAGTTAAGATAAAATGTAATTAAAAAGAAAAAGACGCCAGTATTTCAACGAGTTTAACCATTAAATAACGCTGCTTCTTGAACAGCTAGCAGAGAATGTTGTTAATTTAAAGTAAATGTAAATGTAATGTTAAATATATATTTAAATTTTTTAATAAATATTAAAATTACGAATCCTGTGATTCAGTTTTATGATTCAGAATAAACTAAAATAAGTAAATATAAAAAACTAACAAAAAGGCCTAGTATTTATTTGGGAAACAAAATGTAATGAAACAAAATATTTTCGGATCCGTTTTCGACACTTTCTCGATAGCGAAAACGTATTGGAAACGGATTAGTTTTCGATCCGTTTTCACTATCGGTCGAGAACGGATCCGAAAACGGATATCGAGAACTTATGTTTTGCTGCCACAAACTGAGCGACAAGTAATACTTTTTCGGACCGAGAACGGAACACATTCTCGATAGTTTTGTGAGAGAAACCTTCGAGAAAATGTCGAAAACGGATCCGTTCGCGATACCGCTTGTCGGGTGGGTATATACACACATTTACATACATACTTATGTGTTTTGCTGCTGCAGGAGCCGGCCCTTTTTATATATTTAACAATTCAGACCAATTTTCTCAAAAAAGTAATCTGATTACTAAATATGTCCAGAAGTAAAGAAACCTTTTTTCTTAAAATGTTGTGGCCATTAAAAATAAACGTGCTCTATCTGGAAGTAAAAGAAGCATAATTCATATATGTCAAAACTCTCTTCCTTTACCATCCTTTTAAAGTCTTTCCTTACCTTACGGAGACAGAGAGAATTTGCTTTATTGTAGTTTGTTGATGCTGATAAAAAAAAAAAAAATATTTTATGGTTCGGGGATGCTCCCTCTTGGTTTTAAAAATTTTGCACAAACTTATTATACTCTATGTAAATTTGGTACAGAGTATAAAAACTAAAAATTAAATAGTTTCCATAAAATATGACTTGATCAACAAGGTTGAGAAATATGAACTAAAACTAAACAAAATGTTATTCATTAGTCGTTTTGTTACATTTGCTTTTTTTTTTTTTCAACGTTTCTTTTCGGAAAATTTACCGCTAATCTTAAACCTTCTGACGGGTTTCCGCGATTTTTTGGATCACGTGAATACTTTATTCATTTGGGCTACAAAGCGAGGTTTCGCGGGGCACTGGCTGCTTGCCAGTGCCTTTGGAGACATAAATGGACTCGAACAATATGTGCGTTTCGGACTCTGATTCGACTTCGACAATGGATGGAAGCATGGATATGGACCATTCAACAACTGCTCCGAGCAGGGATCGCATGGCTACTCGGAAGACGAAGACCAAGCCGTACTCAAAGTTATCTACTAAAACGTATCCTAAATGGTCGGATGAAAAGGAAGCCCCATATTCGGCTTTAAATTCTGCAAAATTATTATGGACACCCGCAACAACATCAACAGTAACCACAAAGTCTACAAGTGGCCCGTATATAACTCCAGTGGTAAATGGAGGCAGTCAAACAAATGTAGAGACAGCCTCAGGACACAACATCCAGATGACGTCCATTTCAGACCAGATCACTACAGCTGGTTCATTTCTGGATATTAGTAAATGGCCTGCCCTGCCTGGATACACCCTAGCCAGGATCCCAGTAGTAGCCAACTGCTCCAGCCAGTCGCCTCAAGTCACTGGCTCAAATCCTGCAGCCCAAACTGAAATGGTGGTCTACCAGCGGATCCCACCAAAAGTGGACTGGCAAAAAGTACCCACCAAAAGGCACCAAACTGCTCAGCCTGCCCGACCGAACAAAATCGGAAAGGCGTACAATTCCCGGGATATAGGAAACGGGTCTGTCATGGGTCCGACCACCTCCAAAGCAGCGCTGCAAACAAGCCAAAACCGATTCGCAGTCCTTGCAGCCGAAGAGGAGCAATTGAACAGTATGAATATCGGTAGAGCTAATGAAGCTACACCCACACAACCAGTCAACCAACAAGCAGTCGAAGCACCGCTAAGGCCTCAAAGGCCACCGAAACCAAGACCAATTACCCTGCCGCACCTAGATGATCTCCAGAAAATGCAACAAACGCTTGAATCGGTGGTACAGCCTGAAGACTATGACCTGGCGGTCTCTAAGTCTGGTGTCACCAGAATTTACGCGGCAAGTTCAGAGGCTCACCGCAAAATAATCGCCAAGTTGACGGAAATCAATATTAAATTCTCCTATTTCCAACTGAAGGAGGACCGACCTTTTCGAGTGGTGGTATTAAATATCTCGCACTCCACCCCAAAAGAGCAAATTGTGACAGCCTTTGAGCGTAATGGGCACACCGTCACTAATATGTTTAACCCAGCTGTTGGAAGACATCGGAAATTTGATGATAATGGCTTGGAAAAGGTCCGCGAAGAACCCCTGGAAAAACAAAATATCTGGTTTGTAGACCTTAAACAGGCCACCAACAACTTAGAAGCGCTCAAAGTTAATAGCGTCGGCCGACAGCGAGTCAAAACTGAGCTTCCAAGAAAGAACCTCGACCTGGTTCAGTGCTTCCGATGCCAGCAATTTGGACATACACAAAAATTATTGCTTTCGCGATGTTGTCTGTGGACGTTGTGGCGAAGAGCATCCCACACTTGCTCCCGGCTGCTCAGCCATCACTAAGTCCCTCTTTAAGTGTGCGAACTGCAACCAGAACCACACCGCCTCCTATAAAGGATGTCCTGTTTACAAAAGGAAGATGAACGAGCGCCGTCCAGGTATACAACCCCAAATTAATCCCGGCTTCAATCAGACCAGACCCCGACTGCAGTTTGTCCCAGCCGCTGTGGTACAGGAAGGCATTTCGTTCGCTGATGCGGCTCGATCGGGCCAACAGGGCTCTAGAGGCAGGAGTGCAACTTGCCCACAACGTCAACAACCACAACAGCAGCAATCTCAACAGTACACTCAACAGCAACAACGTAGACCACAAAGAGAACAATCCCGCTCCCAAGCCCGAGCTCCAGGACACCAGCAGTTTGAAGGCGCCAACTGGAATGACTTCAAGGAGATGCAACAGAACATGGCCAAGCTCGCTGAGTCAGTACAGCAGCTAACTCAAATGGTGCTTCAACTGACGCAGGAAAATGCTCTCCTGCGTGCACGCATGTCCTCAAATAACTTACCATAATGGCTTCCCAACTGCGCCTCGGATTATGGAACGCTCGGAGCCTATGTCCCAACGCACCCGAGCTAATAGGTTTCCTCGACAAGCACAACATCGATGTTATGCTTGTCACGGAAACCTATCTACGAGAAGGCGTACATTGTGTAATCCCAGGGTACACAATGTACCGAGCTAACCACCCTAGTGGAAATTCAAGAGGAGGAGCGGCGGTTCTAGTGAAACAGGGGCTTGTTCACTACCAACACCGCACAATCTCTATCGCCCATGTTCAACTGGCTCCAGTGTCGGTGCTGACGACAACTGGAGAAGTAACGATCGCTGCAGCCTACCTCCCACCACGACTTCCATGGGCGCAAGCTGATTTTGACAGACTCCTGGACCAACTTGGACAGAAGTTTATTATTGGAGGTGACTTTAACGCCAAACATCGATTATGGGGCAACTTTAGAGCAGAAAGCCGTGGTACAGCGCTCTTTAATGCCATCACGGACTCCTCCGCCCAGGTTCTGGCTACTGGTCGTCCGACCTACTACCCCTCTAACCGACGAAGCACACCCTCTGCTATTGACTTTTTCATATACAATGGGTTTCAAGCAGCCCAACTTTCTGTGAAGGAGGAGTACGAACTATCCTCAGATCATCTTCCTATTCTGGCTACTATCCACACGTCCCCACAAAGAATCCCCAAGAGGCAATTCTTACTCCCATCTGGATCCAACATCCAAACCTTCAGAACCGAGTTGGCGAATTCCGTCAACCTTAATATGGAGATACAAACCACGCAGGATGTCGAAGATGCTGTTGCTATCTTCCTAAATAAAGTACAACAAGCTGCCCTGAAGGCTACTCCCCCCACTGGCCAAACTTATCTACCCGGAGGACTCTCTACTGGACTCAACCCTGCTGCTGAGGAGTTGCTTTATTTTAAAAAGCGGCTACGGAGGGAGTATATCCGCACAAATGACCCCCGGATTCACAGAATATACCGCAGAGTTGCCAACAGAGTAAGGAAGGTCCTTGCCACACTCAGGCGTGAGGCGACAGACCGAATGCTGGAAAAAGCTACTGCGGATGAAAGCTCGAAGTTTGCGCTTTGGAAGCTCACCAAACGGTTCAAGCGGCAAGTTGCGCCAAAGTTCCCAGTTCAACGTCCTGATGGTTCCTGGGCAAAATCACCACAGGACCGAGTGGAAGCCTTTGCCCTGAACTTAGAAGAGCGGTTCCAGCCGTATGAAACATCCTCGCCCCGCCGGAACCAATTAGTCTCAGATGCCCTAGATAGCCCCCTCCAAATGGCCCTCCCAGTTCCGCCAATCACCTTCCCTGAGGTGAAAGGGGAAATCAAGGATCTGGTGGTACGTAAGACCCCAGGCATTGACAACATTGACAACAAAACAATGAAGCTCCTGCCAGACAAAGCCATATTGTTCTTGGTGCTCATCTTAAACGCGGCTCTGAGACTAAGCCATTTTCCATCACCCTGGAAGAAAGCCAGAATTGTTCTCTTTCACAAGAATGGAAAACCACCATCCTGCCTTGATTCCTACCGGCCGATTAGCCTACTATCCACCCTTGGAAAGATCTTCGAGCGCTGTATCCTTCGAAGAATGCTTGATATTCGATCTATTCGAAAAGCCATACCCGATTTCCAATTTGGCTTCCGACTGAGCCATGGAACTCCCGAACAATTACATCGAGTGGTCAACTACATCCTTGAAGGGTATGACGGGAAAGAGTACGTAGTGGCAGCTTACCTTGACATCCAGCAGGCCTTCGATAGAGTGTGGCACGCAGGTCTGCTCTCGAAGATCAAGAAACTTCTTCCGCCCCAACTGTACCTTCTAATCAAGAGCTTCCTGACGGACAGAGCTTTTGAGGTTGCACAGGACGGAGCGACATCCCAAACAAGACCAATTCGGGCTGGTGTACCGCAGGGTAGCGTATTGGGTCCTACGCTATACTCCCTATTCACTCACGATATGCCCAGAGCCTGTAGCATTCCGCTTGAAAACTCCGAAGATCTTCTAATTGCAACATTTGCTGATGACACGGCCATACTTGCCCGAAACAAATGCATATACTCAGCCACAGATGCCCTTCAAGAGTACTTGAATAGGTTTAGCAATTGGGCCGGTAGATGGAATATTGCCATAAACACGGACAAGTGCGCTTCGGTGACTTATTCCACCCGTCGTGACACCTGCCCGGGAGTATTCTTGCACGGTCAGCTTATGGAGCATAAAGCAGCTCATAAATACCTTGGAGTGACACTGGACAGAAGACTGACCTTTGGACTACATGTCACGGCAACAGCTCAGGCAGTGGCTGCCAAAGCACGGCGCATGGGGTGGCTCCTGAACTCCAACAACAAATTGTCGCTCAGGAACAAAGTCCTAATCTACAAGGCAATTCTGGCTCCGGTATGGAGATATGGCCTACAAATTTATGGAATCGCGGCGAAGTCTCACCTGAGGAAGATTAGAGTGGTCCAGGCGAAAATCCTTAGACGCATTACGGGAGCTGAATGGTACCTGAGAACCAGGGATATTGAAAAAGACCTTGGAGTTCCCATGGTTGGGGATGTTATCAACAAACAGGCCGCCACTTACCTTGACAAGCTATCTCACCACCCCAACAAACTGGCTAAAAACTTGTTAAGAAAACGGAGAATCCAAGGTGTACGCCAAAGAAGAAGGTTAAAGAGAGTCTTACCCAAGGACCTGAACTCACGGCGACTCTAGCAGGACACCATTTACACCAAATTCTCACACTTTCTCACTTAATACCTACATTAAAACACTTATACATTATCGGTAAGCCCAAATGGACACTGCCAAGTACTGATAAAACACAATATCACACTAGTATAAGCGGCCAAAAAGGGTAGCAGAAGGCTAGTTACCAATAAATGTATTCTTTAAACCAAAAAAAAAAAAAAAAAAAAAAAACAATACTGAGACATTTATTTAATTTATTTATTTACTTAATGGTTCGTGGCTCCTAGGTGTGATTCTAACTTAATCCTAAATTGCTTGGCATTTCTTATAGTCTTAATATCATGTGGTAGTCGGTTCCAACAACGAACAGCATAAATGAAAAAATTGTTTTTCTGACAATGAACGCTTAAATTTTTACATACAATATTATTTGTTCTCTGACACACTAAAGTTGAGTTTTTCGTACAGGTAAGCAGGTTCATTTGTCCAAACTACTTTATGTAAAAGAAGTAGACTCTTACGTCCATCCAAGACTGCAGGGGTAGACTAAAAATATTAATAGACACATCAGATATTCTGTCAGATCGTTTTCTATTGTAGATGTAACGTGCTATATTATTAAAGGCTACTTGAAGCTTTCTTTGGCTTTCAGCATCGCAGTTGTTAAAAACTTCAACTCCATAGAACAGGACAGAAGTAAGCAAAGTCTTGGCAATCAGCATCCGAATTCTAACTGGCAGAAAGTTTTTTATTTGATTTTGATTTCTGAGGATTCCGTCACATCTTCCTACTGCTCTAATAATATGGTCTTTCCATGTAAAAGTTTCTGCTTTCTTATTCTTGGACGCTTCAGCCACAATTGAGCGGTCATTTTTCTCACCCTTAAGTTAATCCTCTCTAAAACCGCAAACGCCTTAATCAAGATACGTTGAAAAACATTTTATTGGGCAAACTCAATCCATCTTTTATCGATCGGTCAGTTGAAGACTTGAAATTTTGGAACCTGAAGAATTAGCAATTCTTACTTGTTCTCTAAAACCAATTTACATAATGATGGTAGTAGGCTCTGCTTTGGTTTATAGTTACTGTAGTCTTTCTTTTAATGCCAACAAATTTCACAGATTTCCTTTGTCGTTAGTCAAATTCACAGCGACTACTCAGTTGATAGTCAAGTCAAATGTAACAAAACGACTAATGACTAACATTTTGTTTAGTTTTTTGTTCATATTTCTATGCCTAGTTGATCAAATCATATTTTATGCAAACTATTTAATTTTTAGTTTTCATGATTTGATTCCGTAGTCGTAGTCAAAAAAATCAATAGTTAAGTCATTTCGAACCCTGCACGCAGCACAAATGGTGTTGAAGGTATTCTCAAAAATAATTGCATAAGCTATTTTCTGGATGAAATAAGATATGAGTTAAATGGATGTGAAGTGAATAGGACTTGGTTTACTGGTATTACTTCGACTCTCAAGAACTTTCTCTCCATCGGAAAACAGGAGGATCATCTTTATCGCAATGCTGGGTGGAGCGGAGTTGGGCTTCTCCGGAAGGCAGGAACTCTCCTGTGTGGTTATGGGGGCGTTGTAGTGAGGTAAAGGTGCTGATCGGTTTTACATGGAAACCTAGCGCGATCCTGGCTTACTGCGTCCCAAGTCGACTCCCACCTCCCAGTGGCAACCCCTGGTAACAGAGTAATGCATCCGCAAAGCTGCTGGCTAACGTGAGCGGCGACCCTCCCCTTGGGAAACAGGGGGCGTCGCATCGGGCTTGGAACCCGATAGGCGTCTATCCCCATCCGCCAATGAAAACTAGCACAATGCCCTCGGATACGGACTCTCCCCCGACGACGACCCACGCCAACGTTTTAAGGACCACGGATTTGAGGATATGCACCTGGAATGTACGCACCCTCAATAGAGAGCGCGCGGATTCCATTAGCACTTCAGGAAATAAGATGGACTGGACAGGGGGTGGAGGAAGATAACATCCGAAACCAACGCCCCATGGGAGATCTACTACAGTGGACCTTGATTCGAAGCACGAGTTTGGTTGCGTTTTTGCAGTCAACAAAAGACTGTGCCGCTCTGTCATCAGCTTTACACCAGTTGACAAGCGACTTGCCGCACTCAGACTTAAGGCAAAATATTTTAATATTAGTCTTATCTGTGTACACGCCCCGACAGAAGGAGAGAGCGATTCGGAAAAAGACGAATTCTATGAGCGCCTAGAAGACCTATAGAGGAGCGCTGCCCCGATCACGACATCAAGATCGTGCTAGGCGACTTCAACGCACAAATCGGTAGAAGTACTCATCGTCCGACTATCGGCCGATTTGGAGAGCTAGATAGACTTCGCTTCGGGCCGGAACATGGTCATTAGTAGCACCAGATTTGAACACCGCAACGACCACAAGGCGACCTGGACGTCCCCCTTGTCAATCAATACGAAACCAGATTGATCAATTTGTGATAGACGGACGGCACTCTTCGAGTGTTCTAGAGGCTACCGCTCTGAGGAGCCAATATGATTCGGATCACTACCTTGTTGCAGCCAAAGTACGCTCACACGGCTCAGTGTGGCACACAGTTCAATGTTGACGCCGAAAGCTGAACGTTGAAGCTGCAATCACAACGGACATCCAATATCCGCCGAAAACTCCGAAAACAGTCATGGTACGATGATGAGTGCCGTCGCGCTACTGCAGAGAAAAGACGCTGCCTACAGGAGAACTCTGCAGTCGGGAGCAACGCGGGTTGATGAGGAGATACCGGGGGAAAAAGGAGAGAGGCGTAGCAGCTTTTAGAGAGAAAATGAGCAGGAAAAAGCGCATGAGGAGGAAGAAGAAATATTGTTTAGATAAGAGACAAACTACAGGAGGTAAGCAGCCCAGCGTCAGACGATTAAAGGACGAGCATGGAAATCTGGTTAGAAATCCGGAAGTGGCACTAGACAAATGGAGAAACTATTTCTCTAACTGGTGGGAAAAAGACCGCAGGGGTAGACTAAAAATATTAATAGACACATCAGATATTCTGTCAGATCGTTTTCTATTGTAGATGTAACGTGCTATATTATTAAAGGCTACTTGAAGCTTTCTTTGGCTTTCTGCATCGCAGTTGTTAAAAACTTCAACTCCATAGAACAGGACAGAATTAAGCAAAGTCTTGGCAATCAGCATCCGAATTTTAACTGGCAGAAAGTTTTTTATTTGATTTTGATTTCTGAGGATTCCGTACATCTTCCCTATTGCTCTAATAATATGGTCTTTCCATGTAAAAGTTTCTGCTTTCTTTATTCTTGGACCCAAGCTTCAGCCACAATTGAGCGGTCATTTTCTCACCTTAAGTTAATCCTCTCTAAAAACCGCAAACGCCTTAATCAAGATACGTTGAAAAACATTTTATTGGGCCAACTCAATCCATCTTTTATCGATCGGTCAGTTGAAGACTTGAAATTTTGGAACCTGAAGAATTAACAATTCTTACTTGTTCTCTAAAACCAATTTACATAATGATGGTAGTAGGTTCTGCTTTGGTTTATAGTTACTGTAGTCTTTCTTTTAATGCCAACAAATTTCACAGATTTCCTTTGTCGTTAGTCAAATTCAAAGGACTACTCAGTTGATAGTCAAAATTCTTGGTCAAATGTAACAATACGACTAATGACTAACATTTTGTTTAGTTTTTGTTCATATTTCTAAGCCTAGTTGATTAAATCATATTTTATGCAAACTATTTAATTTTTAGTTTTCATGATTTGATTCCGTAGTCGTAGTCAAAAAATCAATAGTTAAGTCATTTCGAACCCTGCACGCAGCACAAATGGTGTTGAAGGTCTTCTCAAAAATAATTGCATGGCCTATTTTCTGGATGAAATAAGATATGAGTTAAATGGATGAGAAGTGAATAGGACTTGGCTTACTGGTATTACTTCGACTCTCAAGAACTTTCTCTCCATCGGAAAACAGGAGGATCATCTTTATCGCAATGCTGGGTGGAGCGGAGTTGGGCTTCTCCGGAAGGCAGGAACTCTCCTGTGGTTATAGGGGCGTTTGTAGTGAGGTAAAGTTGATGATCGGTTTAACATGGAAAACCCAGCGCGATCCTGGCTTACTGCGTCCCAAGTCGACTCACACCTCCCCGTGGCAACCCCTGGTAACAGAGTAATGCATCCGCAAAGCTGCTGGCTAACGTGAGCGGCGACCCTCCCCTTGGGAAACAGGGGGCGTCGCATCGGGCTTGGAACCCGATAGGCGTCTATCCCCATCCGCCAATGAAAACTAGCACAATGCCTCGGATACGGCCCCCCCCCCCCGACGACGACCCACGCCAACGTTTTAAGGACCACGATTTGAGGATATGCACCTGGAATGTACGCACCCTCAATAGAGAGCGCGCGGATTCCATTACCGCACTTCAGGAAATAAGATGGACTGGACAGGGGTGTAGGAAGATAACATCCGAAACCAACGCCCAATGGGAGATCTACTACAGTGGACATGATTCGAAGCACGAGTTTGGTTGCGGCTTTGCAGTCAACAAAAGACTGTGCCGCTCTGTCATCAGCTTTACACCAGTTGACAAGCGACTTGCCGCACTCAGACTTAAGGCAAAATATTTTAATATTAGTCTTATCTGTGTACACGCCCCGACAGAAGGAAAGAACGATTCGGAAAAAGACGAATTCTATGAGCGCCTAGAAGACCTATATGAGCGCTGCCCCGATCACGACATCAAGATCGTGCTAGACGACTTCAACGCACAAATCGGTAGAGAAGAAGCTCATCGTCCGACTATCGGCCGATTTGGAGAGAGGCTAATAGACTTCGCTTCGGGCCGGAACATGGTCATTAGTAGCACCAGATTTGAACACCGCAACGACCACAAGGCGACCTGGACGTCCCCTTGTCAATCAATACGAAACCAGATTGATCACTTTGTGATAGACGGACGGCACTCTTCGAGTGTTCTAGAGGTACGTGTGCGCCGAGGAGCCAATATTAACTCGGATCACTACCTTGTTGCAGCCAAAGTACGCACACGGCTCAGTGTGGCACATGCCGCACAGTCTAATAAACGCCGAAAGCTGAACGTTGAGAAGCTGCAATCACAACGGACATCCGAAGCCATTCGCCGAAAACTCCCGAAAACAGTCATGGTACGATGATGAGTGCCGTCGCGCTACTGCAGAGAAAGACGCTGCCTACAGGAGAACTCTGCAGTCGGGAGCAACGCGGGCTGTTAATGAGAGATACCGGGAGAAAAGGAGAGAGGAGAATCGCCTTTTCAGAAGGAAGAAAAATGAGCAGGAAAAGCGCATGAGGGAGGAAGTCGAAAGTTCGAAGGAGTGGACTCGAAAATTCTACCAAAGATTAGGCAACTAACCGAAGGTTTTAAGCCCAGAGTCACACTATTAAAGGACGAGCACGGAAATCTGGTTAGAAATCCGGAAGTGGCACTAGACAAATGGAGAAACTATTTCTCTAACCAGCTGGGAGGTGATGACGAACACAATGCCTCCTCTGGGGAAGTAGCGACACCACCAATCGATAACATAGAGATAGATCCGCTGGACCATAATGAAGTCTTGTTAGCCATAAAAAGGCTAAAAAATAACAAATATGCTGGCGCTGATGAGCTGCCTGCTGAATTGTTCAAGGCTGGCGGTGAGGAGCTGGTAAGGTGCATGCACCAACTCCTATGCAGAGTATGGTCTGAAGAAAGCATGCCCGAAGATTGGAATCTAAGTGTACTCTGTCCAATATTTAAAAAGGAGACTCTGCGGTGTGCGCCAATTACTGCGGGATCAGTCTCCCTTCCCATCGCATATAAGGTTCTATTATGCATCCTATGTGAACGTCTAAAGCCGAGAATAAGTGAACTGATTGAACCTTATCAGTGTGGCTTTAGACCTGGCAAATCCACCACGGACCAGATATTCACATTGCGACAAATCCTGGAGAAGACCCAAGAGAAATGTATCGACACCCACCACCTTTTTGTTGACTACAAAGCCGCCTTTGACACGCCGATAAGGTCAAAGTTCTTTGAAGCCCTGTCTACCTTTGGTATTCCAGCAAAGTACGTTCGACTTTGCATGATGACGTTGAGAAGCACACAAAGCTCCGTCAAAATAGGTAAAGACCGATCCGAGCCTTTCGATACCAAAAGAGGTTTTAGGCAGGGTGATACCTTATCGTGCGCCTTCTTTAATCTGCTGATGGAGTACATACTGCGCCAGTGCCCAAATGCTAACAGAACGGGCACCATCTTTACCAGAGATAACATGCTACTTGCATATGCCGATGATATTGACATCATCGGCAAAAGCGAATCTGTGGTAAAAAGGCGTTCTCAGAGATAGAGAAGCAGTCGAAACTTATGGGCTTAGCTGTAAATGAGGATAAGACGAAGTACCTACAATCAACGCGCGTTGGCGGCGAATTTCGCATCCGAATGAATCGCGAACTGTATGAGCTCTATGGGGACACTGACCTAGTCAAGCGCATAAAACAACAGCGTTTGCTCTGGATAGGACATGTTACCCTTAAGGATAATAACGCTCCAGCAAAGCGGGTGTACAATCGGCATGCGATAGAGCTGGGAGGCACTCCCCCGCCAGGTCGACCAAAGCGGAGATGGCGTGACCAGGTGCAGGGAGACATTGCGAACCTGTCCTTCTGGTGGAATGTCGCTCGGGACAGAGGCGAGTGGCGGGCATTAGTGGCAGCGGCCGAGACCGTAAAACGGTTGTGATGGCCAAAGAAGAAAAGAAGAAGGGTGGAGCGGAGTAGAGGATATAAAATCTGGTGGAAATTTCAGCTTTTCAGTACCATTAAAAATGTTAATGGGGTTCGCGGAAGACTATAAGAAAGTCATATTAAATTGTAAACATGAACTTATGCTCCTACTAGCTAAAAATACTGTTGGAGGTAAAGTGCATGATATTGCTATACATAACATTAGTTGGAAATTACCTCACATTGTTTCAAGCGATAGTGCTAAAATTAAAATGTTTAGTGTGGTTAAAAGTGGTAGTACCCTTCCGCTAGCATTCCGTATTTAGGATTGTTATATAAATCCAACATTGGGGGAACACATCATGTATGGAACGTTAAGCTGGCTGCAAATAGAGAACGCCCACGGTTCGCTGTTATTGCATTTTCATTGGACGGAAAACTAATTTCAAACAACTTGAGAAATGCAAAGGTATACTTAAATTCTGAAGTTTATCCCTATGAGGACTTGAATATTAAATATAATGAAAATCGGTTTGCCGTCTTGTATGACATGTATTTGAGATTTCAAGAGAGCAACTACAATCGTGAGTCTACTGCACTTCTATCTCCAATGGAATTTATGTGGAAAGCTCCTATTGTTGTTGTGGATCTCTCCTACCAGAATGAATCAGTCAAATCAGGTCCGATTGATGTTAAAATTTCCCCTGAACTAGCTGCAGCAAGTGAAATGAATACAAAGGTATATAGTCTTCTCATTCATGACCGATTGGAATACACACCATTGACTGGATTAGTTGAACGTCTCGTCTAAGAATTTGTGAAGCATTTCTTCATTCAATTTTCAAAAATCGATGCAAGCAGACGCACTCAATAACAAAATCAAGATAACAACCAACATTTCAATCAATCAGCTTGTATCCAGAATAAACAATTTCTTGAAAATGTTTAAAGATCAAATTTTTCCTGAACACTTGAATTGCTGATACACCACTAGTTTCCAATCTATATGGACACCATTTCATATCTTGTTGTTGGTCGCAAAATAATGTAAATCATGGCGTTGACACATGTCCTTGTCATTTCTATACAGTACGCTCAGTGACACTAATTGTCATAGGCTATGGGTCATTTCTGTAAAATGGTCCAAAAACCGAGATATTTGCCAAATTATACCGTTCATCCGATTGCAATGAAAATAGCGGGAATGGTTGAAGGCTTGCCCGGGAAGGTTTCTAAGTTGAAAAATTTGCGGAAAACGGTCAAAACACCGCGAAAATTGCTAAATTTAAGTATTCGCTAAAAACAAAATTTGCAAAATGTTCGTTTGCTATAAAACTTTGGAGGATTTATTTCAAGAAATGGGCGAGAAATAGTTCTTAAAAAATTTATTTTTTTTTTTCGTTAAATTTTTTGAATACTGGTTCGACGATTGTTGGGAAAGGTTTCCAAGGAGATAAAAACCGCGAAATTTGCAAAATGTTCGATTTTGATGAAGCTATGAGGAATGGTTTTTCCCCCGATGGTATCTAAATTGAAAAAATGGGTCCGGATATGGTCATAGAACCGCGAAATTTCAAAAGCTATACCGTTCATCCGATTGTCACGAAATTTGCAAAATAGTCTTGATTTTAGATTATCAAGAAGACGTTTATATAGAGAAAAAGATCGAACGGTCCATACCGACATGCACTAGCTTGAATATAATCGCTCTCTTAATAATCATCAGAACCCTCTTACACATTTCGAATGGGGGATCAGTGGGTTAGGGATTGGACACACGTTTCTCACGAGTCCTCACGTCACGTAATCAGTGAACCTAATTAAATTTGAATATTATCCGATTTTTTTATTGATTTTTTATTGACTTGTTACCCTCGAACCCTAATTAATTGCATTTTGACACACGTTTCTCAAGAGTCCTCACATCACGTATTCAGTGACACTAATTAAATTTGAATATTACCCGGTTTTTTATTTTTTTTATTGATTTGTTTATTGATTTGTTACCCCTGAACCATAATTAATTGCATTTTAACACTCGTTTCTCACAAGTTCTCACATTACTTATTCAGAGACCCTAATTAAATTTGAATATTACTCGGGTTTTATTGATTTTTTATTGATTTGTTACCCTTAACCCTAATTAATTCCTTTTTGGTGTTTTGCGCGCAAAGCTGCCTTTGGAATTCCCAAACGGTTTTGCCGTCGCAGGCATGGAGAGACTGCTGTTTGGACAGACATTTCAGGCTCAAGATCGCTGATGAGTGAGGTTGGTCCCTCATGAAACGTCGTCCGATCAACCTGAAGCCTCCTTTGTTGTGTTGTGTGCCTCTGTTTAAAGTTATGTCAATAACATAGCAAGACCTCGAGCCAGTAAAAACTGCAAGTTAAGAGTATAAAGGTCGTTAACAGTCATAAAAATGTACTAAAACGCTTGGCACGGCGTTGTTCGAAACTTATTAGAAATAGTTTCATTTAAAACAACAAAACACTACTGTTTGTATATACAAACATTTTTGGTCTTTGTTCCAGAGCGGCGGCGGTTGGTTGCACCTGAGTCCAAAGTCCAAAACGGAGGCCACACACTTACAAAGGGGAATGGGTGTCTTAAGCTGTCTTTTTGGTGTTTTGCGCGCAAAGCTGCCTTTGGAATTCCCAAGCAGTTTTGCCGTCGCGGGCATGGAGAGACTGCTTTTTGGACAGACATTTCAGGCTCAAGATCGCTGATGAGTGAGGTTGGTCCCTAATGAAACGTCGTCCGATCAACCTGATGCCTCCTTTGTTGTGTTGTGTGCCTCTGTTTAAAGTTATGCCAATAACATAGCAAGACCTCGAGCCAGTAAAAACTGCAAGTTAAGAGTATAAAGGTCGTTAACAGTCATAAATGTACTAAAACGCTTGGCACGGCGTTGTTGTTCGAAACTTAATAGAAATAGTTTCATTTAAAACAACAAAAACTCCTGTTTGTATATACAAACATTTTTGGTCTTTTGCTCCAGAGTGGCGGCCGTTGGTTGCCCACTGAGTCCAAAGTCCAAAACGGAGGCCACACACCTTACAAAGGGGAATGGCTGCAAAGCTGCCTTTGGAATTCCCAAACAGTTTTGCCGTCGCGGGCATGGAGAGACTGCTTTTGGACAGACATTTCAGGCTCAAGATCGCTGATGAGTGAGGTTGGTCCCTCTGAAACATCGCCCGATCAACCTGATGCCTCTTTGTTGTGTTGTGTGCCTCTGTTTAAAGTTATGTCAATAACATAGTAAGACCTCGAGCCAGTAAAAACTACAAGTTAAAGAGTATAAAGGTCGTTTAAACAGTCATAAAAGTACTAAAACGCTTGGCACGGCGTTGTTGTTCGAAACTTAATAGAAATAGTTTCATTTAAAACAACAAAAAACTCCTGTTTGTATATACAAACATTTTTGGTCTTTTGTTCCAAAGCGGCGGCCGTTGGTTGCACCTGAGTCCAAAGTCCAAAACGGAGGCCACACACTTACAAAGGGGAATGGCTGTCTTTTTGGTGTTTTGCGCGCAAAGCTGCCTTTGGAATTCCCAAACAGTTTTGCCGTCGCGGGCATGGAGAGACTGCTGTTTGGACAGACATTTCAGGCTCAAGATCGCTGATGAGTGAGGTTGGTCCCTCATGAAACGTCGTCCGATCAACCTGAAGCCTCCTTTGTTGTGTTGTGTGCCTCTGTTTAAAGCTATGTCAATAACATAGTAAGACCTCGAGCCTGTAAAAACTACAAGTTAAAGAGTATAAAGGTCGTTTTAAACAGTCATTAAGTACAAAAAACGCTCGGCACTGCGTTGTTGTTCGAAACTTAATAAAAATAGTTTCATTTAAAACAACAAAAAACTCCTGTTTGTATATACAAACATTTTGGTCTTTTGTACCAGAGCGGCGGCCGTTGGCTGCACCTGAGTCCAAAGTCCAAAACAGAGGCCACACACTTACAAAGGGGAATGGCTGTCTTTTTGGTGTTTTGCGCGCATTGGAATTCCCAAACGGTTTTGCCGTCGCAGGCATGGAGAGACTGCTGTTTGGACAGACATTTCAGGCTGAAGATCGCTGATGAGTGAGGTTGGTCCCTCATGAAACGTCGTCCGATCAACCTGAAGCCTCCTTTGTTGTGTTGTGTGCCTCTGTTTAAAGCTATGTCAATAACATAGTAAGACCTCGAGCCTGTAAAAACTACAAGTTAAAGAGTATAAAGGTCGTTTTAAACAGTCATTAAGTACAAAAAACGCTCGGCACTGCGTTGTTGTTCGAAACTTAATAAAAATAGTTTCATTTAAAACAACAAAAAACTCCTGTTTGTATATACAAACATTTTGGTCTTTTGTACCAGAGCGGCGGCCGTTGGCTGCACCTGAGTCCAAAGTCCAAAAACAGAGGCCACACACTTACAAAGGGGAATGGCTGTCTTAAGCTGTCTTTTGGTGTTTTGCGCGCAAAGCTGCCCTTTGGAATTCCCAAACGGTTTTGCCGTCGCAGGCATGGAGAGACTGCTGTTTGGACAGACATTTCAGGCTGAAGATCGCTGATGAGTGAGGTTGGTCCCTCATGAAACGTCGTCCGATCAACCTGAAGCCTCCTTTTGTTGTGTTGTGTGCCTCTGTTTAAAGCTATGTCAATAACATAGTAAGACCTCGAGCCTGTAAAAACTACAAGTTAAAGAGTATAAAGGTCGTTTTAAACAGTCATTAAGTACAAAAAACGCTCGGCACTGCGTTGTTGTTCGAAACTTAATAAAAATAGTTTCATTTAAAACAACAAAAAACTCCTGTTTGTATATACAAACATTTTGGTCTTTTGTACCAGAGCGGCGGCCGTTGGCTGCACCTGAGTCCAAAGTCCAAAAACAGAGGCCACACACTTACAAAGGGGAATGGCTGTCTTAAGCTGTCTTTTGGTGTTTTGCGCGCAAAGCTGCCCTTTGGAATTCCCAAACGGTTTTGCCGTCGCAGGCATGGAGAGACTGCTGTTTGGACAGACATTTCAGGCTGAAGATCGCTGATGAGTGAGGTTGGTCCCTCATGAAACGTCGTCCGATCAACCTGAAGCCTCCTTTGTTGTGTTGTGTGCCTCTGTTTAAAGCTATGTCAATAACATAGTAAGACCTCGAGCCTGTAAAAACTACAAGTTAAAGAGTATAAAGGTCGTTTTAAACAGTCATTAAGTACAAAAACGCTCGGCACTGCGTTGTTGTTCGAAACTTAATAAAAATAGTTTCATTTAAAACAACAAAAAACTCCTGTTTGTATATACAAACATTTTGGTCTTTGTACCAGAGCGGCGGCCGTTGGCTGCACCTGAGTCCAAAGTCCAAAAACAGAGGCCACACACTTACAAAGGGGAATGGCTGTCTTAAGCTGTCTTTTGGTGTTTTGCGCGCAAAGCTGCCCTTTGGAATTCCCAAACGGTTTTGCCGTCGCAGGCATGGAGAGACTGCTGTTTGGACAGACATTTCAGGCTGAAGATCGCTGATGAGTGAGGTTGGTCCCTCATGAAACGTCGTCCGATCAACCTGAAGCCTCCTTTGTTGTGTTGTGTGCCTCTGTTTAAAGCTATGTCAATAACATAGTAAGACCTCGAGCCTGTAAAAACTACAAGTTAAAGAGTATAAAGGTCGTTTTAAACAGTCATTAAGTACAAAAAACGCTCGGCACTGCGTTGTTGTTCGAAACTTAATAAAAATAGTTTCATTTAAAACAACAAAAAACTCCTGTTTGTATATACAAACATTTTGGTCTTTTGTACCAGAGCGGCGGCCGTTGGCTGCACCTGAGTCCAAAGTCCAAAAACAGAGGCCACACACTTACAAAGGGGAATGGCTGTCTTAAGCTGTCTTTTGGTGTTTTGCGCGCAAAGCTGCCCTTTGGAATTCCCAAACGGCTTTGCCGTCGCAGGCATGGAGAGACTGCTGTTTGGACAGACATTTCAGGCTGAAGATCGCTGATGAGTGAGGTTGGTCCCTCATGAAACGTCGTCCGATCAACCTGAAGCCTCCTTTGTTGTGTTGTGTGCCTCTGTTTAAAGCTATGTCAATAACATAGTAAGACCTCGAGCCTGTAAAAACTACAAGTTAAAGAGTATAAAGGTCGTTTTAAACAGTCATTAAGTACAAAAACGCTCGGCACTGCGTTGTTGTTCGAAACTTAATAAAAATAGTTTCATTTAAAACAACAAAAAACTCCTGTTTGTATATACAAACATTTTGGTCTTTTGTACCAGAGCGGCGGCCGTTGGCTGCACCTGAGTCCAAAGTCCAAAAACAGAGGCCACACACTTACAAAGGGGAATGGCTGTCTTAAGCTGTCTTTTGGTGTTTTGCGCGCAAAGCTGCCCTTTGGAATTCCCAAACGGTTTTGCCGTCGCAGGCATGGAGAGACTGCTGTTTGGACAGACATTTCAGGCTGAAGATCGCTGATGAGTGAGGTTGGTCCCTCATGAAACGTCGTCCGATCAACCTGAAGCCTCCTTTGTTGTGTTGTGTGCCTCTGTTTAAAGCTATGTCAATAACATAGTAAGACCTCGAGCCTGTAAAAACTACAAGTTATAGTATGTATATATTAATTTTGCCCTTTTCTTATTTCTTCCTCATTTCTCATTAAAATTTAAATTATAAACTTTAAATATTTTTACCATATATATTTTAAGAAGGCACTCTCTTTCTCTCTCTTACTTTAAATAATGAAATAAACTCATAGGTAAACATCACTACTGCTAATGTTCCGAGGTATAAAAATTCATTGGCGTAGCCGGTTAACTTCCACCTATATTTTACATATTTTTGCTCTACGACCGTCCAAAATAAATAAATTTAATTAGTTTGGGCGCACCAACAAAACTCGAACAGCTGTTCAATAAATTCCATGCGCAGAGTAGTTCGTAACGCGAGGACGCCAGTGTGGATTTTACCACCCCCCTGTTTGCTTGTCAGCATACTAGTCGCAAAACGATTTACGTCAAAAATTTTGCGAGCGGTTTTACAGTGTCATTTTTATGAAGATTTTTGTTTGCGAGCGCTTTTTCGTTCTCCGTGGATACGCTTGCAAAAAAACGTACCATAATTCTAAGCAATCAATCTGAAATCTGTGCGAAGAATAAAAACATCGAAGACCGAGTGCACTGTAACGAACCTTTGCAGCTGGGCGTAGCTCAGGGGTGCTAGGGGATAGCTTCAACCAATTTATATTGAAGAATTGCCAGAAATAAGAAGACAACGATTTAAATCTTCACGAGTCTATATTTGGGTTGGTGTAAATCACTTAATAGTTAGCCTTAGGCTAAGTTCACAATTCTTCATACACTTCAGTTCTTAATTCGACCGTTCGCCCGTTCGCTTGCTCCGCACCGAATTCGAAGTGCCACGACGCCTTCGTCGTGCAAATCGCCTCGACCTCGCTTAAGGACTTTCCGCACTACCCCACTGGCTATCGTTGTTCTCCTTGCCTTGCCCCATCTCGAGCCAACGTCCTGCTTCGACTTTCCTGCAAGTTACGTCACTTTGCCTTCTTTGGCTATCGTTGGCTTCCTTACCGCTTAACGTCGGCCAATCGCTACTCGCAAGTTTACGCCACTGCCGTTTCGTTTCACCGTTCGCTCACCCTTGGGTTCACTGCCTGATTGCTGCTCCCTGCGCTGGTAAATCTCGAGCTGTCCCATCTTCTGGGCGGCCGCTCATTATATGGCTACTTCGCAGGCCCCGTTCCAATGCTTCAAGCAGGGCTGTCTGATCCCAGGTACCGTTATGTGTTTCAAACGGGGCCTGCCTCTGCTTTTTCGACCGGGGCATCCGCTGCTGCTACTCCATCGAGGCCTTACGCTGCTGTCGCCACAGCAGGACTTCCACTGCTTTCGTGCTGCCTAGCAAACACGGACCGTCTGCTCGCCATCGCCTCTCCGCCAATCCCCGCTCGCCGCCGTCTTCCAGTTACACGGTTCCGTTAGAAGCCAAGGCCTTTGCCTCCGGCCACGGCCCTCGCTCTCTAACTCTCCACAGATCTCCCTCTTTGACTATGAGCAAACTTTCCCCAGACTGCCGTGCTACCCAGTAACTCCCAGCCTGTGAGAATTACTCTCACACTCCCTCTCTCCATGGCTATTTTTGTTTCACACAAAACCCATTAACTCCTCCCGTTCACGGTTTTTCAACTTTCACTCCCATAAATTTGCGCGCCACTTTTCCATTTGCGCGCCCTCTACCTATCGCTCAAATTTAATCTTCTGCGCCCTTGTCTCAATTCCCGCTCCCCATTTAAATTTGCGCCACCTTTTACCTTATGCCCCTCTGGTCACACCAGCGCGTGATCGATAAGACCGACACGGCTATCCGATACTCGTTACTGTCAGGGGTGACCGTTGCACCTATTTTCGGTATTTTTCCCACGTCCCTTATCGATAATCGATACCGATCATCTGTGCTGTTCCACAGGTAAGTTTCTGTGTGTTAAATATTGCAAAATATCCTAACTATGCTTCTTCTTCCCACAGGCACACTAATTCCGGTTCCCAGGTCAGTTCCCCTACTGTTTTCCCTCCCCCGCCGCCCATTCATTGTGGTTTTTTCCTTCCTTACCTCGCGCGCCCAGCTGGATGTTGCCCACCATGACCCATGCCCAGGCTGCCCCCTATCGTCGCCCTGATGCTGCCTGCCAATCCGAGCTGCGCTCTCGCTCGTCGCGTCCGCTCAACCGCAAACCGCCCATACCTCGTCCGGCCACTCCGCCTTAGCTGGCTCCGGTCGTCGCCCCGCCGCGTTTCTGGCCGGTGCCTACCGTACGGTAGCCTGGTCTGCTTCGGTGCGGGCTTGGTCGGCTATGGTGGTGGCCAGACCCACGGCCCTCTCTCTCCCTCCACCGCCTCGTCTGCCTCCGCCTCTCCCGCGTGCGCCTCCTCCGGCTCTCTGGGGTCCCGGGCGTTTGAAGCCTGCGGCTTCTCCGGCTCGTCGTCCATCTCCTCTATCACCACCGTCGACTCCCGCTCCTTCGGTTCCTCGGCCGACACGAGGGGCTCGCTCCATGTGGCCACTGTGGTTACTTCGTGGAACCACCGCCCCTCGGCGAAGTAAGACCGCCGCGTTTGCGTCACACATGGCGGTGCGTCACCCCCGCCTCGCCAACCGCCCTGCCCTTCATCCTCCGTTGGCTCCTCCGCCGTCGGCTGCTCCTCGTCACCTGATTCCCAGGTGACCTGCGGCCTGCGCGGTGTCGAGCACTGGGGCTCCCACCCTGCTGCCGTCTCTCCGTCAGACACCCATTCCGGCATCGGCTTAGGCCAAATGCGAGGCTCGGCGATGACCTCCGACATCGCTTCGTCCTCCGTCTCGCTCAGCTCGATTACCGGAATGGGCGTCGCAGTGCGTGCCGGCTTCCATACGGGCTCTGAGTTATCCTCGTCCGAGTCGTCGAGTCCGCTGCCTACCTCGGCCAGCTCGCTCTCGATCGACCATTCCCCGGCCCAAACCGCCGGGGACGGATAACCCAGACCCGGTGGTACGCCTTCCTCTCCACTGCTTGGACTGCACCTGGGCTATGCCGTGCTTGGCGTTGACCACTCCCAGGTCGTCGCGGGCGACCTTGAAGGCGATCTGTCGATCGCCTCCCGGATAGGCGATGCGTCCAGGGTCAGTACGTCGGAGGGCCTACGCACGCGGAACCGCCTCCGCGGGATCCGGCTACCACTCCGACCGACACCTGGAAATCGCAGACTCCGCCTGGCCACGCCACCACGTGCAACGCCGACCTGCTCTTACTCCTCTAGAAGTTGTTGCGCCTTGTCTCTTCATCTTCGAACGTTTAATAGGCCGAGCCTCTGACTTCCCTAGCTTTATAAAGCCTCAGTACCTCTGCGGCTGCGCAGCGATCACGCCAGTTAACCGTTCTTTCCGAGCTTTTGGAGAGAAAAACCCCGCAACGGTAAATTCTAATGTCGCTATCCCTTTCACCCCTATGGCGTTAATCGTAAGCTCTCTCTTCGCCCCATTTCTGTGTAACATGTTTGGGATCGACTCCTTGATACCCCTACACCTTCAAAATGCTCATTATTTTTGCTCTTTCTCAGATTTTCTTCAATTTTCAGCTTAGGGTTTTATTTTATTTATTATTATTATTATTATTTTATGTATTTTTTTCTTCTATCAATGAGATATGGCTCTTACTGGATATTTTCAGACTATTTCTTTTGGGCATTTATACTCCTTCCCCTTTCTCGACTTCTTCATCCTGACTCGCTGGTTTTAGTCCGCTGATATGTGCCGTTCTCAGCTTCTGTTTCCCTTTTTCCCGCAATTTACAAATAACTGGGGAAATAAAACTTATAATCTGATAGGGACCTTCATACCTGGGTGCTAACTTTGCAGCGAATCCTTCCGATGCTACTGGGGCTAACTTTTTGCAGCGAATCCTTCCGATGCCTTCGAGAGATGGTTCGTTTTGGCATATACCTCGTCACCAACCACCGGTTTCCAAGCGCGTCTTCTTAGGTTATAATGGCGAGCCGGATCCTGCGCCGCCTTCACCATATTTCTCCTTGCCACCTCGAAAATCTCCTTTAATTTCTTTGCGTTTTCTCCTGCATCCGTTTTTGTCGTACAAGGCATTGGTAACCGTTGTTCCCTTAAGTTGTTATTGTCGTCCACATGAAATGCGAGTCAGTTGCAAGCGCTCTCCAATCTCTCTGATCGAGCTGTTATTTAATATCATTTGCTCGCAACTACCTCAGTGGTTTATAACGCAGTGGTCGCATTAATCTCTCCAAATATCGATTAAACCCCCACTCGTGAATTGTACTCCATTATCCTGTTTCCTTCTGACCGCGCCAATTCGTTCTCTGCACGCTTTTCAAAGCCACCGGTTGCCCTTGTGCTACAAGTACTTCTTAGAAACTCTCCATGAAACCCTAACACCAAGTGGTCCCACTGCTGGTCTAGTTGCCACATACCCGCTTCAGACCTATCCGCTCTTCGGGCAACTCGTGGCATTTTCCTAGCCGCTACCAATTCGAGTTTATTCACGCATGTGTCGCATCTCCCGGACCACTCTGCGATTGTCCAATCCGGCCCTAGTGGCTTACCTTGCAGCCATTATTGCTATTGTTCGCCCATTCTCTCAACTGCTGTGGCCACTTTGGAGTGGCCACTACACCTCTGGTGGTTGCTCCGGCGTCTGCTCCTTCCTTGTTCCGCTCAATTGTATTTTTCAAATTTCGCGGCTCCATACAGGAAATTTTTGGGAGAACTCCTCCAGTTCGAAGTCCTGCCCCGGTACCTTCAGGCTGATCGTTTTACCGGACTGTTCTGGCGTCAAGTCTGGCCATTCGTCGATCCTCAGACCCAATCTCAAGTCTTTTCCATACTTTGTGCCCATTCACCAAACTCTTTCCTCATATTTTCCACTGTTCCACTGACTTCCAACACAAATTCCTTCGCATATTTAACCAACTCCTCCTTTTTGAGGTTATACACCCATGCTCGTACCATTTTTACGCTGTTTTACTCTTCTTATTCTTGCAATACCACGTTGGGCGCCAGTTGTAACGAACCTTTGCAGCTGGGCGTAGCTCAGGGGTGCTAGGGGATCGCTTCAACAAATTTATATTGAAGAATTGCCAGAAATAAGAAGACAACGATTTAAATGTACTTAAGTCTATATTTGGGTTGGGTGTAAATCACCAGTAATAAGCCTTAGGCTAAGTTCACAATTCTTCATACACTTCAGTTCTTAATTCGACCGTTCGCCCGTTCGCGCTTGCTCCCGCACCGAATTCGAAGTGCCACGTCCGCCTTCGTCGTGCAAATCGCCTCGACCTCGCAGGACTTTCGCACTACCCACTGGCTATCGTTGACCTCCTTGCCCTAACGTCAGGCAATCGCTTCGACTTTCCGCAAGTTTACGTCACTCTGCCTTCTCTGGCTATCGTTGGCTTCCTTGCCACTTAACGTCGAGCCAATCGCTTCAACTTTCCGCAAGTTTACGCCACGCTGCCGTTTCGGTTGCCGTTCGCTCGCACTTAGGTTCACACTGATTACTGCCGCTCCGCGCACTGGTAAATCTCCGACTGTCCCATCTTCTGGGCAGCCGCTCCTTATATAGCTGCTTCGCAGGCCCCGCTCCGATGCTTCAAGCAGGGCCTGTCTGATCCCAGACACCGTTATGTGTTTCAAACGGGGCCTGCCTCTGCTGCTGCTTTTCGACCGGGGCCTTCCGCTGCTGCTGCTCCATCGAGGCCTTTCGCTGCTGTCGCTGCAACGGGACTTCCGCTGCTTTCGTGCTGCCTAGCAACACGAACCGTCTGCTTGCAACCGTCGAGAACATTCTGTCCCGTTGGTTTTTTGCCGCTCCGCCAATCCCCGCTCGCCGCCGTCTTCCAGTTACGGTTCCGTTAGAAGCAAGGCCTTTACCTCTCCGGCCACGGCCCTTGCTCTCTAACTCTCCATAGATCTCTCTCTTTGACTATGAGAGCGAGCTTTCCCCAATTTGCCGTGCAAACTCCCGGCTTGTGAGGAATTACTCCTCACAGTTAACAAATATAAATCCAAAACCTGACTAAGTTAATTTAATGGGATTGACATGAAACGGCCCCAACTTCTACAAAGTGCAAAGTACCAATAGATTTCATTAAATTTTGCTCATGAAAGTCATTTACAGGGTACAAAGTGTAAACAAAGATTTCATAAGAAACCATATCAAACTATGTGAGTGCAATTAACAAACTACTGAGTGCAAATCAAACTATGTGAGTGCAATTAACAGTAAGTTTTTTCTTTGCATTATCAAAGAAACCACAAAAGTAATCATAAAGAAAAATGTGTCACATAACGTATGCCACGTAACGTATCATAATGAGTCAAATATAAAAAACACCAACATTTATTTTCCAACGTATCAGCTCTAAATATATCGTAACATGATTGCAGATCGTGATACTAAAATGCTATTCAAAAACCAATTTGGACAAATTTAAAAAAAAAAATTTTTTTTGATGATGAAGGCTTATAAATTCTTGCGACTGTCGCGTGCGTGCTGTGAAAATGCCCATATGTCGTTTCAAAACGACATATCTCCACGCGGAGATATGTCGTCTGTGAAGCGTCGGAGATATGTCGTTACCCCGAAAACAATAACAAAGAGCCTGCATGGCTTCCTTCTCGTAGTTCAAATATTATGTTTTCAGTGTCCATTTTCATTTAATCAATTAATACATAAATGATTTGCAAACAAACTTAACTGAGCAAATGTCAGCGGTCGACAGCAGAATAACAGAAATCGGGAAAACGCTCCTCTTTTCATCTTTGTAATTTCATTTTCCCAACACTTGTAAAAGTGTCTATGTATTTGTACACTTGTGCATGCACATGTGATTATTTCTATGATCTACTGACCCTCAGCAGAAGCTGACGGCTTTACCTTATTAACTCCACCATGCATCCACCATCCACCATATAAACCCAGCATAGGGATACTTTGAAAGGCACGAGAATTTCATCACATTTTTTCTACATCTAGTGGTTTGTTCAGTAAACTTCATTTGTATTTCATCTCAATATATGATTGAATATTTTATTATCAACCTAAAGCTGTATAAAGTATAAGTATTTTCCAAAATGATTATTTTATCAGCTATAAATTTGGTAGTTTTTAATATCTTATTATATGGAATACTTCAGAACATAAAACGGATTGTGGAGAGTAAGTACAGTCGAAGCCAAGCTAAGCAAACCAGCCCTCTAACACTTTTTTCTCCTTTCGCAGTACCCGATGATTATATAAGCTTTTGGAACATGATCCCCATAGTGGGCAAAGTTTTCGCTCCCCAGCAAACAGAGATTCTATCCACTGAAGGCTTCGACATACTCGATTATATATTAGGTCTGAATCTGTGGATCAACATGATGACAATTATCCCAGCTGTTGTACAGGTAAGCCAACCGTTTTATCTTTCCCAGCTCTATATCTACAATCCCCTAAATCGCAGCACCCTTCTATTATTTCATTAACGGATTTTATAACCAAGTGGAACTCTTTCATTTTCGGGGAGCTGATTTGTTCTTTGACTAATATTTTGTGGACTTTGTGGTGGAGTGATCTCTGTCCTGCTTATTATGGTGCTATTGCTGTTTGGGGTTTACTTTGTAGCGCCATGCACATTTTTATGATCACTCAATCCATGAAATTGCACGATTTAATGCTGGCAAGAAGAATGCCATAAAAATGATTTTCGATGGTTTGAAACGTTGAGCCCATCATTCACACCTGCTTAACCTTGTGACTGCCACTACAAACACTGGGTCTACTAATAAATATGCCAAAAATAAACAAATGAATCGCTGCTGTGGAAAAAATAAAACCATTAATTTTTTGCGGTCAACCGCACCAGAAAACGAAACAGCGAAAGTAAATCATTCCCAAAAGTAGAGGGGCAAGGAATATTCTTTACTGTTAGCTCGTTCGTTCGTTTTTATATCCGTTACTCGTAGAGCAAAAAAGGGTATACTAAAGTCGTGCAAATGTATATAACAGGCAGAAGGAAGCATCTTCGACCCCATAGTGTATATATATTCTTGATCAGCATCAACGGCAGAGTAGACTCCTATTGTCCCTACGCAGATCAAGTTTATTTCAAATTTGGGCCACGCCACCTTTCGCCCCCACAATAAAAAATGTTGAATAACTCTAACAATTTTAATATTATCAAACTCATATTTTGCAGTGTAGTGTATTGGTGTAATATCTTTGAAATTTTCATAAAGATCGGATAATAAATAGCTGAGTTACTTAAGTTATAAAAAACGTTGCTTACTTTTTGGCGCCGCATGCGCTGCTTGCTTTACACCCGGTCACCCTCTCTGCTGTTGGCACCGGCTTCTCAAACTGCCGTTTGGATTCGACGTTAAACTGTAGGTCCCTTTCTCTTGTGCGAAAATTAGAAGTGCACAAGCCAAGAGATTGAAAGAGGCTCAGCTTTGGCCTTTTGTGGCTGTGTCAAACCATTTTACATGCGCTGCTTGCTTACATAATGTTGAAGTGTTCACATTAATGTTAATGCTCTGTTAACTAACATAAGGGAAGGCTATTCAACATTAATTTCACTAAGTAACTGGTATATCAAAGTTAGTCAGGACCGACTTTAACTTACGCACTTGTTATACTCTGTACCAGAGGTTGTAACGAGCCCTTTTCGTTCTTGAGCTTGCTTAGGCTAGGCTCAGGGCAGTCGAAGATTCGTCACAACAAATTTGTTGTATGGCCTTGGCAACAATAATAACATTTTTATTACTTGCTATTTTATTTGTTTTATTTGCAATTATTTCCTAATTTCTATTTATTTTTATTAATTGCTATTTTATTTGTATCAAATGTTTCTTTCCTTCTCATTTATTTTCAGCAAATATTTCCTAATTTCTATTTATTTTTATTAGTTGCTATTATATTTGTATTAAATGTTTCTTATCCTTCTTATTTATCATCAGCAATTATTTCTTAATTTCTATTTATTTTTATTAATTGCTATTTTATTTGTATAACATGTTTCTTTTCCCTTCTTATTTATTTTCATTGTTTTTTTTTTTCCTCTTTTTTTTAACATTTACTATGATTTTTTTCAGATCTCTATTTTTAGCCTTTATTATGATTTTTTTTTCTCTCAACCGATTCTGTTCTTGACTCTTACTTTATCATTTTTTACTAAAACGATTTTCTTGGCAAAGTTTGCAAGTTTTGATTTACCACAGAACTAGTGGCTGTTCTTTCTTCTGATTTTTCTTGACTTCTATTTTCAGCATTTATTATGAATTTTCTTGATTTTATTGTAATCATTCTTAATAATGTGATTATGTTCTTGATTCTCGTTTTATGAATTTAAATAAAACGATTTTCTTGGCAAAGTTTGCAAGTTATTGCCTTACCTCAAAACTAGTGGCTGCCCTTTCTTCCGGTACATCTTGGATTACTTCATTTTGCATCTCATCCTCGTGGCATGGCTTCAACTCCCCAATGTGGGCTGTGCGGATTCGCTGATCTTGTTGATGGCGCAGCTTACATATTACCGGTGAAGTGAATCCCATTATTTGATATGGTCCTCCATATCGGGGCGCCAGTTTTGCCGCAAATCCCTCTATTGCCTTTGATAGGTGGTGCTCCTTAGCCCTAACTCGTTGTCCTACCTCCGGTTTCCATGTTCTCCGTCTTAGATTATAGTATCGGGCTTGATCCTGTGATGCTCGTTCAAGATTTCTCCTGACCAGCTCGAACATTTCCTTGAGTTTAACAGCATTTTCAGTCGGGTTCTGTTGTACTTGCCCCGTACCCACTGTGGTCTCATCGAAGAGTGCTTTTGGAAGCCTGGGCTCTCCCCTTTGCGTGATAAAAGTTGGGAGAGTACCCGGTCGACTCCATGACGCTCGAGTTTACAGCCAGCATTATCTCGGGCCATTTTTCATCCCACGTCTTCTGATCTTTTTCCAGCGAATTGAGCAATCATAGTTTTGACGGTTCGATTAGCTCTTTCAGTTGGGTTTTTTTGTGGGTATACGGAGCTGTGAATTGATGCCTGACTCCAAGATCCTCCAAGAATCTTTTAAATACCCTACTGGTGAATTGTACTCCGTTGTCGGTTATCATCACCTTCGGCACTCCAAACCGTGACAAGATCCTCTCTCTAAATGCCTTCACAAGTGTTTCAGCTGTTGCCTTCCTAATCGGCACCAATTCTACCCATTTAGAGAACCTGTCTATGAACACTAAGAGCATTACGTTTCCGTGCTTGGATCTTGGTAGTGGTCCCACAAAATCGGCACATATCACAAATCGGCCCTAGGTTCTACCGGCACCTGGGTGAGCATTTTTCCTGCAGCTTGTAATTGGCTCGGCTTATACTGCTGACAGATCTCACACCGATTCACGAATACTCTTACGTCTCTGTGCATTCCCGGCCAGTTGCCTGTCGACTATTTACTTCCAGCGGAATCTGCCAGTAACCGTCTTTTAGATCGAGGCTGCTAATGAACTTTGCTTCTCGTAATTGCTCCAATATGAAATTGATTCGGGGCATTGGGTATGCGTCTTTTACTGATTTTTCGTTAATAGTACGAAAGTCTACGCAGAACCTCCATGTCCCCGTCTTCTTTTTCACCATCACCACAGGAGAGCTATATGGGCTGTTGGATGGCTCTATATATCCTAGGTCTAACAGTTCATCTACTTTCTTGTTGATCTCTTCCTGCATTTTGGGGTTTTCTTGGGAAGTACCTTTGCTTAACTGGTCTGTCATCTTTAATCAGGATTTTGTGTTCGGCGACTGATGAAAGTCCCCTTAACTTGGCTAATTCGGCCAATTCCTTTTCCAGGAACTCCTTGATTTCTTGCTCTTGCTGATCTTTGATTTCTTTCACCTCTACTGCTACCGACACTCTCTCCTCGAGCCATCCATTTCGACGACCCCGAGCTGGTATGGTGATCTTATGGAATCAATTACGCCCGGTAAAATCATTAATGGCATGGCTATTCTCCGGTTTCCAAAACTAATCTCTACCTCCAGCAGAGACGTAATGTTACTATTATGTCCGTCCGCCAATCGGACCTGTTTCTTGGTGGCCGTCATCACACCCGCTTCTCTTAATTTCTCGCTCAGTTCTTGGCTGATGAAACTGCCGGTTGCCCCTGTATCGATTGTGGCCCGTATTCTATGGCGTCTGATTACGACCCAGGCTGACAATTGGTTCTCCTCTTCCACCAGTTCTCCCACTAGTGCTGAGAGGCAGATTCTGTCGACCCCTGCCCGCCTCCCGAAGGCTGGGATCTCTGTGCGTTTCCCGAGTTTGGCAGCATTTCCACGTTCTTTTGCCGATTTTTCCGCATCGCCAGCAAAATAGTATACGAGGCGCGGTGCACTCTCTAGCCCAGTGACCCTGCTGTCCACATCTTCTACATGCTCTTGTCGGATTGTGGACATAGCCTTCCCTTATAGCATCGCCTGATCCTGGTTGTACTGCCATCTCTGGTTCGGGATATTTGACGGTCCCTGTCTCTCATACCCCTGGCATCGCCTACACGTGTCATTATTCATGTTTTTATGTGCAAATGAAACGGGCCTGATACTGGCTCGTTCTGCGTGGCTTTCCTGTCTGAATCTTTCTCTATCCATCTCCAGCGCCTCGAACTCGTCGGCTAATTGCATCAGCGTATCTAGGTTTTTGACACGATGCGGGCGAATATAGGCTCTTAGATCGGGTGCGCTGTTTTCGCCTATTATTTCCAACTGTTCTGCTTCGCTACCATCAAAGTTTGCATCTCCAGCATGTAGTCCTTAAAGGATTCGTTCCAGCCTTGCCTTCTCTGGCGCACCTTTTCCGCTAGCGTACTGAAGTATCCGCGTGGTAAAAAGTATGCCTTGAAGCTTTCCACGAACTCGGGCCATGTTCTCCAGTGTTTGTTGTTTGCCACATACCACTTTAATGCTTTATCTCTTAATAGCTCTGGCATTGCCCGGGGAATCATGTCCAAGTTTAGTCCATACATTTCAGCGGATCATTCGACTTGTACCAAAAACTACAAAGGTTTGGAAATTCCGTCGAATCGGAATGTCCATTCCCTCACTTGTTTGGCTACCTTTGGATATTCGTTCTTATCCACCACCGACTTCTTATCAGACATGTCTGGTTTTTGCTGGCCTCTGTCGTTTCCCGCCTGGCTTACTCCTGCGTTCCAGGACTTCGCGTGTGTCATATTCGGAATTGCGAGGTCTTCTAGGTCTAGCTCTTTTCCCGCATTGGCCACTTTTGGGATTTGTGACTTCCCGTAAATGGCCGCCAGAGCTTCGATCTTGAATCCTAGCTCCGGGTCCTTCTCATGATACTGCGCCCATTCTCCAAATTGCTTGCGCATAGTATCCACGTTGCCCGACAATTCAATTCCGAGCTCTTCAGCATGTTTCAGCAACTCCTCTTTCTTCAGGTGGTATACCCATGCTCGCACCATTTTCGATTACTTGTCTTCGAATATCCTTAACTGTGCTTTTTTTATTATTGTTACTAGACCACGTTGGGCGCCAGTTGTAACGAGCCCTTTTCGTTCTTGAGCTTGCTTAGGCTAGGCTCAGGGCAGTCGAAGATTCGTCACAACAAATTTGTTGTATGGCCTTGGCAACAATAATAACACTTGGATGTTCGGTATTCAGTACTCGCATATATTATACAAAATAAATCCTTAGTATTACGAATCCTTAACATTAACAATGCAGTTTCTTATGGTACTTCTTAACAACTACCCAGCCGTACAAATTATGGTTGCTTACCACTAATCCTTCTTCCCTCAGGCTCTTTCTCACGCTTCACACTATTTACTCTCTTCAGCCTTCTGCAAATTCGGCGGCTAGGATTAAACGCCAGGCTTCGTCAAGGCTAACGCTCTAACACGCCGGCTCTCCGTTTTCGCCTACCTCTTGCAGACCACTCCGCTATGGGGTTTGCGTTGGCTGGGGTTTACGCCACACTACGTAGAGACAAACGCTCGTACTCGTCGGCTCACCGCACTCGCACAACTCAATCGCACCCACTCGCGTCCGTCTAGGCTACACTAACTGTTCCGTCGGCTCGGGTAATCGCCTGGTCACGTCGAGAATTCTCTCTAACTCGCCGGTTTACCGTTTTCGCACGACTCTTCAATTTACCTAGGTCCTTCCAACCTCTTTAGCCCTTGAAAGATTCCACTTATCGCTCGTATACTCTCGACACGCACTCACAGCAATTCTCCGTAAGACATTGACTATCAGGCTGGTGCTCCCTGGCCTTTTATGGCCTCCAGTGCGGCTGATTTCGCTGCTCTTGTGCGCCTAGCAACTCAAATCGCACCTCGCAGACATCTAGAAACTTCGATACCGTTCAGCTAAGCATTTCTTGCTGTACTCCATTAGCTACGTATTCTGGGAATGCAGAAATGCCTCTCCACTGCCTTTCCACACCGTTACTTCGTTAGCAGCGCTGCTACTCGCTGCCTAGTAACAAGAAGTCCAATCATCCTCTCGAACATTCGTCCGCCGTCGACAACCAACTTGCCTTCTCCGGACCTGCAATGTAACGTGATCCTTCAGGGCGGCTCAGCGGCCTCTCGCTGGTTGCCGCGGCGCTGGCCTAGAAGCGAAAAAGTCCCTTTTCCCTGCCCCTCAGATTTCGCTCCTACCCTTCTCCTCCCTTGCTTTTGTGTTCCCTCACCCCAAAGCGCGCGGCGTTCCCTTTACTGCTTCCTTTTCGCGCTCCCTCTTTCGTGTTATTCTTTTTTTCTTTTACAATCAATTTGTTTGTATAACCCATTGACACCGTGACAGTTCCTCCTCCTATCGATACTTCTCCCAGTTGTTTTTTTCCAGGGTCGATCATGTTTACCCATCGCTACCTCTATCTGAAAAACAAAACTGCAAGTAATTTTACTTTTTTTTATATTTTCCCATTTTCCACCCGATTCACTAACCATTTCTTTCAGGTTTCCATCTACCTATCTCTGCCACATATGCGTATGCATGGCCACGTGCGCTGCCCGCTACTTCCCCCTCACCCAGAATCACCAAATGCTTTGTTTACCCTTTTTTCTTCGATTATTTTGTTCATATATGTTCATTTCAGATTCTCCTGTCTCTGCCCCTCCTGGCCTCCTTGAATACGATGGGCCCGTTCTGTTATACTACCTTGGTCGGAACCTTTCGGCGCCGACCCCTATTAACTTGCGCCCATCTGCCGCGCTTCCCGCTCGCTCGCCATCCTCGTCCGATACGCCAACGGCCCATGTTGTCCCCTCACCTCTTGCACCTCCTCTTGTTTCTGCTGCTGCGTACGAAGGCTTGCCGCTGCGGATTTGGGTCTGCCGCCGAAACCACGGTTTTTTCGACTGGCGACCATGATGTCCAGGTTCAACTGAACCAGATTTTCATGAAACAAAGTGGAATCGACGCAGAATGTCACCATTCTCTCGGCTGAACCTCGACCATAATTTTAAAAAATTTTTACTATTTTTTTTTACACTAAACTAAGTAAAGCCTTGAAATTGAAATTTGGCCATAGTGACGACACCTTTTTTTCTTACCCAACTTTGAAGTCTCATTACACTTTTAAGCAGCCCTCATGTCGAGGCAAAAAAATTTTTGTTGCTTGAACCTTTTGTATTACAATAAATAAAAAAGTTTTCAATTATTCTTTGCGTTTTCAAATAAATTTTTAAAGAAGGATCCAAAAAACGGGTTTTTTGAATGAAGACCCCCTTAAATGTTTCTTATCCTTCTTATTTATCATCAGCAATTATTTGTAGACTACATTTATTTTTGTGTATATTGTTGTATAACATGTTTCATTTCCCTTCTTTGTTATTTTCATTGTTTTTATTTTTTCCTCTTTTTTTTTTACATATGATTTTTTTCGAATCTATATTTTTTAGCCTTTTATTATTTTTTTTCTCTCAACTGATTCATTCGACTCTTGCTTTTATCATTTCTGCAAAAACGATTTTCTTGGCGAGAGCATAGTTTTTGATTTACCACAGAACCAGTGGCTGTTCCAACTATTCTGATTTTCTTCCCCACTATTTTCAGCATTTACAATATGAAGATTTTCTTGTTTTTATTGTAATCATTCGCTAATAATGTGATTATCATTCTTGATTCTCGTTTTATGAATTTTAAATAAACCGATTTTCTTCCTCAACATTGCAAGTTATTGCCTTACCTCAAAACTGGTAGCTGCCCTTTCTTCCGGTACATCTTGGATTACTTCATTTTGCATCTCATCCTCGTGGCACCGGCTTCAACTCCCCCAAATGTGGGCTGTGCGGATTCGCTGATCTTGTTGATGGCGCAGCTCCACATAATACCGGTGGAGTGAATCCCATTATTTGATATGGTCCTCATATCGGGCAATAGTTTTGCACCAATCCCTCTATTTTTTTGATAGGTGGTGCTCCTTAGCTAAAACCGTTGTCCTATTTAGATTTCCCATGTTCTCCGTCTTAGATTATAGTATCGGGCTTGATCCTGCTGATGTGTTCAAGATTTCTCCTGACCAGCTCGAACATTTCCTTGGGTTTAACGGCATTTTCAGTCAGTTCTGTTGTACTTGCCCATGCCCCCTGTGGTCTCATCGAAGAGTGCTTTGACCCTACTACGATAGTTGGGGAGAGTACCCGGTCGACTCCATGACGCTCGAGTTTACGGCGTCCAAGAATAACTCGAGGCCATTTTTCATCCCACGTCTTCTGATCTTTTCCAGCGAATTGAGCAATCATAGTTTTGACGGTTCGATTAGCTCTTTCAGTTAAGGTTTTCTTGTGGAGTATGGAGCTGTGAATTGATGCCTGACTCCAAGATCCTCCAAGAATCTTTTTAAATACCCTACTGATCGAATTGTACTCCGTTGTCCGGTTATCACCTTCAACCTCCAAATGTGATAAGATATCTCTAAATGCCTTCACAGAATGTTTCGGCTGTTGCCTTCTAATCGGCCAATTCCTACCCATTTAGAGGGAGGCTGTCTATGAACACACCGAGCATTACGTTTCCAGTCTTGGATCTTGGTAGTGGTCCACAAAATCGGCACATATCACACGTCGGCCCCTGGTTCTTCCGGCACCTGGGTGAGCATTTTCCTGCAGCTTCGCCAATTGGCTCGGCTTATACCATGACAGATCTCACACCGATTCTACACGATACTCGCGTCTCTGTGCATTCCCGGCCAGTAATATCTTGATGCTATTCTGGCTATTGTTTTTCTCTATACAGTGTGGCCTGCTGCTGCAATATCTGTAGTCCTTCTTTCAGAATAACTTTCCGGAAACCGGTGGGTACAAGAGCTTCCAGGATACGACATTTGGAACCGATCTTTTTTTCTAAGTCCATACATCGGTTGCCGGCTAGCTAACGGCTGGCTCAGGGGTGAGCAAGACCCCGATATATGGGCTAATCGGATAACAAAGAAATTTATATTTTCGGAATTTTTTTAACTGTCACTTCGGCTTGGTTTTGCTAAGGAATTTTTTTTGGCTAGCAGATGTTGGTTGCTGCCCTCTGAGCTGCCCTCCCTACCATTAGTTGGCCGCTCAATTGCTTTTGGCCAACTCCCTATCCTCCTTATTCCCGCCTCCATATATTTTTAAACATCTTCCTACTAACTAAACATTTTTCTTTTTACACACTTGTACATATATTTTTAAACATCTTCCTACTAACTAAACACATATTCTTTTCCCTATCCTGGGTACCACAGGGACGTTCACACGGAAAATAATAAATATAAATAAATAATAAATAAATAAATACGAAAATAAATACTTAAAACTAAGGGACAAATCAGTACGGGAGCATATTAAAGTTTTTGATTGAGGGACGTTAATTTACGATCTTTCGTTTAAATAAATAAATAAATTTTTCAGAAAAATATGTATATGTGTGTGTATTTAATTGCTATTTTATTTTTTTATTTGGTTGGGCCAGGGCAACTAAATGGTTTTGTCCCTCCTGTGATCTGCTCCTAAGGATGGCTGTACATCAGGCAGCCTTTGCACCACTCTTTATCTTTTTTTTTATATATTTTCAATAAAAAATTTAAGAAAAGGGTATAAAAACCTGGGCCACCTGGAGGCGGTGGCCAATCCTTCCTCCGGTGACCTGTCGTCTCTGCTGCTGCCTGCTCTTCGTTTTTTTTTGATTCACTCCGGCTGCACCTGCGTAAACACATTTATTTATCCCACTATTTGCACTTTTTTTTTTAAACTTCCTTACCGAGCCGGGAAATCTGTCACCTTTTTTTTTTTTTGTTTGGTGAGAATTTTGCCGCTGGTAAAATTTTTTTTTGCTTCTCAAGAAATTCTTTTATTTTAATCTTGAAAAAGAATTAGCAAAGTGCCCTTCAATGCCCTTGAACGCGACTGACTAACTTTTTCTTTTCACCGAATTTCTCCTTTCCTTCTAACTCTCTGCGAACAGTAAGCCTGAATTGAAAAGCTGGGAAATTTCCTAAGCTCACGACCCGACTCACGCTCCCCAAAGTCATCGCCATACCGGTATATGCCCGTGCGCATCTCTAAGACCAGTGATGAGCCGGTTGATCGCTGTTTGTTTACATTTTTAATTTTGTTTAGAAATTTCAGTCCGTAACAGCACACTACGGTTTAGAACGGCTTCGACGGATGAACTGGAGTGGAAAGCGGACTGTATTGTGGAATTTCGAGGCGCCAACGTAGGCAATCGCCCACGCCCTGAGATCACAGCTGTTGAAATGTGGGTATGTTCACGGGTGTGTGTGTTGCAGCTTTACATGCAGCTTTACATAAATGAGTTAGCCGGGCAATAACTTATATTCACCTCCTCACTGTTTCAGGTCCTTTGCATGGAAAACTCCTAGTGGGCTACCCTGCAGCGTCTCCAGTTCATATAAGCTGTTTCCTAGGGCTTTCAATATGCGGCACTTGATGAATTTTCTACAGAACTTCGCATTAATGTTTTTTTGGAAGTCACTGAGCACAAAATTCCTTTTGTAAACTTCTTGGCCAGGTGAGTATTGGATCGACCGCGCTTTTAAATTATATCGCTTCTCTGCTTTTGCATAGGCCTGATGCAATGACTCCTGGACGCGTGCTCTGTAGATTTGCTGTTTCTCCGAATGCTCCAGCGGTGCTATGGCAGCATCATTTATCGCACCCAATTTGCGAGCCAACTGGTAGTCGTTGCCGTGAAGGAACATATTTTGTCCAAACAACGCAAAATAAGGTGACACCCCTGTACCCGAGTGAACAGCGCTGCATAGTGCTGCCTGGATTTCGGCCAGCTTCTCATCCCAAGTGGTTTGGTCCTCACTGACATGTGTCCGGATCGCCGCCAACACCGATTGGTTTACACGCTCAGACGCATTGGCTTGTGGTGAATAATTGGCCGTTCTCATATGCGCGATCCCGAGGTGTTGCATCAATTGTCCAAATTCCTGCGAGATGAACTGCCGTCCGTTGTCGGTATGAATCGTTTCTGGCACTCCGAATTGTGTAAATATGTCGTCTTTGAGGATCCTGATGATGGCCATCGCTGTAGCCTTTGGCAAAGCCCTCAGCCAGACATACTTTGTCAGATGATCCAATACGATAAAAATATATGAGTTTCCACGCCGTGATCGAGGATATTTGCCCAGGAAGTCCAGGTAAAGCTTCTGCATGGGTCGATCTGTAAGTACCTCATTTCCCATCTTTGGTCTGGTTATCTGCGTACTGTGTTTGGTTTCTTTACAGGTCTTGCAGTTCAACACATACTCGCGTATATGCACCGTCATCCTTGGCCAGTAGTAAAACTGCTTTAGCCTCGCAAGAGTTTTTGCTACGCCACCGTGCATTCGCTTCTCGCCTTCATGCGCCTGCTGTATGAGAGTATGTGTAATCGCCTCCGGTATCCACAGCTTCCACAGAAACTCTTCTGTGTCCTCACGGGCAAAATCCATTCTTTTGAACAGCAGCCCATTCTCCACTCTCAGATCCGGAAATCGATCTTTCTGGCTATCTACCAGCTTCAACCGCTCCAGATATTCTTCGCTCTCAAATTCCGTGGTTTCAAAATCGAACAGGCTGAGCTCCTCTGCCTCAAACGGACGCGACAGCATATCTGCCACCACGTTGTCTTTTCCTTTTCGATGTTCCACATTAAAATCGAATGCCTGAATGGCGAGCGACCATCGCGCCAGCCTGCCGTTCAAATCCTTCAAAGTCCTCAACCATTGTAGGCTCGCGTGATCCGTTATAACCGTGAACGGCATCAGCTCCACATACGGACGAAAACGTTCTATGGCTTTGATCGCCGCGAGGCACTCCTTTTCAGTCACGCTATAGTTTAGCTGGGCTCCGCGTAATTTCGCCGAAAAGAATGCGATCGGTCTTTCATGTCCTTCCTCATCGTGCTGAAAGAGAACAGCTCCTACTCCAATATGGCTAGCATCACACTGGATGTAGAAATGCTTTCGAAAATCCGGATGAGCCAACACTGGTGCACACGTGAGTGCTTTCTTCAGCTCTTCAAATGCCATTATCGCCTCCTCTGACAAAACAAATTTGGATTTCGATTTCAAGCAGTCTGTTAAGGGTGCAGTTAACCCGGAGAAATTTTTCACAAATCTGCGATACCAGCCGGCAGTGCCCAAGAAGCTACGCAACTGTCGTGTCGTTTTCGGAAGAGAGATTTGTAGAATTGCCTCCACTTTTCCCGGGTCTGTTCTCAGGGCTCCATCTCCAATGATATACCCTAAATATCGCAAGTATTTAAAGCAAAACTTGGACTTTTGCAACCCTATCGTCAGATTTGCTTTTTGAAGACAATCGCTAACCTCTTTCAGCAGTTTGCAATGCTCCTCGAATGTTCTTGATATTATGAGCAAATCATCCAGGTAAGTAAACACGCGATTCCTCAAGTGTTGCGGGATTACTTTGTCCATAAGACGGCATAGTCTCTGCGCAGCGTTGCATAAACCAAACGGCATCATCCTGAATTGGTACAACGGCCTCCCAGGGATGGTGAAAGCTGTGTATTCTCGGCTTTTCTTGTCCAGCTCCACCTGCCAAAACGCATGTTTAAGGTCCACGCTGCTGATGTAAAAAGTCTCATCCACTCTACTTAAAATTGATTCAATATTTTGCAGAGGGTACGCGTCTTTGACCGTCATCTTATTTAGTTTCCGGGCATCCAAACACAGGCGATTCTTCCCCGGCTTACGGACTAGTGTCGTACGGTTATTCCAAGGGCTATCACTCGGCTCGATGACTCCTAACCTGAGCATTTCGTCTACTTCTGCGAACAGTAATTGTTGCATTGCAGGCGAAACAGGATAGAACCTTTCCTTGATTGGAACTGCATCCTCTACCAGCTGAATGATGTGTTTCTCCATCGTCGTGTGTCCCAAACCACGATCCTCATAAGCCAGGAAACCTTTTACTGCCATCTTTAGTTGTTGCTGCTGTCCCGCGTTGAGCTCATGCGCCACGATCGGTTCGCTCTTGGTTTTGAACTCTGAATCCACATACTCCATCTCATTTACGCCTATCACTTCAGGAGCTAATCCAAATTTTCGCCAGAAATCCACACCGAGGTACAATTTTTGTTTCAGGGATGGACACAGATATAAGGTTACAGGGTGAGTTTGGTTTTCGTATGTCATTACCACCTGTACTCGACCCAAGATTTGGTGTTGCGCTCCACCTGCGGACTGTACTGTGGACTTAATTTGTTGTACCTTCAACCCTAAATCTTCAACTACTTTCAGGCCACCCTCACCTAGCAGGCTGACGGATGCACCTGTATCTAGCAGTCCGGACATCCCATATCCCTGTATCTCCACCTTCGCAAATGCTCTATCATCGCCTTTGTTCGCGGAACGGATTGCATCACAAACTGCTCGATGCTCCGTCTGGCGCTGCTGGAAACGCTTGCGTGCCCTTCTGACCTTTGGCGAGATATCTCCGGCTGATTGTGGCTGACTGAATATCCGTTCACGGGCAGTTTTATACTCCGCTTGACGTATCTCTAGTGGCTTTCGCTGGGACCATTTAATATAACTATTTTTAGATTTATTTGCCTTTAATATACTAAATTTTATATTTTCCTTTTCTTCATAGGAGTTGCTTAAATCTAACTTGGAATTCCTGGAGGTATTCATAAGCCTGGTGCTGGCATTTTGGAGCGCGACTCCTCCGCCTGTGTCATGCTCCGCCTGCGGTTTTCCTGACACTTAGGACATTTCGGCAACACTACTCCTGCTAGGCCACATTTGTAGCAGAAGATGTTCCTCACTTTGGCTTCGCAATCCCAATATGTGTGGCCTGGCTGCAAACAATTCCAGCATGTCAAACCACCACCTCCCTCGCGTGGTCGATAGATTGCTTCTACTGCCTCTTCATGACCTTCTTCTTCCATTTCTGGATCCGGGACAAACGCTTCCTGTACCTGATGACGAATCGGCTTCCCCTGTTGTGGTGGTACTGGAGCTCTACTCCAACGACTCGATATCCATCTTTCCGCATCGTGGCATTCATCACGCAACTTTTCCAGGTTCGTAATCGTCATCGGGTAAATTACTCGCGATATACTGTCCTTTATGTTGACTTTTATGGTTTTAATCAGGTCATGATCTGAGAAGTGAGAACTCAATCGCGACCGAAGAGCCAACATCTCTTGGATATACTCATCCACGCTCTCGCCTGGACGTTGCTTGCGCTCTCGTAACTCCTGTTCCTGCTCAAAGCTCGATCTGCGACTCTGGAAGTGCTGCTGCAGACAGTATCGCAAATGTGGCCAGTCGAGAATTGTCGCTGTTCTGACATGTGTCCAGAACCAGTCCCGTGCGCGACCATCTACAAGCATGTGGAAGTCCCTGACCACATCATTCCATGGAACTTGGTAAGACCTCTGCATATGTTCTATTCGAAATATGAATTCACTAACGGGCATTCCTTTGAGACCTCCATCAAAACATATTCCCCATCTCCGAATTTGGTTCGGGTCCGTACGAGATTCTGGCCCTCTATCGGTGCTTGGAACTGGAACTCTGCTTTCCATCTCGTTTGCAGGCCGGCTAGTATGCCGTCTGATCAGATTTTCTGCCCATTCCAACTGTTCAGCTACCTGTGCACGATTGTCTCCCCAATGACCGCGTTGGGCTGGTATTGTCCCTCCAGTTGGTGGTGGAAGATATTGTGACGATGGCAATCCTGAGGATGTAGTGTATCCAGTTGGAGGTGGTCGATTTGGTATAGGTGGCTGTGTTACAGCTGTCCCTGTGTATAAAGCTGGTGGTGGTACCGACAAATTTGGTGGCACAGGCACATTTGGTGCTGGAGCTGGAGGTGGCATTGCCAAATTTGTTGGTACCGGCTGTGCTGGAGCTGGTGCTTGTGCTCCCCGTATGGTGGCTTGGATTTCCATCATAAAGTCCATCATTTCCCTGTTAATCTCGGCTCGGAACTGGCTCAGCTCACTCGATTGCGCGCTCAGATAGGTCTGCTGTGCCTGTAGCAAGGCTATATTTATAGCAGACTTCAATTCACTGGGAATTGCCGCTGCTTTTTCATGTGGAACTCCCACTTGAATGGTCGAGCCATCCATTGGGGTCGAGATTCGCTGTTTTGGAACAGCTCCTTGGTTCGTAGCACCGTTGCTGCTGCCTCCAACTGCTCCTTGAAGGGATGCATCCAACTCCATCTGTGATAGATCTTGGGTATTTATATCGGAGTTTGCCGATGACTTGGTGGATTGTGAGCGAGTCATTGGGCCTAAGAGCTCCACTCCCCTATTCTTCAGAAATTCTACCCCACGCTTTATTTTCCTCTCCGCCGATTTCTTATCTCCCAAGCTCGCATTCATTCCCTCTCTACGGGTCACTACGCTACCTGATGTTTTATATTGTTGTGCTATTTTCTCTATTTTTATCTGTTTGAATCTTCCTTTTATTTTTACCATTTATTTTACGAATTTTATAATATTTTCTTCTATTTTATTTTTATATTTTTATTTATGTTTATTATAGCTTTATTTTTTTTTTTAAATTTATTTAATTTTTTGTTATTTTTATTTTATTTTAATAATATATATATATATGTAGATATTGGATATTTTTATATATTTAATAAATATGATCTATACTTGTTTATATTTGAATTGTTTACTACTATATCCTTTTTATATCTGTGTATTTATATATATATATATACTATAATTTTTATCGCTTTAACGATTCTTTAATTTTTGTTGTTTTATTTTCTGTTTCTTTTATTTGTATTTAATTTAATTTAATTCTTTTGCTTTTTCTTTTAATACGTTTTCATACATTTATATTTGGGGTGAGACCAACATCTGACGGTTTCGGTGAGTAATTCTTGTCTAGTAATTCCTTACTCGACTCCTGATCACTCTTTCTTCCTCCTTTTCACAGGAAAACCTACCTTAGCCTTTAGCAGATTGGTCTATGGTTTCTTACGATCACAAGAAATTGTCTTGCCGCGACTAGGCAACGTGTGTTATCCGGGCTGGATAATTTCACAGGACCACAGTCTGTGCAAAACAATAATGTATGCGAATTTCTATTTGGGTTTGTTTATTCTTGTTTCAAATTGAATGCTGATTTTTTTTGAATTGAAATTTAATATTTTCCTTTTTTTTTTAACCCACAGAACTACACACTCACGGCAACGCAGCAACGGATTCGTTAACCCTCCGCTCTGGGACCAGCTCGTAGCAATTCCATGGTTAAAAGGATCTTTAGGGATTACCATTTCCTGCTGCTATTCAACACCCCCTCTTGTGGCAACTATGGCGGATTTAGGAATCCTTCTCACGGACCAGACAATTTGTTGGCTTGATTAGCTTTAGGTGATTGGCTGCTCCCTACGGGTAACTAAAATATTGAACAATTTTTCCACTATTCTCGGCCTTTAAGCTGTTACGAAAAATTTTCCATTTGGGCGCCACTTGTTATGAACCGACTTTTTTTTCTAAGTCCATACATCGGTTGCCGGCTAGCTAACGGCTGGCTCAGGGGTGAGCAAGACCCCGATATATGGGCTAATCGGATAACAAAGAAATTTATATTTTCGGAATTTTTTTAACGGTCACTTCGGCTTGGTTTTGCTAAGGAATTCTTTTGGGCTAGCAGATGTTGGTTGCTGCCCTCTGAGCTGCCCTCCCTACCATTAGTTGGCCGCTCAATTGCTTTTGGCCAACTCCCTATCCTCCTTATTCCCGCCTCATGCTGCCAATCTCACCCCATTTAAATTTTTAATCCATCATTTTTCTTTTTTCATTCACTTGCATATACATATATTTTTAAACATCTTCCTACTAACTAAACACATATTCTTTTCCCTATCCTGGGTACCACAGGGACGTTCACACGGAAAATAATAAATATAAATAAATAATAAATAAATAAATACGAAAATAAATACTTAAAACTAAGGGACAAATCAGTACGGGAGCATATTAAAGTTTTTGATTGAGGGACGTTAATTTACGATTTTTCGTTTAAATAAATAAATAAATTTTTAGAAAAATATGTATATGCGTATGTGTGTATTTAATTGGTATTTTATTTTTTTATTTGGTTGGGCCAGGGCAACTAAATGGTTTTGTCCCTCCTGTGATCTGCTCCTAAGGATGGCTGTACATCAGGCAGCCTTTGCACCACTCTTTATCTTTTTTTTTATATATTTTCAATAAAAAATTTAAGAAAAGGGTATAAAAACCTGGGCCACCTGGAGGCGGTGGCCAATCCTTCCTCCGGTGACCTGTCGTCTCTGCTGCTGCCTGCTCTTCGTTTTTTTTTTGATTCACTCCGGCTGCACCTGCGTAAACACATTTATTTATCCCACTATTTGCACTTTTTTTTTTTAAACTTCCTTACCGAGCCGGGAAATCTGTCACCTTTTTTTTTTGTTTGGTGAGAATTTCGCCGCTGGTAAATTTTTTTTGCTTCTCAAGATATTCTTGTATTTTTCTAATCTTGAAGAAAAATTGGCAAAGTGCCCTTCAATGCCCTTGAACGCGACTGACTAACTTTTTCTTTTCACCGAATTTCTCCTTTCCTTCTAACTCTCTGCGAACAGTAAGCCTGAATTGAAAAGCTGGGAAATTTCCTAAGCTCACGACCCGACTCACGCTCCCCAAAGTCATCGCCATACCGGTATATGCCCGTGCGCATCTCTAAGACCAGTGATGAGCCGGTTGATCGCTGTTTGTTTACATTTTTAATTTTGTTTAGAAATTTCAGTCCGTAACAGCACACTACGGTTTAGAACGGCTTCGACGGATGAACTGGAGTGGAAAGCGGACTGTATTGTGGAATTCCGAGGCGCCAACGTAGGCAATCGCCCACGCCCTGAGATCACAGCTGTTGAAATGTGGGTATGTTCACGGGTGTGTGTGCATGTGTGTGTTGCAGCTTTACATACATTGCATTACCTACAACTAAATGAGTTAGCCGGGCAATAACTTATATTCACCTCCTCACTGTTTCAGGTCCTTGGCATGGAAAACTCCTAGTGGGCTACCCTGCAGCGTCTCCAGTTCATATAAGCTGTTTCCTAGGGCTTTTAATATGCGGCACTTGATGAATTTTCTACAGAACTTCGCATTAATGTTCTTTTGGAAGTCACTAAGCACAAAATTCCTTTTGTAAACTTCTTGGCCAGGTGAATATTGGATCGACCGCGCTTTTAAATTATATCGCTTCTCTGCTTTTGCATAGGCCTGATGCAATGACTCCTGGACGCGTGCTCTGTAGATTTGCTGTTTCTCCGAATGCTCCAGCGGTGCTATGGCAGCATCATTTATGGCACCCAATTTGCGAGCCAACTGGTAGTCGTTGCCGTGAAGGAACATATTCTGTCCAAACAACGCAAAATAAGGTGACACCCCTGTACCCGAGTGAACAGCGCTGCATAGTGCTGCCTGGATTTCGGCCAGCTTCTCATCCCAAGTGGTTTGGTCCTCACTAACATGTGTCCGGATCGCCGCCAACACCGATTGGTTTACACGCTCAGACGCATTGGCTTGTGGTGAATAATTGGCCGTTTTCATGTGCGCGATCCCGAGGTGTTGCATCAATTGTCCAAATTCCTGCGAGATGAACTGCCGTCCGTTGTCGGTATGAATCCTTTCTGGCACTCCGAATTGTGTAAATATGTCGTCTTTGAGGATCCTGATGATGGCCATCGATGTAGCCTTTGGCAAAGCCCTCAGCCAGACATACTTTGTCAGATGATCTAATACGATGAAAATGTATGAGTTTCCACGCCGTGATCGAGGATATTTGCCCAGGAAGTCCAGGTAAAGCTTCTGCATGGGTCGATCTGTAAGTACCTCATTTCCCATCTTTGGTCTGGTTATCTGCGTACTGTGTTTGGTTTCTTTACAGGTCTTGCAGTTCAACACATACTCGCGGATATGCACCGTCATCCTTGGCCAGTAGTAAAACTGCTTTAGCCTCGCAAGAGTTTTTGCTACGCCACCGTGCATTCGCTTCTCGCCTTCATGCGCCTGCTGTATGAGAGTATGTGTAATCGCCTCCGGTATCCACAGCTTCCACAGAAACTCTTCTGTGTCTTCACGGGCAAAATCCATTCTTTTGAACAGCAGCCCATTCTCCACTCTCAGATCCGGAAATCGATCTTTCTGGCTATCTACCAGCTTCAAACGCTCCAGATATTCTTCGCTCTCAAATTCCGTGGTTTCAAAATCGAACAGGCTGAGCTCCTCTGCCTCAAACGGACGCGACAGCATATCTGCCACCACGTTGTCTTTTCCTTTCCGATGTTCCACATTGAAATCGAATGCCTGAATAGCGAGCGACCATCGCGCCAGCCTGCCGTTCAAATCCTTCAAAGTCCTCAACCATTGTAGGCTCGCGTGATCTGTTATAACCGTGAACGGCATCAGCTCCACATACGGACGAAAACGTTCTATGGCTTTGATCGCCGCGAGGCACTCCTTTTCGGTCACGCTATAGTTTAGCTGGGCTCCGCGTAATTTCGCCGAAAAGAACGCGATCGGTCTTTCATGTCCTTCCTCATCGTGCTGAAAGAGAACAGCTCCTACTCCAATATGGCTAGCATCACACTGGATGTAGAAATGCTTTCGAAAATCCGGATGAGCCAACACTGGTGCACACGTGAGTGCTTTCTTCAGCTCTTCAAATGCCATTATCGCCTCCTCTGACAAAACAAATTTGGATTTCGATTTTAAGCAGTCTGTTAAGGGTGCAGTTAACCCGGAGAAATTTTTCACAAATCTGCGATACCAGCCGGCAGTGCCCAAGAAGCTACGCAACTGTCGTGTCGTTTTCGGAAGAGAGATTTGTAGAATTGCCTCCACTTTTCCCGGGTCTGTTCTGAGGGCTCCATCTCCAATGATATACCCTAAATATCGCAAGTATTTGAAGCAAAACTTGGACTTTTGCAACCCTATCGTCAGATTTGCTCTTTGAAGACAATCGCTAACCTCTTTCAGCAGTTTGCAGTGCTCCTCGAATGTTCTTGATATTATGAGCAAATCATCCAGGTAAGTAAACACGCGATTCCTCAAGTGTTGCGGGATTACTTTGTCCATAAGACGGCATAGTCTCTGCGCTGCGTTGCATAAACCAAACGGCATCATCCTGAATTGGTACAACGGCCTCCCAGGGATGGTGAAAGCTGTGTATTCTCGGCTTTTCTTGTCCAGCTCCACCTGCCAAAACGCATGTTTGAGGTCCACGCTGCTGATGTAAAAAGTCTCATCCACTCTACTTAAAATTGATTCTATATTTTGCAGAGGGTACGCGTCTTTGACCGTCATCTTATTTAGTTTCCGGGCATCCAAACACAGGCGATTCTTCCCCGGCTTACGGACTAGTGTCGTACGGTTATTCCAAGGGCTATCACTCGGCTCGATGACTCCTAACCTGAGCATTTCGTCTACTTCTGCGAACAGTAATTGTTGCATTGCCGGCGAAACAGGATAGAATCTTTCCTTGATTGGAACTGCATCCTCGACCAGCTGAATGATGTGTTTCTCCATCGTCGTGTGTCCCAAACCACGATCCTCATAAGCCAGGAAACCTTTTACTGCCATCTTTAGTTGTTGCTGCTGTCCCGCGTTGAGCTCATGCGCCACGATCGGTTCGCTCTTGGTTTTGAACTCTGAATCCACATACTCCATCTCATTTACGCCTATCACTTCAGGAGCTAATCCAAATTTTCGCCAGAAATCCACACCGAGGTACAATTTTTGTTTCAGGGATGGACACAGATATAAGGTTACAGGGTGAGTTTGGTTTTCGTATGTCATTACCACCTGTACTCGACCCAAGATTTGGTGTTGCGCTCCACCTGCGGACTGTACTGTGGACTTAATTTGTTGTACCTTTAACCCTAAATCTTCAACTACTTTCAGGCCACCCTCACCTAGCAGGCTGACTGATGCACCTGTATCTAGCAGTCCGGACATCTCATATCCCTGTATCTCCACCTTCGCAAATGCTCTATCATCGCCTTTGTTCGCGGAACGGATTGCATCACAAACTGCTCGATGCTCCGTCTGGCGCTGCTGGAAACGCTTGCGTGCCCTTCTGACCTTTGGCGAGATATCTCCGGCTGATTGTGGCTGACTGAATATCCGTTCACGGGCAGTTTTATACTCCGCTTGACGTATCTCTAGTGGCTTTCGCTGGGACCATTTAATAGAACTATTTTTAGATTTATTTGCCTTTAATATACTAAATTTTATATTTTCCTTTTCTTCATAGGAGTTGCTTAAATCTAACTTGGAATTTCTGGAGGTATTCATAAGCCTGGTGCTGGCATTTTGGAGCGCGACTCCTCCGCCTGTGTCATGCTCCGCCTGCGGTTTTCCTGACACTTAGGACATTTCGGCAACACTACTCCTGCTAGGCCACATTTGTAGCAGAAGATGTTCCTCACTTTGGCTTCGCAATCCCAATATGTATGGCCTGGCTGCAAACAATTCCAGCATGTCAAACCACCACCTCCCTCGCGTGGTCGATAGATTGCTTCTACTGCCTCTTCATGACCTTCTTCTTCCATTTCTGGATCCGGGACAAACGCTTCCTGTACCTGATGACGAATCGGCTTCCCCTGTTGTGGTGGTACTGGAGCTCTACTCCAACGACTCGATATCCATCTTTCCGCATCGTGGCATTCATCACGCAACTTTTCCAGGTTCGTAATCGTCATCGGGTAAATAACTCGCGATATGCTGTCCTTTATGTTGACTTTTATGGTTTTAATCAGGTCATGATCTGAGAAGTGAGAACTCAAACGCGACCGAAGAGCCAACATCTCTTGGATATACTCATCCACGCTCTCGCCTGGACGTTGCTTGCGCTCTCGTAACTCCTGTTCCTGCTCAAAGCTAGATCTGCGACTCTGGAAGTGCTGCTGCAGACAGTATCGCAAATGTGGCCAGTCGAGAATTGTCGCTGTTCTGACATGTGTCCAGAACCAGTCCCGTGCGCGACCATCTACAAGCATGTGGAAGTCCCTGACCACATCATTCCATGGAACTTGGTAAGCCCTCTGCATATGTTCTATGCGAAATAAGAATTCATTAACGGGCATTCTTTTGAGACCTCCATCAAAACATATTCCCCATCTCCGAATTTGGTTCGGGTCCGTACGAGATTCTGGCCCTCTATCGGTGCTTGGAACTGGAACTCTGCTTTCCATCTCGTTTGCAGGCCGGCTAGTATGCCGTCTGATCAGATTTTCTGCCCATTCCATCTGTTCAGCTACCTGTGCGCGATTGTCTCCCCATTGACCGCGTTGGGCTGGTATTGCCCCTCCAGTTGGCTGTGGAAGATATTGTGACGATGGCAATCCTGATGATGTAGTGTACCCAGTTGGAGGTGGTCGATTTGGTATAGGTGGCTGTGTTACAGCTGTCCCTGTGTATAAAGCTGGTGGTGGTATCGACAAATTTGGTGGCACAGGCACATTTGGTGCTGGAGCTGGAGGTGGCATTGCCAAATTTGTTGGTACCGGCTGTGCTGGAGCTGGTGCTTGTGCTCCCCGTATGGTGGCTTGGATTTCCATCATAAAGTCCATCATTTCCCTGTTAATCTCGGCTCGGAACTGGCTCAGCTCACTCGATTGCGCGCTCAGATAGGTCTGCTGTGCCTGTAGCAAGGCTATATTTATAGCAGACTTCAATTCACTGGGAATTGCCGCTGCTCTTTCATGTGGAACTCCCACTTGATTGGTCGAGCCATCCATTGGGGTCGAGATTCGCTGTTTTGGAACAGCTCCTTGGTTCGTAGCACCGTTGCTGCTGCCTCCAACTGCTCCTTGAAGGGATGTATCCAACTCCATCTGTGAGAGATCTTGGGTATTTATTTCGGAGTTTGCCGATGACTTGGTGGATTGTGAGCGAGTCATTGGGCCTAAGAGCTCCACTCCCCTATTCTTCAGAAATTCTACCCCACGCTTTATTTTCCTCTCCGCCGATTTCTTATCTCCCAAGCTCGCATTCATTCCCTCTCTACGGGTCACTACGCTACCTGATGTTTTATATTGTTGTGCTATTTTCTCTATTTTTATCTGTTTGAATCTTCCTTTTATTTTTACCATTTATTTTACGAATTTTATAATATTTTCTTCTATTTTATTTTTATATTTTTATTTATGTTTATTATAGCTTTATTTTTTTTTTAAATTTATTTAATTTTTTGTTATTTTTATTTTATTTTAATAATATATATATATATGTAGATATTGGATATTTTTATATATTTAATAAATATTATTTATACTTTTATATGAATTGTTTACTACTATATCCTTTTATATCTGTGTATTTATATATATATATACTATAATTTTTATCGCTTTAACGATTCTTTAATTTTTGTTGTTTTATTTTCTGTTTCTTTTATTTGTATTTAATTTAATTTAATTCTTTTGCTTTTTCTTTTAATACGTTTTCATACATTTATATTTGGGGTGAGACCAACATTCGCATCTGACGGTTTCGGTGAGTAATTCTTGTCTAGTAATTCCTTACTCGACTCCTGATCACTCTTTCTTCCTCCTTTTTACAGAAAAACCTACCTTAGCCTTTAGCAGATTGGTCTATGGTTTCTTACGATCACAAGAAATTGTCTTGCCGCGACTAGGCAACGTGTGTTATCCGGGCTGGATAATTTCACAGGACCACAGTCTGTGCAAAACAATAATTTATCGAATTTCTATGGTTTGTTTATTCTTGTTTCAAATTGAATGCTGATTTTTTTGAATTGAAATTTAATATTTTCCTTTTTTTAACCCACAGAACTACAACACCGCAACGGATTCGTTAACCCTCCGCTCTGGGACCAGCTCGTAGCAATTCCATGGTTAAAAGGATCTTTAGGGATTACCATTTCCTGCTCACGGACCAGACAATTTGTTGGCTTGATTAGCTTTGGGTGATTGGCTGCTCCCTATCGGTAACTAAAATATTGAACGATTTTCCACTATTCTCGGCCTTTAAGCTGTTACGAAAAATTTTCCAATTGGGCGCCACTTGTTATGAACCGACTTTTTTTTCTAAGTCCATACATCGGTTGCCGGCTAGCTAACGGCTGGCTCAGGGGTGAGCAAGACCCCGATATATGGGCTAATCGGATAACAAAGAAATTTATATTTTCGGAATTTTTTCAACGGTCACTTCGGCTTGGTTTTGTTAATGAACTTTTTTTTTTTTTTTTGGGCTAGCAGATGTTGGTTGCTGCCCTCTGAGCTGCCCTCCCTACCATTAGTTGGCCGCTCAATTGCTTTTGGCCAACTCCCTATCCTCCTTATTCCCGCCTCATGCTGCCAATCTCACCCCATTTAATTTTCTAGTCCATCATTTTTCTTTTTTCAATCACTTGCATATACATATATTTTTAAACATCTTCCTACTAACTAGACACATTTTCTTTTCCCTATCCTGGGTCCAACAGGCATTTGACCGTGTATGGCATGATGGCCTGCTGGCCAAGCTCAAGGGAACGCTCAATCCTCAAATCTTCTTGATGGTTCAAGCCTTTTCACCGCTGACATGCCCACATCGACTGATATCCCCATCGCAGACTCGCAGGACTGATCGCGACGTTCGCCGACGACACAGCGATAATGTCACGGGATAAGTGCATCTATGCTGCAACAGATACACTGCAGGAATACCTGAAAAGGTTTGAGAACTGGGCCTGCAGGTGGAATATCTCAGTCAACCCTGAAATGTGTCTGTGTCACTCACACACTCAGAAGAGACATATGCCCTGGAGTCTTCCTTCACGGAGAGGTGCTCCCTCACAAAAGGGAACATAAGTACCTTGGGGTCACACTTGACAAGAGACTCACGTTTAAACAGCATACCTCGGAAGTGGCTGGCAAGTTGAGAAGCAAGGCAACAAGGATGGGATGGCTCCTTAACGAAAACAACAAGTTGTCCTTGAAAACAAGGTGCTGATGTACAAAGTAATCCTGGCACCGATCTGGAGGTATGGCATCCAGGTGTATGGCATCGCCGCCAAGACCCACCTGAATAAAATTAGGGTCTTTCAGGCAAAAATGCTCAGACGAATCACTGGTGCAGAGTGGTTCATCAGAACCAAGGACATAGAGAGAGATTGTGGTGTCCCTATGGTCGGCGATACCATAAACAGACAAGCCGCACGTTACCTTGACTAGGTAGCATGCCACCCAAACAACCTTGCCAGACGCCTGCTCAGAAGAAGAAGGATAAACGGGATCAGGGCAGCACGGAGACTTCAGAGGATCCATCCCACTGACTTGGCTAACCGAAGGATATAGGCTTACATACACAGTCATTACACTACACTATCACATATATATCAATAACAATCTAAATATATAACAAACCTAGCTCTCAAAACCCCTAGAACTAGAACTACACGAAAACAAACACACAACACAACAAATATCTAACATTAAAATCAAAACAAACACCACAACATAAGTTATTTTAAGGAGTAACAATAGCTTGTAAAAACTTAGATGTAATAGGGTCACTAAGCTCAATAAAATTACCTTTTGAAAAAAAAAACTTCCTGGGTACCACAGGGACGTTCACACGGAAAATAATAAATATAAATAAATAAATAATAAAAATAATCTTAAAACTAAGGAACAAATCAATACGGGAGCATGTTAAAGATTTTGAGTGAGGGACGTTAATTTAAGATTTTTCGTTTAAATAAATAAAAAAATTTTTAGAAAAATATGTATATGTGTGTGTATTTAATTGCTATTATACTTTTTTATTTGGTTGGGCCAGGGCAACTTTATGGTTTTGTCCCTCCTGCGGTCTGCTCCTAAGGATGGCTGTACACCGGCAGCCTTTGCGCCACTCTTTTTTTTTTTTGCAATAAAAAATTTTAGAAAGGGTATAAAAACCTACAGGCCACCTGGAGACTTTTCCCGAAGAACAGTACACACCAAACGGTTGCCATCAATCAGGATACCAATTTTTTGATGCCTATTGTTTGTCGAAAGTGTATGCTGCACTACTGGTTTCAACAAGATGGCGCTCCATCATATACAAACCGCGCTACAATCGATTTTTTGAGGTCATTGTTCCCTGGTCGTTTGATGTAAAAAATGTTTGATTTTGACTGGCCGCCGCGTACACCAGACTTGACGCCTCCAAACTTCATTTTATGGAGCTATTTGAAATCAAAGGCTTACATCAGCAAGCCAAGGAGCCTGCAAGAGCTGGAATCAGTGCTCGCCAAATATGCTCAACCAATTTTTTCTGTGCTGTCCTGCTCACCGTAATGACAGCTAAGCCTGAATCCGACAATCGACCTCGAGAACGGATCCATTTTCGACATTTCTAGAAATTTTCTCCTACCAAACTATCCGAAAAGAAGATGCTCTTATTTTTACAAATAGCCGCAAAAGTCAGATCTGTTTTGACATTTGTGGACTAGACAGATGTAGAATATATATATTATTTACCTCTTTATATTTTGGCTGCTATTTGTAAAAATAAGAGCATCTTCCAATAGGGTGACTTCTTTTGGCCCGGTGACTTCTTTTGGCCCACCTTGTAGTATTCGAACTTAAGAGAAACTATAGAAATAACTGATGTCTAAGGATCTCTAAGGAAAAGAAGACTTCAATCTTAGGAGAAACTTACGTCATTCTCGTAGGTCTGCATACATACGAGAAATTGTTGAGTGGGGACTTTTTCACTTAAAGAACAGAACACTTGCTTCTGCTTCACTCGTGTTTTCAGTCCCATTGTTTTCGATGAAAGCATGGTGTAATAACATAGGTGAAATCATTAGAGTATACCATGGATGAGAGAAACACAAGAAGCTATCATACAATAACAGGTTGAAGGAAGCAAGTTCGATTGGCTCTCAGTAGCTGAGATCGAGCTAAGTGTCTGCTCAAAGTGTCTTTTTGTTGTGTAGTGTTGTTGTGTTTTGTTGCGCCCATTTGCAAGTACGTGTTTTAAAATTGCTGTAACAAAAATATTTGCCAACAAAATTTAAATTTGAAATAAAAGACAAATATATAGACTAGCAAACTTTATCTCCACATAATTTTTAAATTGTGATCCAACTCGTTTTCACACTGTTTTATTCTCTGTTTTGGTCACTGTTTCGGTCACTGTTTCGGTCAATGTTTCGGTCACTGTTTTGGTCTTTGTCTCGGTCACTGTTTCGGTCAATGTTTCGGTCACTGATTTGGTCACTGTTTCGGTCACCGTTTTAGTCTCTGCTTTGGTCACTGTTTCGGTCACCGATTCGGTCACTGTTTTGGTCACTGTTTCGGTCACTATGTCGGTTACTGTTTTGGTCACTGTTTAGGTCACCGTTTTTGTCTCTGCTTTGGTCACTGTTTCGGTCACCGTTTCGGTCACTGTTTTGGTCACTGTTTCGGTCACTATGTCGGTTACTGTTTTGGTCACTGTTTAGGTCAATGTTTCGGTCACGGTTTTGGTCTTTGTGTTGGTCACTGTTTCGGTCAATGTTTCGGTCACTGTTTTGGTCACTGTTTTGGTCACTGTTTCGGTCACTGTTTCGGTCACTGTTTCGGTCACTGTTTCGGTCACTGTTTCGGTCACTGTTTCGGTCACTGTTCGGACTGTTTCGTCATGTTTCGGTCACAGTTGTGGTCACTGTTTCGGTCACATGTTTCGGTCACTGTTTTGGTCACTGTTTCGGTCACTGTTTCGGTCATTGTTTCGGTCACTGTTTTCGGTCCTTTTTTCGGACGCTGTTTCGGTAATGTTTCGGTCACTGATTTGGTCACTGTTTCGTCACGTTTAGTCTCTGTTGGTCACTGCGGCACTGATTCGGTCACTGTTTTGGTCACTGTTTGTTAGTCGGTTACTGTTTTGGTCACTTTTATAATGTTTCGGCACGTTGGCTTGTGTTGGTCACTGTTTCGGTCAATGTTTCGGTCACTGTTTTGGTCACTGTTTTGGTCAATGTTTTGGTCACTGTTTTGGTCACTGTTTCGGTCACAGTTTTGGTCAACGTTTCGGTCAATGTTTCGGTCACTGTTTTGGTCGCTGTTTTGGTCACTGTTTCGGTCAATGTTTCGGTCATAGATTCGGTCACTGTTTTGGTCACTGTTTTGGTCACTGTTTTGGTTGCTGTTTCGGTCACTGTTTCGGTCATAGATGCGGTCACAGCTTTGGTCACTGTTTCGGTCACTGCGTCGGTCACTGTTTTAATCACTGTTTCGGTTACTGTTTCGATCAATGTTTCGGTCACTGTTTTGGTCCCTGTTTTGGTCATTGTTTTGGTCACTATTGCGGTCTCTGTTTTGTTTACTATTCGGTCACTGTTTCGATCACAGCTTTGGTAGCTGTTTTGGACACTGTTTCGGTCACTGTTTTGGTCACCGTTAATCCACCACCACCACACATCCACTCACAACCCACCTGCTGCTATTGTTGTCTTGCAATGACCAAAATTGCTGACTTTGCAAAGTCAAAAGCGTAGCTAAAGAAATCTCTCCCAAAGACAATTGTTTTCTGGTCTAAAAAACTCTCAATGGTTGAGCAAAGAGAGTTTTGTTTTGGGAAAAAACAGAAGTGAAATATCGTTTCGGCTCCATTTTTCATGGTGTCCTAACTATGATAACTGTTTTTTTTTTTCTGACTGCTTGTTGGGTTTTTGGAGCTCTGCCTCGAATATTCTTACTTTTAAAATATTTTAATGAATATTTTGAAATTTAATGTAATTTTCTTGAAATCTTAGTTCATTTCAAAGAATCACATTAAAGCTGGATAATAGATCACGATGTTCCCTTCCTTACTTAAAGTCCTATTTTATTATATTGAAAAAAATCGAATCGATCTCTTGACTCGCCAAAAATTTGCTCATCGTTATGACACTCTGCCATCTCTTAACCGTTTTGTCGAGCGCTAAAGGGAGTAGAAGTGCTATTAATACATAAAGAAAGCATTTCTCACCCATAACAACAAAAAGGCCATCGCCCATCGCAGAAGGCACGCAGCGCATTACGCAAACGACCGCAGCAGCGTAACGTTTTTTGTTTGTGCTGCGCAAAGCGCAATAATAAAATTGGGAAATTGGCTTTAAGATGAAAATGCTGCTCCTGCTGTTGCTCTAGCTATATGCTCCTCTACCAATTCTCTGACCAACTCCAGAGCTAATCAGCTGCGCGCACGCTAAGTAAGTTTATTAGACTATTATTTTGAATTGCCTTTCTTTGTGCTAGTCGTTGGTTTGACTGGTTGGTGGGTTCATTGGTCCATTGTCTGCTTGCATCGTCTATGCTGCAAGAGCAAGAGCAAATGAAAAAGTGCTGCCCATTCAGAGCAGAATGCAGCTTGCAATTGGATGCTTAAGAAAAACTGTTCGTTTGGAATGGAATACTCATACTTGGCAGGGTAAATTGCAAGCAAAAGTTATGTAGCGAATGGGGTTAAATTCTTTTTTAAGAAAGAAAAATTCAAAGTGTACGAACTTCGGTAAAAGAAACCTTATTCAGAAAAGCTAAATTGAAGCCTTGCGTATGTGTGTGTGCCCGTTTAGCCTCACTGTATTGGTGTGAGAGATTTTCTTGCTCTTGATTTATCATTTGCTTACTTGCTATTTGGATTAATTGGAATACAAATTTAACTGAAAAACTTCTATCAATTGCTTAAATTAACCTATACATCCTTAAAGTAAACTAGTACAGTTGCTACACTTGAGATAGTGCTGCCCATCACCATCCCCAATGATTGCACTACATCATACTTTTTTTTTTTGTAAGGACTTGTGGTTTTATAAAAAATTCAATAGAATTTCTCAAGTATCATTCTAACTAGGTACACATGTTCGACATCGAACTCTTCAATCAAAAACTGCTGTCAATTGCAGACCATGAATATCTTGTCTATTTGTCTGCCACTTGTCAGTTACTAATTGACAAAACGGAGAAAAAAAATAGGCTCCTAACCCGCCACAGAAACCCTTGTGTGTGTCAAACAATGAACTTGCCTTGGCTAAACTCTCCTCGGCCTCCTTCATTTTGCCTTAGCCTAAATAGACACAATTTTTGCACACAAATCCATTTAATCTAAGAGATAAATAACATTGAGGGCTTACGCAACTTCCTTACCCTTCGACCAAAAATGGCTCCCCGGAAAGCTTTTTAGTCGGAACGGGCGGCAGCGGTGCCGCTGGTGGTGGCCACTTAACGCATCCGAAAAATTCTTACGCAGCAAAAAGGGAAAACCTAATGATTCTATACCACAAAATGGGTCGACGAAGGGACCCTTCGTATCGATTTTAAGTTGAGCGGCAATAAAATCCACTGTGATTAGGTTAAAACTGTTGACTTTCCAGCAGGGCTTCCTGTTTGTTAGCTGTCGGTGATGTCTGCCTTTTGCCTGGGCGGGCGGGTTATTGAATGACTATGCCAAATCGAAGCAGATAAAAATGCCAAATAGCAACTCAACTGTGATTGTGCTGCTCCAAGCTGTCTCTGTCTCGCTCCGTCTAATTCTATCTGTGCTCTCGTCTTTGGTGTGACGCTCATTTATTTAATGGTTTTAACTTCCAATTTTCCAATTGTCAGGGCAACCAGCGCCATTAACCAGAGCTTGGGATGACAGGAATAAAATGGAGTGAAGTGAAAGTGCTACTAAAGGCAGCATGTGAATAGCTAACGAATGAAGGTCGACATTTATATGCTCTAAATTGGGTAACTACTTCAGAGGAGAGAGGAGATAAAGTACAGGGCTTATCAGCCCAAAAAGGCATGAAATAACAAAGTGCAAATCACATGCAGAATTTAGATTAATTGCAAGAAGGCCTTGGTTGAAGTTTGAGAGAACCATAGCTAAATTTTAACGCGTTTAAAGCCTGTAAAATTCACACAAATTCAGTTTTTCTGTTTATATCAACAACAACCAGAACAATGACTTGTATTTTAACCGAGAAAATTTCTACTTTGAAAAATTAGCTGTTGCAAGATACTAACATAAATTTGTTACTGTATTTTGGGTCGTACCCCAATCTGAAACTTCTTAATTTATGATCTCCCGAACCTTAACCCGATCCAGTCGGTTTCTTTATTCAAAATGAGGTGGTGTCTCAAAAAGTACTCTACAAAGAGAACAAAAAGGATATTCAAAAATATCCATTGGATGTTTTTCCGTATCCGTTTGGACTGGATATGTCTTTAATATCCTTTTATCATCCAATGGAACTGAAAAATCATCCAAAGGATATGAAAAATGATCATCCCATGGATGATTTTCAGCTCCGTTGGATGATAAAAAGATATTAAAGAAATGTCCAGCCCAAATGGATATTTTTTGGATCTTTTTTTCTGTTTAGGAGCTCAGACCCTTCATATATTTTAATAGAGTTCACCTTTTCTGCACCTAAGCCAGATCAGTTTAGAATCTAATTGCGAAAAAACTGGACAAAATACTTTGCATCAATTACATCGAATGCTACCTGTGACTTCCCCAATTGGAGCAAACTGTCCGAGCCGTTCGATGTTCAATATAACTCAATAAAACTGCTCTTAACATATCCTGTACTTTAAGTGGTGGTGCCCACCGCTGATCTATACCGATTTTTCGACCAATCTGTTCAATTGCAGCAATAAAATATGTTTGTCCGATTTCGACCAAATTTTGCAGATCTGTTTTTAGGGTATAAATATTAATAATGGCCGAGTTTAAGTACGCCAAACGTTAAAAGCAAAAAAGATTCTTACAGTAAGACTCATTTTCCGACCGATCGGATCCGATCCAGTTGGTTTCAACAGAAGACTCCGAAGACTCTGTGAAAAATTTCAGCTTGATAGTTTTAAACCGAGAGACTAGTTTGCGTAGATACAGACAGACAGACTAACCAAGCTCAGCTCGACGCCCTGATCAAAAATATATATGGTTTATGGTTCGAAAAACGATTATATCCAAGAGTATACAATACAATACTCTCACGGCCAAATTTATCCATGCAGAGAAAATGGCCATCAGTTGGCTTTAAAGCAGAGGTCGGCATAGGCAAACTCTTGAAAGCAGCGCAGTCGGCTCACACACAGTATAAGCAGTATAGGCGTCGCTGTGCTGCGTGTTTTGCTCTTGCTTAGCTGCGTCAGGACAGTGTCGTTGCTACTGAAATTGAGAGCAAATTGAATCAGTTTTTGCGCTGCTCTCACACAGACCAATGCAAAAATGTGATTGTGTTTTTTCCGGGCCCTGCTTTAAGCATTTTTGAGGGCTTTCTTTCTAGTGTGGCTTAGTTTGTAATCGTGTATTCAAAATGGAATATATTTGTCTAAAAAATCTTAGAAATATTTTGGATAGTTTATTTTGAAGCTACACGAGTGCTATTGTAATATCGCCCTTCCAGGTAAATCGGGAAGATCTCTGGAGATTTTCGTATAAGCCATTTTATTTCGAGTAAGGGCCGATTTCACGTCTCCCACATAGCATTATCTGTCTCATAATCTAACATATAGCAGAATAAATTGTTAGTTTATCTGACACATAGCAGCAATCTAGAAGATGTGAAATCGGCCCTAGAACTACTTTTGTTATATGTGAAGTGTATCCAAATTGCTTGGTTACTAGATTAAATGACGAAAGCTTGGAGAACGGACGGGTCAAGGCTAATTAGAATTAATGCGAACGGTTTCTATATAATCTAATAGTCGACACTATTCTTAGCACACTACATATAAAGTTCTCTAGAGATGACTGGGACACCCACCAATATCACTGTTCTTCATTTGTTTTGTTAACTCACAACTTCAAATATTTTCTTGGACAGTTCATGTGTGATACATATTGGTAAAGTTTGCTCAGCTACTAACGAAACAAAATTTACCAATATTTCATGTTCGAAAATTGTAGGTTCAAGGAATTTGGAGGATTTTTTCGGTTTGAACCTCGAAGGTTACTTATTATATCGTCATCTTATGAAAGTGACAGGCAATTTACCAGATACTAAGGCACCAAGAAAGAAAAAAGCAAGCATTTTACACAACATTCGCAAAATATTAAAAAACGACCCTCGGGCTTTATTTAAATATAAAGCCGTGTTATATGGAAAACAAACAGTTATGGGCAGCACCGGTCTCAACAGCGATGGGTAGCACTTCACAGGTACAGAGTATGTTATAGTCGGGCTTGACCGAATTTCTTTCTTGTTAGAATTGTGTAAAAGTATATTAAATAAATATATGCCAATGATAAGGACGTTTCCATTGAAAACAAAAAATTTTTTCTCACTAGAACAGGTTTATCGATCGATCGCAGCTATATGCTATAGTCATCCGATTTTGATAAAACTTTGTAGAATTGTGTGCTTTTCAAACTCTACTTTTCTATGACGGCTATACTATATAGATGTTTGACTTCAACAAATCTTATTGGAATCATGGTAAAGCATACCTAACTAAGAAATAAGAAGTTTAAAGGCATTTCCATTGAAAAGAAAAAGTTTTTCTCACTAAAACTTGTTTTTCGACCGATTCCGACAGATGTGCAGCGTATATGTAATAAAAGACTTCGTGCAAAGTTTGGTGAAGATAGTTTTCAAAATATCGGAGGAGGAACAAGACAAACGGACAAACAGACGGACAGTGCTAAATCAACTCAGCTCGTCATGTTGATGAAGAATATAAATACTTTATGTGATCGGAGATGCTTCCTCGAACAATGAAGACTTTTCGAAACAGCCACCTCAGGGAAAAACATTCTTTGTTTCCAAGTCTTCAAGCTCAAAAAAGAACTCGTACTCTTTACCAAAAAACAAAAGTTTCCAACAAAAGTCACTTCAAAGCTAAAAGAAAAGACTCTTACAGTAACAGCCGTGATCCCATTTTCACTTTCGCAAAGATTTTGCAATTTTGAGTATAAATTTGGTATTAAAACCGGTTTTAAATCGCAAAATTCTTGCGAAAGTGAAAATGAGAGCACGGCTGTAAGTAACAGAGCCAAAATCTAGTGCACACTCTCGACAGATAGCACCGATGAGCAGACCCCTTAACACCCAATGTCCATCGACTGGCTGAAATATGCGTCACTGGTGCGCTGAGCACTATACCCGGTTATGCACTATTATTAAACAGATGGATCCTAGAGTTGCGACCCCTTAGTGCTCTATGTATGAAAGAGTACAAACAATGGTACTTTAAATCACTCTAGCTTGCTTCTGTCTCTAGCCCCAAGACTGAAAGCCCTCTGCAAGGGTGTAACATTAAACAAATTTCCTTAGCATATGATTGTTTTATAATAATTAAATTTCCACCCCAAAGCGAAGCCACTTTGAAACAATTGTCCTTATTTCGTTTAATCCTCAAACAGATGTTAACTGAATCATAAAGTGTCTAAATTAGAAGCTAAATCCCTTGTCTTAGCTGTGGCTTAAGCTAATTGAAACACCCACGTCCCACCTCCCCATAACACCCTCACCAGTAAATGGCTCATTCCGATATGTAATCCAATGTAATGTGCAACACTGCTGCTGCTTCAGTTTAATAGAAAACCCTTTAGTCAAAGTTGTGTTAAATCCATGTTAGTGCTAGCCAAAATTGTTACCCATCATCCTCTTTTGCCCGGCGCTCGCTCGCTCTCTCTCTCTCTATACGTCATTTACATTATTATGATGAGATGCAAATCTCGTTAAAGGACACTTCAGCCACGGCCCGGCACGGCCCAGCTAGTCAGGCTGCTGCTGTTGCTGTCGCATACTTCAATATATGTGTGCCATATGCCCCACTGCTCCACTGCTCCACCTCCATCTCATCCTGCTGCTCTGTCTGTGTTATTCTTATGCAAATTACATTTCCTGTGTTTGAGCTACAGCTTGTAGATACATGTGTATGCTCATGTACATACATACAAACGTGCTCGTACATATTTGTATATATTTTGCGTGCCGAAGAGAGTGGAGTCCCACATATAGATAAAAATATATATTTTATACAATTCTTTTTAGTAAAAGTCAACAACAAACAAGAACAGCAAGCCAAACGCTCATAAATGTTTGGAGTCTCCCCCCCGTCGTCACTCTCTCAGGATCTGTCGCCCGTTATGACATATTTGTTGCTGCTGCTGCTGCTGATGCTGACTTTGCTTAGTATCTTGATTTGCATTTGTAAACTTTAGTGTCCTTATTTTGGTCATTTGTTTTGTTGGATATATGTTTCTACAGATTTTTTTGCATATCATTTTGCATAATGCGATTGGATATGAAAACTCGTTAGCTTTTAAAGGACACTCTGCATGAGAATATTTTACATTATAATTGGATGTCCATTTAAATGGAATGCTAAGCTGAGAAGGAAACACTGCGTATGAGTAATCAAATAATCTGTAAGATCCCTTGGCCCATGATCATTGAAACAAGCTTTGATTACCTAAACTGAAAGACATCTCTTTTGATAGCTTTAACTAACAACAAAATCCGGTCAGATAATGTTATATATTTCCTTAAACTTTTACAAATTCAGACATCGTTTCCTCTAAGCAAATCACCGCAATCAAACACTTGCTTAAATCTTTTCGTTTTCAACTTGAGTTCTATACCATTATTTATACACAAAACTGCGATTGTAAAGTTTTTAAGCTTAAAATTGAATTTGTTTGAATGATTTTTCTATTGTCAAAGCAAAGGCCGTATTGATAAATGCCCCTGGGTAAGTAGTTTTCCATTCGTCAGCAGCGGCAGCACCTTGTTCGGTTGGTAGAGGGGGTGGAGGGACCTGGGCAATTTATTTCCCAACACTTTCGGCACAGGCGAAAAGTTTATGGCAATGGTTTTTACCCATTCTCATTCACACACACACACACACAACCCAATATCCAACCATGCACGCAAAAGTTTTACTCTCCGAAAACTTCTCGCCGAGTCCTAACAAATTCAATTTGTCAGGCTTGGCGCGCCACGCGGCTGCTGCTGTTGCTCGAGAGTGTGGCTAATCCATTTACAATTTCCAAAGTAAACAAACAAAATGTATCCTCAGCACGAGTGAGTCGAGACATTTAGACATTTAGTTTGGAAAATGCAATGGACGCTTATAAAGCTGAAGCTGCTGTTACTTTTTCTACTCCTGCTAGCCCCTGCCGCCAGCGGGGACAATTGTTAGGAAAGGAAGGAAACGGGGTGGAGAAAAAGTTTAATTTAATTTTTATTTTTGTTCTCTACTCTCCAGCCTGTCTAGACCATAAGCATTTCAACAAATGACGCAGGACTGCCGAAGAATGTGCCCGGCTGGTCAGGGGAAATGCGAAACTTCCACCGAGTTACGCGCTTTTAGTTGTTGGTTTTGCACCGTAGGAAGTTTGCCCGGAAACGCCCAAACGGTAAAGTGAACTTGTCAAATAAACGACGGACGAATTTCATTTTGAAACTGTCAACATTTTAAGAAACTAAAACTTTTTACAGTACCAAGACGAAGCGGTAGGATACAAGATTAGCCATTGAGTGGGCAGGCGCTGCACACAAGGAGAAACTAGACTTGACTTGACGAAGCTGTAAATAACTTCTTGATTAAGCTAGGTTTTCAGACGCTAATTACATTGGTCAGAGAATCCTTTGAGAATATCCACAGAGTTCATTCTCAGAGGGCGTATTCAGCAACCGAAAATGCACTCTGAGAATGAGCAAGTGTCTCCAAACTTGGTTTTTAAAAACACCTTGTTGTGCCGGGTGTGTTGCAGCTGGTGGTGTGTGTGTCTGCTGTGCAAAAAAGTCGTAGGTTCGATCCCGCCTCGGGAAATCCAATGAAATGATTTGCATTTAACGACTTACACACCCGGTCACCTTCACTAGCTGTTGGCGACAGCTTTGAAGAAAATAGCAATGAAAACGCTTCTCAAACTTTGCCGTTCGGATTCGGCGTTAAGCTGTAGTCGGCAACTCCGCCACTTGAGGTGGAGAAAGCTTTTCGGTATGCTTCTCTCGTGGATATGGATGGTATGCCATTGACAGCTTATTCCAATGGGCGTCAGCGTGGGGCTCTGAGTGAGTGTTCAACAGGAAAATACCACCAAATGAGAAACGGTAACACTCTTTTGTGAAAAGAAGAGTCATGGTCAATACAAAATCTTATCGTTGTCTTTAAAAATCGCCAATCGACTTTTTTTTCTATTACACAGTGCTACAGCAAAACAGGAAAGATAGTCGGTCAAGCCCGACCATAACATACTCTGTAACTGTGAGTTGCGACCGGTACTGCACATAATAGTTTGTTTTCCTTATAACTCGAATATCGTTCATCCATTCTTTCAAATTCCCGAATACTTAATATGTCCAGAAGGTTCGGACCTTCTTTCTATAAAACTTTGGGAGATATGACGTTTTTTCGATATTGCGGGGGCGTGGCCAAAGTTGAAAATAAACTTGATCTGCCTGCAAGTATTAGAAACATATGTTTCATACATGTCAAACCTCTATTTCTTACCATCTCTGAGATCTGTTTGTTCATAGGGACAGACGGACAGACAGACGAACGGACAGACGGACACTTTTGCACAAACTTATTATACTCTGTGTTCCTCTGGTACAGATTACAAAAAATACATTCGAAATGACCTAGCGTACGCTAGATAGCAGTATAGCTTTTCCAAATTTTGATCCACCCATTGTTACGCAATGGATTTGGCTTACAATTTTCATAAGAATTTAATAAAAATTTATATTTTTTGGCAGTAGACGGTTCAATGAATTATAACAAATATATAAAAAATGGTATATCTCCGCTTTAAAAAATCGCAAAAATATTTAGGATATTTTATTTTATATCTAAGAAGTAGTACCTTACGATAATATCAAAGATAGTTTAAACATTAGTTGGAGTTCCCCACAAAAAGTGCCGAAAAAGATCTTGACTTGATGGGCCATTTCTGTATTCAGCACAAAATTAATCTTAAATCAGCACCAAACCTTCAATATACTGAAAAAGTCCTATTTTGTAGCCTTTGTAATCAACGAAATCAGACAGACTGTTTCGATGGACTCCCTGCCATCTCATCAGTGAGTTTCAAGCGCTGAAACCAACAAGGCGATTGCAAAACTTGAGAATTCTAAGAACGTAAGGATCCAATTGATTCTAGATGGAATGTTTGTTGTAAATACCTTTTAAACAAACAATAAATATCTTGGTATTTATAAAAGGGAGCAAACCCTTTAAAAAATTATCAGAACCGAATCGGCGCAGTCGTTCAGAAACCAACCAAAATAAAGATTTAACGTATCGGGACACCTTCATGTACAAAAAATCTAAAAATAGAATCAATTGGATCTTTACGTTCATAGAATTCTCGCACATACTCCAACACCACCGCAATTGAACGCAATATCTTTTAAGTCTTTTAATTAAAAGAAATATTCAAAAAGTTTTAAGATTGGCCATCTTTCCTTTCTTAATGACGCTAAGTAAATTTAGTAAGAAAATAGTGTGACCGATGCATCGATAGTGGGAAAAAATCATCGATGTTACCATTGATGTTTCTCCAGTTCTAGTTCCGGTTTCAGTTGATTTAAACTTGATTCTCTCTGAAAGCGGTATCCTAAATTATTCAAATTTTGTTTATAAAACAATAAAAAATAAGTTTTGAATTGTTAAGCTATTCTATTGCTTTAATGAAAAATGCTATGAATGAAGCACCATGTATTGATAACATTGAAAGATGTTCATGTGACATACAGTAAAATTGGGGCTCTCCTACATGACCATTTGAAAGAAGTAAAAACTAATTCAGTTTTGTTCGAGTAATGGTCAGTTGGTGTAAGAAAATGATAATGAAATACTGTCATGATATAAAAAATACGTTAATGACAGTCTAACTAGTGACGAATTATGGATCAATGCATATGAGCTTGAAATAGTTCAGAAATCGACAGAATTAGTGTCCCAAATCGAGTCAAATGAATACCTGTTTCTTTTTAATGAAAGCACGGTCATTTCTAAATTGATTGAAAATCTAAAGACAGTTTGTCCATTTTTGATTGTTTCAAGCTATAAATATAAAAGGAAACCAGTCATATGGTTGAATATGATTTTTGATATAGATTGATTCTTAAAATTTTTGTACTTTCTTGAATGGTTTAAAATTAATATTTATTATCAAAACTAAGAATTTTAAGTATAAACATGAATAAATGTGCCTTGCCACGTGGAAATTGTATTTAACCGGCTTTCAACTGAGGTTTTTTAGTAATTTGGTGACCGTGACATACTAGGTTTGCGATTTTCTCTCAGTGCAACTCAACTTACGTTAGCTGAACGCTTCTGAAAATGGGCAATTAAATCTCACCCATACGCCCTCAAAGCGTCAGGAAAACTAACTAAGTAAGTACGAGTATGTAGAGAGAGAACGAGAGAGCTTACAGTTTACCTGAAAATTAAATTCGAAAATTTTGCTGACTAAAGCAAAAATAATTCCTTCGTGTGTGTGCGCCGCTGGCGGCAATTTCTTGTTCAACAATTTGTGAGTTTGTTGCTGCGCTCAGCACTCACGTAATGAGCATAAACTACAGGCGCAGTTACCTCCCACACACCTACCCTGGACTAAGAGAATATCGCGCTGCCGTGCACATAATTGGTGTAAAAGTTTGAAAATTATCACGGAAGCAAAGCCGAAACACGTACATCACAACGTAACGGACGCGAGTTGGCATAATGGCCTAAACAGGCCAAACGACCTGAATACCGCCCCAAGCCGGGTTCATCTCATGGAGTAGCATGGGCAAAACGTCTCGACTCGACTCTGCACTAATCCCGGACCCTAATTACTCATGAAACCCTGTGAGAGGTTAGGACACTCGAGCAACAATTACTAACACCACTTTGGAATTTTCATGGTGTTTTTTTTTTTGGTTTTTTTGGCGTTCGGTCCTTTAGTGAAGTCAGCGAGCTTATCGTAATAACGGAAAATGTTTCACTTTGCGAGTCGAATAAGCTCAAGAGGTTTCCGCTTGAGTTTTGAGTCTAACAATTAGGTAAAAGCAGCAGTTAAATTGTGGCCAAAAATCTAAAAAGTACAGTTGATAAGGTAAAAGCAATAGTCATTTAACTTGAAATGGGCAGCACTTCAAAAACGATTTGTTTGAAAAGAATAATTGCTCAATATTGGAGGCGTGAGCGAAGGGACCGCTTAAATGTTGGGTAAGGTTTGTTCATTGCCCTGAACTTCCGCAAAATGCTCAGTTGTTCAGTTGCTCACTTGTTCATAAATTATCCTCCTTTAATTAGGCACCTTAAACTTTAGCAATCATTCAAGTACTACTTAGCAAATTGCTTAACACACAGTTTCAGAGGATTCAGGAACGCAAAGCAAAGAATAGCTGAGCAAAGTGTCGCTGAACTAAAAAGATCAATATAACCTAAAAAGATAATAACTGAACTAAAAAAAACTGGACGTACAGTCCCTACTGAAGAAGAGTCACAGAATCAGTCACCGAACAAGAGTCACAGAATCAGAGTCATCGAACAAGAGACACTGAACAAGACTCACCAAACAAGAGTCATTACAAAAGATGGAAAGGACAAGTGTCACTGAAAAACAGTCACTGAATAAGAGTCATTAAGCCCGAGTCACCGAACTAGGGTAAACGACCCAGAGTCACTGAATCACAGTCACCGAACAAGACTCACTGAACAAGAAAAAGAGTCACTATTCAAAAGTCAGTAAACAAAAATCATTTAAAAATATTCTGTGAACAAGAGGCACCGAACAAGAGTCATTCCAAAAGAGGGAAAGAACTAGAGTCATTACAAAAGAGTCACTTAAAAACAGTCACTTAATAAGAGTCATTGATTCCCGAGTCAACAAACAAGAGTCAATGACCCAGAGTCACTGATCCACAGCCACCAAACAAGACTCCATAAAAAAGTCTCTCAAAAAAAGAGTCACTGAAAAAGAGTCACAATTCAAAAGTAATGTAAATAAAAAGGCTTGACACAGCCCCAAAGGGCCAAGGCCGAGCTTCTCTCAATCACGCACAAGAGAAAGTGACCTACAGTTTTACGTCGAATCCGAACTGCAGTTTGAGAAGCTTTTGTATGGCTAATTACTACAAAGCTGGCGCCAACAGCAGAGAGGGGTGACCGGGTGTAAAGTTTATTCAAAGAAAAAACTTTTTATTAGATGTTCCGAGGCGGGATCGAACCCACGACCTCTTGCACAACGGTCGCGCACACTAGCCGCTGAGCCACCCGGCCACTATTTCAAAAGTCACCAAACAAAAATCACTGAAAACGACTCTCTGAACAAGAGTCATAGAACAAGGGGCACCGAACAAGAGTTACCAAACAAAAGTCACAGCTGGTATAGCAAAAGTATACAGGTCTTCAATAAACTTTGACCCTATCGGAGTGTCAAAGGTGGCATCATAATCAACTAAGAGATGGTGAGTCTTGGTCTCTGTCTCATTGGTTTTCTCCAGTATTTTTCGCAATGTGAATATCTGGTCTGTGTTGGACTTACCAGTTCTAAAGCCACACTGATAAGGTTAAATCAGTTGGCTCACATTCGGCTTTAAACGTTCACATAGGATGCAGGACAGAACCTTTTATTTAATGATTAAGAGATTGATTTTTAACCTATTAATGGCTATTTGTGAAGTAGTGATCATATTTCTCCAGAGGCGGCATCGGGTTCTTTATCGCCTCCCAGTAAGTTGGAGAAATAGCCTCTTCATATGTCTAGTGCATCGTTCTTGCATTGAGCGACTCCGGGCTTAACACCTTCAGTTAGTCGTGCTCGGCGTATCCGAGAATCTCCTTGGCAGCTGTACTAATGGAGTATGAAATATGATTCGAAGGGGATGGTAAGATTTCCCTGAGCAGTTGCGTGAGTTTTGCTCTGTTGGCTTCGGAGGTCCGTTGTGATGGCAGCTTCTCGACGTTCAGATTTCGACGTGTACTTTGACTGCAACAAGATGGTGATCCGAGTCTATATTGGCCCTAGAACACTCGATGAGTGCCTTCCATCTATCACAACGTGATCAATCTGGTTTTTCGTTTTTTAATCCTGATGGCCTGATGGGTGTGGTGAGCAGCTAGTGTGTGCGGACACTGTGCAAGAGGTCATAGGTGCGATTCCGCCTCGGGACATCTAATGAAAACGTCTTTTCTTTGAAAACTTACTCACCCGGTCACCTTCACTAGCTATTGACGACAGCTTTAAAGTAACTAGCCATGAAAAAGCTTCTCAAACTTTGCCGTTCGGATTTGGCGTTAAACTGTAGGTACCCTCTCTCTCTCTTGTGCGAAAATTAGAAGCGCATAAGCCAAGAGATTGAGAGAAGCTCGGCTTGACTCTTTGGGAAAGAATCAGGGGACCTCCAGGTCTACTTATGTCAGCGTACAAGAGTCACCGAACAAGAGTCACTGAACAAGAGTCACTGACAAGAGTCCCCTAAACAATTATTGCTCATTTCTACTATTTAAATCTCATTTCTCTGAAGATAAAGATTCCCTGGTCGTGACTTTGTTATTTGATTGCCCTTTCTGCTCATCAACTTCAAATTTGTTAAGGAATTATTCACTTGTGTAATGTGACGACATCGTTGTTGTCGCTTCCTGTTATTATTTTCTCTGTTTACATATTAAATCTGCCGTTTCTTTTCTCAAACATATTACAAGTTTTGTTTTACAAACTTCAAGGAAAATTGATTTCCATTTAAATTTTTTGTAACTTGCAACTTCATTATTATCTTTCAATTTGTCCAACAGCTGACAAAACAAAATAAAAAAAATCTTCCATCCCTCACACCTTAGGCATTTCACAAGAAAAGGAATTTAAAACACGGGGATGTACCGTGCATTCATACATACTTATATACGGTTATCAGAGCATCCAACTTTAATATTCGTAGCATACTTTCTGGCTGCTGCGACCGGTAAGTGCATATCAATTTCCTGCTCTCTCGTCGGGACATTGCACAAAATACAAAAAAAAACACACACTTTAAATCTTTAATAAGCTTGAGTGTAGGTGTATATGTGTGTGTGTATTACTTACACATATGCACTGCTTTTTATGTTTGCTATATAAATTACTTAGCATAAAATTTGCTCTCTGTCTCCAGCGTTTCACTTCGATATATAAATATTGCTGCTGCTGCTGCCGCCTACGTAGGAGGCGAGCCAAAGACGTAGCAAGTTTCAAGTTCACTAAATTATGTACCTACAGTACTTGCAGGCGGTTGTATGTATCTTTTAAGACATATATTTACTCCACTGACATAAAGAAAGTCTCAAACACACACACACACACATGTATTTATTTAAGGCGTATATCAGACCAACAAAAAGTCAGAGAAAGTTTAGTTTCAAGCATACTGAAATATTAATACACTTTGAAACTGAACAATTCTAAGAATTAAATTTTGATAAGTTTATGTTAGGAGATTTTATAATTGTATTTTAAAATTATTGCCTACAAAGTGTTTTCTTACGTATAATTTTGTCTTCTGACTTGAATTCCAGGCTTTCGTATCGCTTACCATTTACACCAAATCTTTCTTTGAAATCTGAACTTTTGCCAATTTCGGTCGACCAATTCGGAGACGAGAACAGGCCTCTTTTTCATACTTGCGAAATGAGTTCGATATTTCAGCATATTTTTTCGCCAAAAAGTCCGCGAGTCAGCTGGTCAGAATCCCAATATCTTAATTCAGCAATAACGTATGTATACTTTGGAATGCGGGTTGAATTATCACGAGCGATAGTTGAAATTCGGGTAAGATGCTCGAATTAATTCTGATTCTAATCGATTTCAATGAATTTCACAATTTATATTGGTAAGGTTTAAGACATCATCAGTTGGTAATCAACTCGCCAATGAGATTGACAAGTTAAGTCAACGCTTTTAGAATAATTTTGACCATTTTTCTCAAATTGTACACTTGTGATATACGATAGTAAAGATTAAGCGACGTGGAGTCGACTGATTTGACATACTGAATCATGTTTTACGGCTGCCGGATAGACAGATAGATTATCGCCTTAACGTCCAACAGTTGATGCTTATCAAGAACATATTTGGGGGTGACACAGAAACCTCATCCAACCACATTCCAACCAAAAACCAATTCTTGGGGCCACAGAAATCTCTTTCGGTTGGTTTCAATTACCTCTTCGAATTTTGTTAGGAGCTTTTGAAAACCAACCAAAGCCATTACACAAACCAACCAAACCAACTTCACGAACCTACGCGAATCTAGCACTTTTTTTTAGTTGGACCGAAAATCTTATACACACCTTTTAACTCGACTTTCGATATCTCTCGAAGTTCTGTGGCACCGACAGATTTTTTGAGAAATTTGCAGACCAAACGACGAAAAAATCTCTAGAGAATCTCTAGATGGTAGCAAATAATTAAATAAAGAAATAAAATGTTGGAACCAGCTGTTTGTATAACTATAAAATATATCGATAATTCCATCGGCACTGAACTCGCGGTTAACTTTAACCAGTGCTCGAGCAGCGGTTAAGTCTGTTCCTCCGGTTGCGCCACACACAGCATGAGACATGCAAAGTCGGTGAAACTGCCTGTCAAGTTGACTAACCGCACATTGAAAAATCGGGCCTTAATCGTAGAGATAACTGCTTACATGTAATTTTTTTACTACTCTTTAACAAAAGGTATCCAGATGAGAATTTTATTAAGCATTGTGCGGAATCATTGCTCCGATCCTTTCAAGGCGAGGGTAAAATTAATGCCGGAACCGTCAACCAAAATAAACCGTTTAAGTCACGTACCGGAACCGAAACCGATACAAATTTTTTTTAACCGAATACCGAATACGGTTTTGGTTTTTTATATGAACTTGACAGAGACAGAGAGACATCGTTACTTTGGTCAGATGTTTGTAACGCAAAGAAGGAATCATAGATGTCTTTTTTTTTGCCACTTTTCTTAAAAGACGTAAAATAAGAAGACGTAGAAACAATATTGTCGCTGGACATAAATTGGAATGTGTCGCTGTGTTTGAATACTTATTTACCTTAAGTAATATAATGTAATCATAAGGTCTTCTATGTTAACGACATAAAATAATACGAAATGTTTAATGTTAAATAATTTTACTTTAAATGTCAAAAGACTGAAACTTTAATGTTGAATATTGTTTCAGTTTATTATAAATGGAATAAAATTATTTGGACTTATCTTTTTTTTTTACGAATATCAAAAAGTTGTACCGAATCGAAACCAAAATCCTAAATAGAACCTTTTACAGAAACATTCATTTCGAAATTCATTTCGGTAATAATCCCTGCTATAAAGTATATATATTCTTGATCAGCATTTTAATTTTTGCCACGACCCCTCCCGCCCCCTCAAATGGGAAAAATTGATATATGTATGTGGAGCAAAATAAGCACAAACCGAGCAAAACCAAGTATGAGGAAGTGTTATATGCGACCTGCTCTACACTGTAGGCTAAGTCATTTCCCGGGTTTTTTTCACTTTTGTTAAGTTTGTAGCACTGTGTAATCGGCATTATTTGTTAGAGAAGATCGAATAAATGATTGTCTTTAATAAAGGTAAACAGTAATGAGCAAATGAAAATTCGTTCCAGCAGCACTGCCATTCCGCTGCTACTGCAGCAATGGTACAGTACATTACCGTCGGTCTTGACCCACTTTCTTAGTGGTTTCAATATAAATCTTTTGATTTTACGAGTATTTTGCTGGTGGGTCAATACCTAACAGAAATTGTGTACTTCTTTTTACTTAGTTTCTTGCCTTTTCTACCCATTTTGCTATTAAATTTTAGTTTGGTTTATTACAGCTTCTGTGATCTTTTAAACCTTGTTTTCCCTTTTCTACTCTTTTTTCATTCAATATTACTATCTTTCGCCTGTCGTAGATATTTTTGTTCGTTCTTCTTTCTATCTTCCATTAATTACCTTTCCAGCTCTATTTCAAATAATTCTAAAATTTTCGTTATATTTCCCATCGTTTATTCATTTTTTACGCCTCTGCCATCATTTATTCCAACTTCCGGTTTCCCAGTTTCTTTCTTTATTTTTCCGACTTATTTCACCTTGTACTTCTCGGTATTCAAACTTCTGTGAATTTTCTGCTTTCACCACACATCCGGGCTACCTTTTCTTCACACAGCAAAGGCATTAAAACTGTTGCTTTCTCTTTCATTGGTTGAATTTATGGAGAAGGCTTTTCCAAGGAAAAGACACCAAGTTAAGTCTCTGTCTCTGCACACACACACACACCCACTGGCTGCCACACTTCTTCTTACTGCCTTCAATTTGTGTGTCGCCAAATGTAACACTAAACAAAAGTTTTCTTGGTTGTTCTCAGTATTTTTTTTTTTTTTTGGTTTTGCTCTGTCTCGAAACATTTTCCATTTTACAGCTGAAGGGGAAAATGAATAGAGAAGCGCCAAAGCCTGGCATTGGCTTTCAAACTTTTTTGTTTTTCCACGACAAAAACTTTTCACACCAAATGTTGCCACCAACAAACTGACATTGTGCCGATTGTTTCGATGGGCAGCACTGGCGGGGGAGTGCGCCGTGTTGTCACGTCATGTAATTGATTTAAAATTAGCACATCGCTTTACAAAATTTCAATTGTTTACACGAGCCTTGGGGGACAGCTGCTGCTGCGAGCAGTTATCTGTCTCTCTGTGTGTGTGTGTGTGTGTGTACGAGTCTATGCATGTTTAATGAACATAACTGTACCTATACCAGGACTGCTCTGTAATCGCATTTCAATATGCTGCCATGTCCCGTTGCGCTTGTTCTCTGGCCAAACGGCAATTTAGTTTTTACGGGCCAAACTTTTCGTAGCCGCCTTTCTGACCCGTAAACGAGGTCAACAAAAAAACATTTTGAAAAATTCATATGCAAACGTATTTGCAGTTGCAGTTTCAGTTGCAGGTGGCAGCAGCTGCTGGAGCAGGTAAATTTTTACCCCTTTTTTGGGACAAGAGGCAAAAACTTTTTAATGGCCGCACCAATTTTAATAGGTCTTCTTCACTGCTGCCAGTTGTTGCTGGAGAGATGTTCCAGTCCAAATGTCTTTCCAAAGTGAAAACGTTTTGCTGGTTTATTAAGTGTTTGGAGAAAATTATCCAGCAAATTGTATGAAAAGTTAGTTGAATGTACGAATATTAATTCATTCGGAAGTCTTTAAACGGTAGGGAGTGTAAAAACTTTAAATGACTTGCCCTGTCTTATATCTGACTGACTTTTTAAACACAAAATATAGGATCACTTTTTTGACGCCAAACGCGCTGAAATTGGTGACTGATGAACAGAGTTGGCACAATTCGTATAATCATTTGGATAATTATTTAAATTAAAAGATTATTTATGATATTTTATCTGTAAATAATTTTAAATAAATAACGATCATTTGAATAAGTATGTAGATAAAATTATTTGTTATTTTAATAAAATTATTCGACGAATAAATTACACTGTGATAGTTTTTTTCAACAAAAAAACAAGACATGACCAAACTCGACGGATCCCCCTTATTTCGGGTCCAAGGAATCGAACTGCATCAATATTTTTTGTGAGTTACTACGAGCCCTTCATACGAATTTTTATACTCTCGCAGAGGGTATTATAAAATTGTCCGGCTGTTTGTAACGCATAGAAGAAAGAATCTCCGACCACATAAAGTATATATATTCTTGATCAGCATGACGAGCTGAATTGATTTAGCCCTGTCCGTCTGTCCGTCCGTCTGTCCGTCTGTCCGTCTGTCCGTCTGTTTCTATGCTATCTCCTCCGTCAGTTTTAAAGCTATCCTCACCAAACTTTGCACGAAGTCTTTTGGTACAAATACGCTGCACATTTGTCGGAACCGGCCGGATCGGATGACTATAGCATATAACTGCCGTAAGAACGATCGGTCGAAAAATTAGTTTTAGTGAGGAAAACTTTTTTGTTTTTAATGGAAACGCCTCCAAATTTCGTATTTCTTAGTTTACTATGCTTTTCCATGATTTCACCAAGTTTGGTGGAAATCAGACATCTATATAGTATAGCTCCCATAAAAAGTAAGGTCAAAAAAGTAGTCTTAGTTAGAAAAACTTTTTTTTCAATGGAACTCAGAACTTCGGCTGAAACAGTTTACACTAGTTACAAGTTTGGTCAAAATCGTTATATCATATGTTTTTTTTGCTTTTAAAAAGTAGCCTTATCTTTGGCATGCACGTATATTATATATGGATTTTACACAATTCTTACAAAGTTTTATCAAAATCGGATGAATATAGCATTTAGCTACACTAAGAATGATCGGTCGAAAAAGAAGTTCTAGTGAGAAAAACTTTTTTTTAAATGGGATCGCCTCCAAATTTCGAAATTATCAGTTTGTTATGCTTTTCCATGATTGCACTAAGTTTGCTCGAAATCGGACATCTATCTATATAGTATAGCCCCCATAGAAAAGTAAGGTCCGAAAAGTAGTCTTATTTTGAAAAACAAACTGCAATGGTATAAAAAACTTCGTCCGAGCCGAAGTTAACTTTCCCCTATTTTTGTTGTTGGTGTTGATTTCTAACAAAATGTTTTCGTACTTTCTTAAAGTTACTAAGTAAGTTAAAAAAATAAGTGTGGCTGGAATGACACTATCAATTTTTAGGGACAATTATTGTCGGAATTTTTCGATAATGGACGGAACTCGCTGTTGGGAATTATCTCGGCCTCTTCTAAACAATTTGCGGCACATTCAAGCATACTTTGACACGCTTACACCAACTTTTCCTCGTAGAAGAAAAATTGTGACTAAAATTGTCTCTAAAAATTGAAAGAGTCATTTCAGCCTAAAAAACTATTCATGTTCATATGTATTCTCTGTTGAATTTCTGGTTGATTATTGAACTATAATCAGATCTCGATCTTGAGCCTGCTAACATTCACTTTGACTCATATTCCCATATTCAGATACAAAAATTATTTATTCTGAAAATGTTTGAGGAATAAACTTACTCTTAAGACTTTGATTTGAGACATGTATCACAACACTCAAGGCCTTTGAGTCAAAGGTACCTTCGAGAACCAATCACTCAATTCAAGAAATGGAATTAAAGAAGAACAACAACTTTATGTGTATTGTGTTGTAATCCCACTTTTTCTTAATTATGAATTATTTTGTATGAACTTTTTGATTGGCTTGGGTAAGTTTTGGCACCATTTTTCACTTGCTAAATAAAATAAAAACAAAAAATAATTTTAAAAAATTTTATTACTTATAATACAAAAAGATTCTTTCTATGTGGCGCCATTACTAAATTTCAATATTGCCCTTAAAAAGCACGCTAATGTACATTAGTGTTGGGTAAATAGTTTTCATTTCACTAAACATGTTTACTTGTTCTTTTTTTCAAAGAGAGTCAACTCACTTAAGTTGTTCACTTGTTCAGTTGTTCTTGTTCAGTTGTTAACTTGTTCAGTTGTTCTTGTTCAGTGGTTCACATGTTCAGTTGTTATTCTTCAGTTGTTCACTTGTTCAGTAGTTCACTTGGTCAGTTGTTCTTATTCAGGTGTTGTAGGGCCGTTTCGTTGGATCTGTGCTGTTCCAATTGTTCATCAGTTCTTCACCTGGGCATTGTGACAATTAGCGATCATTCAAATGTGGCCTATTTGTTAGCCATCTCTTAAATGGCAGCATGTTGCTGGCTGACAAAAAACAACTGAAGAGTCACCTAATTGAGTAAACAAGTCAATGAGCAACTCACAGAAAAAGAGAAGTGAACAACTCTGACTGAACAAGAACAACTCACAGAACAAGAGCGTGTAAGCAAGAACAACTGAACAAGTGAACAACTGAACAAGACCGACTGAACAACTGAACGAGAATAAGTGAACAACTGAACAAGAACAACTGAGCAACCTAGTGAAGAACATATTAACTTGCTCAGTTTAGTGAACAACTCAATTTTGTTCACTCACTCATGAACAACCCAACACTTATGTACATAAATATGTATATGTATGTGTGCAGATTTATTTAAGGTGTGCCAAAAAGTCAAAGTGCACACTTTTTTGCTATCACTTGCGGCAAGCAGGGAACAGAACGATGTTGAATTGCTTGCCTTTATAATAATGTGCTTTTTGCCATATTCTTGATTATATCTTTAAAAAAAATTGGCAATAACAGTACAACTGCGGTCAATTTAGCTCACATTCAGTCCAGACTTAGAAAACGCCTCTTCCCGAAGCCAGGTTACTTGTGGCATTTTGTAATATTTAAGAAAGATGCTTTATCCAACAAAATTTCAAAATAAACGGTGTAACGGTTATTTGCCGGCTTACATCAGCAGTTACATGCATATGTATGCATCTATGTATGTGAGTGTTTTGTACTTACCAATAGGAATTTACCGTTGTTTCGATTCGCTTGGCCAGCAGCAACCGCAAACATTTTTAATTTTGCAGCCACAATACACACACGCTTTGAACATTTTATGGTGCACACATTGAATTTTAAAAACCCAATTTCATTTTACGACACTTATCAAACGTTTCACGCTACATAAAACTTAGAAATTTGATAATAAAATGGGCAGCCAAACAAAGCACTGACCCACCGTAAGCGGAAGGAGTTAAGTAGGAACTAGAGATGGAAGCACACATATCGATAGAAGTAGGATGTCTCGATATAAAAGCGCGAGTTTTGAAAAATGCAGCAAAGATAACAATTTGATATTTTATGAATAGAAAGAAAATGTCAAACAAGAGTTCTAATAAAGAAAAATAAAGAGAATTTTAAAATAGGCAAGAAAAGGGGAAGACACAAGAAAAGGATGGCGGACATCCCCGGGCGGCACATTTTAGGGCGGCAAATTTGAGGGTCGGCAATGTGTATTGATATTTGATTAAATAAATATTTTTGTATATTTTTCTGATCAATGTTTAGGGACACACTGGAAATGTCTTTTGTCGCTGCATCACAGAACGAAACCAGTTCCGGAACGAAATTCGTACCAGGTCATAAATTCTTTGCATTTCGGTTTTGGAATTTGCTTACTTTTTTGCAATTGGTCACACCAAATACAAACAAAATATGGGAATTCCCTTTAAACAGCAACTTTTCATTGAAACTCAAGCGATGCCGCTTAAGCTTTAGTTCCAATCCAAACGCAGTTGAAGACGGATGTGTTCTAAGATAAAGCTTTAAAATAATATAAATACTTAACTTACACGAAACTCGCACAATCGGAAAGCATTTCCTGTTTTGTCATCGCACTGCTTTTTGGTAATTTTGATATCAGATTGAACTTTGACCTCCAGTATTTAAATATCTTTTGATTTTGTTCCTTACAATTAGATTCCCAAAATGGCAAATTTTACTTATGTGATTACCGTGGACTTTGAGGCCACCTGCTGGGAGAATCAACCGTCTCCGCTTTACCGCAAATCGGAGATTATCGAATTCCCGGCGGTGCTAATCAACCTGAAGACGGGCCAAGTCGAGGAGCAATTTCACAAATATCTCCGACCCGTAGAGAAGCCATTTCTTAGCAATTATTGTTTGGACTTGACCGGTATTAGCCAGCAGATGGTGGACTCTGGCATTAGCCTACAAGAGGCTCTCTTGCAGTTCCACAAATGGCTGCGTGAGGTACTGCGCCCACGCAATCTGGTGCTGCCCAAAATGAGCAGAGCCAATCCACGAGGCAATTGTGCTATGGTCACCTGGTCGAGTTGTGACTTTGGCATTTTTCTGGATAAGGAGTGCTCAAGAAAGAATTTGGTCAAACAGGCCTACTTCAATCAATGGGTAGATGCGCGTTATCTCTATATGAATTTTTATGACTATCGTCCCACCAACTTTGAGGATGCACTGCAACATGTGGGCCTTAAGTTCGAGGGTCGCGCTCATTCGGGTATTGTGGATGCCAAGAATCTGGGAACTTTGATATGCAAAATGATGCGTGATGGGGTTAAGATTAGAATTACTAAGGATCTGAAGAGGTTTCAGGCAATGAACTTGAATTGTGATTTGTAAAGCGAGAAGAGTTGTGCCAGATTTTGTAGTCTTAAGAAAGCCAAAATGAATACCGAGAGTTTGATAAACATATTTCTTTTCTTTAAGTTTACTAGAATTAAGTAAATCAACGGTTTCAAGTGAAATTCATTTAGCCTTAAAGCCTTTTTTCCATGCTCCTTTTCTTATAATTTAAATGTAAGCCAGATAACTGAATTGTGAAATGTAAAAATAAAATGAGAAATCCATAAGTTCCCAAGGAATGGGCAAGGAAGAATTCAAAATAACTAAACGGCTAAGCTTCGTGACTCCTTTAAGTATTTGTTACTCATTATTTCGAAAGAAACTCAGTCGATTCCGCTGTCCACTTCAGGAAGAAGTTGGACGAAACTCATTCTTAGTTCCAAACCAAACGCTGCACAAGACGGTCGTCTTAAGATAAAGTTTTAAAGTAAAATTCTAGACTTACACAAAATTCGCGATATCGCAAAGTATTTCCTGTCTTGTCATCGCAACGCTTTCAAGTACTTTTGATATCAGACTGAACTTGACCGCAAATATTTTAATTTTTTGGTATTTATGTTATTTAGATTCACTGAATGACCACTTTCACTCATGTAATTGCTGTGGACTTTGAGGCCACCTGCTGGGAGAATCAACCGTATCCGCTGCAGTGCTGATCAACCTGAAGATGGGTCAAGCCGAGGCCGAATTTCACAAATATATCCGACCTGTAGAGAAGCCAATTCCCACCAAATATTGTTTGGATTTAACGGGCATTACCCAGCAGATGGTGGACTCTGGCATAAGCAGGAGGCTCTCTTGCAGTTCCACAAATGGCCGGTGGTTTTTGTGGGTCATTTGAGTGCAGCGGTTCGTAAAAAGAATCCAGAACTACAGCAGCAGGTGCAGCCAGGACAGGCTCGCAACATTGCCTACACCTGGATAGTTACCGACCTGTTTCAGCGTTTCTTAGCGCTGGCATGTTGTAAGTGCTTTCTGCTCAAGGTGTAGAGGATACGGGTTAGGCTTAGGCGCCCTTGTGTATGCCGTTCAATTATTAAAGCAGAAGACCACACAACACATAAGAAACCAAAATAAAAAACAAAAGCCTTACCAACTTAAGTACTTCTAAGCTAAACGTAAACAAAAACCAAACACTATACTTAGCGCATAGACCTTCTGATGCTAACCAATTTTGATATTATTTAAAAAAGAAAAACAAAGCATTTCCTGATGTCCATTAATACATTTTTTCGATATTTTTATACTCTGTACCAGAGGTAGACAGAGTATATTAAGTTTGTGCAAAAGTGTCCGTCTGTCCGTCCGTCTGTCTGTCTGAACAAACAGATCTTAGAGATGGTAAAATATAGAGGTTTGACATCTATGGAACATATGTTTCTTATAAAGGGTGATTTTTTAGCTATTATCTTTTTGGCAACACTGGTTTCAACAGCTCACGCACGTTTCGTGTTTTGTTTCACTGTCAAACATCTTCAGTTTGGTCTATAATTTAACCATGAATCGTCTTACAAACGAACAACGCTGGCAAATTATTGAATTTTATTATCAAAATGCGTGCTCTGTTAAGAAAGTTCATCGCGCGCTTCTTCCATTTTATGGTCAGTTTAATCGACCCACTGAAGCGGCTATTCGGGCTATTGTGACTAAATTTCGCACCAAATTTACATTGTTGGACATTAAACCACCAACACGCTTACGTAGAGTGCGAACTGAAGAAAATATCGCAGCTGTATCGGCCAGTGTTAATGATGACCATCAATTATCGATTCGTCGCCGCTCGCAGCAATTGGGCCTCTGTTACTCAACAACGTGGAAAATTTTGCGGAAGGATTTAGGTGTGAAGCCTTTCAAAATACAGCTGGTGCAAGAATTGAAGCCGAACGACCTACCGCAACGTAGAATTTTTGGTGAATGGGCTCTTGGAAAGTTGGCCGAAGATCCACTTTTTTACCGAAAAATTGTGTTCAGCGACGAAGCTCATTTTTGGCTCAATGGGTACGTAAATAAGCAGAATTGTCGATTTTGGAGTGAATATCAGCCAGAAGCATTGCAAGAGCTACCAATGCATCCAGAAAAAGTCACAGTTTGGTGCGGTTTATGGGCTGGTGGCATCATTGGACCGTACTTCTTCAAAGATGATGCGAATCGTAACGTAACTGTGAATGGTGAGCGCTACCGTGAGATGATATCCAACTTTTTTTTGCCCAAAATGCAAGAGCTTGACTTGCATGACATGTGGTTTCAACAAGACGGTGCCACATGCCACACAGCACGCGCAACAATGGACTTATTGAGAGGCGAGTTCGGTGAACATTTTATTTCACGTTCGGGACCGGTCAATTGGCCGCCTAGATCGTGCGATTTGTGGGGCCATGTTAAAGCTCATGTCTATACAGACAAGCCCGCTTCAATTGACGCATTGGAAGACAACATTGAAGCATTTATTCGTGAGATACCGGCCGAAATGTTGGAAAGAGTATGCCAAAATTGGACTAAGCGGATGGACCATTTGAGGCGCAGTCACGGTCAACATTTGCATGAAATAATCTTCAAACATTAAATTATATGGACCGTACTATCGATTCAAATAAAGATTTCATGCATTTTTCTGACGTTTGTGTTTTTTTTTTTAATTTCCTATAGCTCATAAAAAATCACCCTTTAATCCTAAAGCAACTAAAAAATTTATTAAACACAGAATGCCCATCACGAATTTCTTAGTAAACCCTTCTGTTTTGGGGGGGCGTTCCAAAACGGTCGAGCTCATAAACTGTTAGTTACTACGACAGAGATTTCACAGCCTCTGACGTATGCACCACCAGGCCAAAAAACACTTGCAATCCCCCCCCTCCCCCCTCCCCTCCCCACTCCTGTTTATTGATTAATAAAATATTTTATTCATTTTCATTAAGTTTTTACATTCAAATTTTACATACTATGCGTTGACTTCAACAGACACGATTTCAGCCTCAACCATACCAAATCACGAGTTCATCTCTAGTTTGCAGTTTGTTTACATTTTACAGCCAGAGCTGCCACCTCGGTTGTAATCAGCTGTCCACGCGGACCCCAATAAATATTAAGTAGAAATCTAGAAGATATATGTACACTAAAAATGCACACTAAAATTTGCACACTAAAAATGCACACTAAAATTTGCACACTAAAAATGCACACAAAATTTGCACACTAAAAATTGCACACAAAATCAAAATGTTAATGTTAACAGTCTCGGCTCTTAACAGCACAGCAAGTAAAAATATCGATTTTTTTCCATCGGTCATCGAAAAAAAAAAATAAATTTGTAAACAACCAAAAATGAGTGCAATAAACTTTGAAATTAAATTTAAAAACAAAGAAAATAAAGTATACCACGAAAATGTGAGTAAATGAAACTGACTAGTTGTCCATTCAATAATCTATATTTCTCCATGGCCGCTAGGACATGCTGCTGGGCTGCGTGCAGTTTAACTGTGCAAACGAAACCAAACACGAGGGCATTATCCTTACTCTGGAGGGCGTGGTCAATCTACAACTAAGCAGTAAAAATGTGGGCGTATTTGATGCCTTTTACAATTCGGTGAAACCGATTCAGTTACTACAAAATAATCTCGAATTATCAGCGCCCGGCAAACTTAGCCCCGGGCGATCCGAATTCCACTTCGAATTGCCTTTGATTTGCCGCAAGGAGCCTCGAATGTTGTATGAAACCTATCATGGGGTATTCATTAGCATTAATTACCAACTCAAATGCGATGTTAAGAGAAATTTTCTGGGGAAATCTTTACAAAAAGTGCAACAATTCTGTGTACAATATAAACCCACAACGCTGAGTGAGGCCGCCGGCAAAGCCGTGCCATTTAGCCTCAGTCCGGATTCTTTGCAGAAACAAGCTTCGGCTAAGGAGCGCCTATCCATGCCCAGATTTCTCATTACTGGCCAATTGGATGGCCTGGAAACCTGCATTACTCAACCGCTGACTGGCCATATTGTGGTACAACACACTGAGGCGGCAATTAAGTCAATTGAACTGCAGCTGGTCCGTGTGGAGACCTGTGGCTGTGATGAGGGCTACTCCAAAGATGCCACCGAAATTCAGACCATACAGTTAGCCGATGGTAATATAATGCCCAAGCTGGAGTTACCCATTTACATGGTTTTGCCTAGGCTTTTTACGTGTCCCACTTTAATAACGAAGAATTTTAAAATTGGTAAGTGAAAGTGGGGTAATTATGCAAATGAATGTCACTTAATCAAAAGTTTAATTGCAGAATTCGAGCTTAACCTGGTGGTGATGTTCAAGGAGGATTATTCGGTTAGTGAGAATTTCAAAATCGTACTAAAACGCTCGACGTCAGCTAATAAGTTAACCTCAGCGGGTCTATGAATATATTAAGTATTATTGTAAAATAATTGTATATTTTTATCTCATTATGTAAGTTTTTTTATAATAAACTAGATCCTGGCGCTCGTCGCTACGCCGTCGTCAGGGTATACTAGATCAGTAAAGCTATTAAAAATTGGGGACCAAATCAGCTGTTGTGGACTTGAAAGTGATCGCTGAAGACATTAGCAACACCGTTCGGAATTTATTGATGAACTGTGCAACCGATGACAGAACGCGAAGAGGTGGAAGTCGGCTATAATTGCTTAAATTTTTATTCGTGTCACTCATTTTTGGCAATGACAGCCCTACCTTAACGTAGTCTGGCAACCTTTCACTGAAACAAGTTGGCAGCACGCTCAAATATAAACAACACATCGTTTTTATTTATATAATTTTCTCCCACAAAAATGCCTCCCAACTTGAATGCGGAACGGGATAATCCCTGCCTTAAGGTGAGCTTAACCACAAGAGAGTAAAACGTCGAATAACCACATTTCTCTACAGGAGCAGGAGCTTTCCTTCAAATGTCTGAGCAAGCACAACTATGACCGCGACAAGTGCGAGGTGTATTTCGCCAATTACAACAATTGCAAAGAGTTTTGGGCAAGTGCATGAATTAAACTCGCCCTTAAATTAAACTCTAGCTCTTATTTACACAGAACAAGGTACGCACAGACCGCCGGGCCAGAGGAATAGCGCCCTATTTGCCGCCCCTAGAAGAACGCGAAGCCCTCAAGGCGGAATATATGAAGGCAAAGCCGCCCAAAAGTTGATTTAAATATATATGTGTATATTTGTTAATTCTCTTGGTGTATTACTTCAGCAGCCACCACCTTGAGGGGAGCCAGAGCCACCTCCAGCATGGAGGTGGCTAGCTCCATTTCCAAAGTTCCCTTGGGTTCATCCAGTATGAGCAATTTCAGCGAAGGCAGGCGATAAAGACAGGCCAGTCCCTTGACCGTAATGCCAGTGCCGGACAGATCCAAAACCTCTAGCCGTGGATAATCTCCTCCGGAAATCCTGTCTAGACACCAATCATCAAACGTTTTGACTTGGTGAAAGGACAGAAACTTGAGCTGCAACAGACTGCGTATGTTCTCCAGGCCTTCGTAGAACAGCTGCATGTTGTCGCATCTTAAGGCCTCTACCTTAAAGCCAGGATCGAATTTGTTGGGCAAATTGATTTCCTCCTCCTCGGTGGCTCGATGCCAGCGCGCATCGTCTATGAATTTGACTGCTCCACCGCGGTAGAGTATAAAGTGAGCCGCTGCCAGCTCGTCGCCCAGTATCTTATGCCTCTCCGGTATAAACTGCTGCATGTGCCGCTCGATCCTCAACTGGCGCTGGTCCCACCAATTTCGCAGGCTCTTGGGACTCAGATCAATGGGCCTTTGCATCATGACAATGAAGTCCGAGGTCTGCTCCATGTCGGCAAATAGCTTTAGCTTGCTGTTCCAGTCCCCTGGCCGATCTCCTACGGGCGTCCGCCAGCTCAGTTTCTGTTTATCTGCGGCCAGTTCCCGGCGGATTCTTTTCACCGTGGCGGTCACTTCTTCAGGGTGCTCCTGATGCTGCTGTTGGCTGTAAACTAACCGGCAGCTTCTTTGCCACAGTTGTGGCCATCTGCGCCCGTTCTTTAGCAACATTTTACAAAAAAATTTTATAATAATTCTCCCAGCAGCTGATGCAACAGCTGTTAGTCTTAACTCGAAACTAGTTGGCAGCGCCACACTAACAGCGACGCCATTTTTTTTTCAAAGCGGCAGAGCAAACTCTCAGTCTATATTTACTAGTCTGTGTTTGCGTCAAAACGTTTGTCAAAAAGGAGAAAAAAACTAGGAAAACCTATAAATTCCACCGATTAATTTTAACAAAAAACAACAGTTGATAGCAGACCACAAAGGAGCTGTCACAGAGGACTCGGCATCATTTGCTTACTGGAAGCCCTGCCTGTTCTCTTCCCTGTCCCGGGGAGTCTCGACGCGAGTCACAATTTTTATTGGCGTGCAATTCTTTTGTGCTATCTTAAAGCATGGTCAATTCATCAGGCAGCGAGGATGGACAATTACGTAGCCCCCAAGATGGGCACTATATCAGGTGTGTACAAATTGTTAAGGATATTAAGGAATTTTTCCACATATACATATAAATATATGCAAATCATTGAGAAATTGTTGCTGCATACACACGCGCACCCACACACAGGCACACACACACATATATATGCAGAGAAGAGAATGCAGTGTTGTCAGTTTAGCCTTTTTCAAGCCATGTGCGGGAACAGAATAAACATTTTCGGGTCAAATCTGACATATAAGGGCTGATCCACTTGAAATGGTTTGAATTTTTGAAATTTGGAATTGGGTGTCGTAATATATATTATAACCCTAAACAACCATCCCTTACATTAACTTTTTGAAAATAATTTCATTCAAATGCTTGCCCTGGATACGCCAAATATGCTCCATTCGGAAGGTCCAATTTTCGATCACTTTATCCAGCATTTCTGCCGGAATCTCGTGAATTACGCAATCGTAGCTGACTTATCGACGAAGACTTTTAATTTCACATAATCCATAGAAAAATTCCATCAGACCTTAAACCTCACCAAAAAGTACATTTTAATGAATGTAAAGGTAGTTCGAGAATCGTTTCCTGTTGCTCATCAGCCCAAATACGGCAATTTTGTGTATTTACGTTCACATTGATCCAGAAATGTGACTCTTCACTAAACCAAATTTGGCATAAAAACAGGTGTTCTTCTTTGAACTGTTGTAGAGCCCATTGGAGACGTTATTGCGGTAAAAGTCTTTCCATGATAAATTTTCAAATAATTATGACTAAAAATAAGTTAACAGTAGTAACTCGAGATCTGCAAAAAAAATCCATGTAAATAAACACTTTGAAATAGATGACCCTTAATCAGGAAAAAATTAAAAAAAAAAGTCGAGAAAAGATAACTTCCGTATAAAAGCCGAAGTTTTTATACTCTTGCAACATTGAGAACAAAATAAAATTGTATTATCCTGAGACCCATTTTCCCCATTTCCTAGGATATTATCGTCAAATTTTGGCCAAATTTTAGAATACCTTAAAAAGCATATAACATTCGTAATCAGCCTTGTTCTGAATTCCACTTCAGCAAAATTTTGTGATTTCAAAGTGGTTTTTGGACAAGATTTGGTCTAAATCACAAATTTTTTCTGAAGTGGAATTGATCGCCTTTAAATCCGCCGAACCTCAAGCCGTAAGGCATTTAAATACTTAATGATAACGTCCCGAATTTGGCTTAAATCTGTTAGTTAATTTTTATTTCTGTCCGAAAACTTTTCAAAAACTTCGCCGAATCTCAAGCATTAAAACCCTACTTAAGTATAAAGTTCCGATTTGCCCTTAAATCTGCGCGAAAAGGTATTTTTTCATTACTTTGGAATGACCGCAAGAAAACATGTTCTTGGATCGCCCTTTATGTTACGCTTTCTCAACTCCAAGCCTTTCCTTTTCTCGGAAAGTCATATTTTCGGACTTTTATAGGTGCGGGAAATCTGAAATGATGTCAAAAACTTTTTTCTGTTTCGAGATAGAGGTTTGACTTGTATGGAACATATGTTTGTTATACTTGCAGACAAATCAAGTTTACTTTCAGTTTTTGCCACGCCCCTTCCCGCCCACGCAAATTGGAAAAAGCGTCATATCTCCCACAGTTATGTAGATAGAAGGTTATGGTAAAGATTGGATGAACGGTTGTCGAGTTATAAGGAAAACAAACAATTATGGGCAGCACCGTTCGCAACTGTGATGGGGCAGCAGACCGACTTTCTTGTTAAAAATTTCGAAATTCTAAAGCCGAGTTTCTGGATAATGTTGGAGTGAGGTAAAGCAGCACGACAAATAAGTGAGAATATCGTTCCTTCAAGGAATTAAGATACGCACACATTTCGATTAGCAACTTCCAAAGAATGAATTTCAACTGATAACAGACATATTAAGAGATCATATATTTTAAAATGGAATTAGCGGTTCGGTAACGGCTTTGGTCCAGCGGGGTAAAATGTAAATTCCAAGGAAGTCGTTTCGCTTGCTTCTCTTCACTCAATTTTTGTATGAAACTTCTCGTTACGTCGTGAGTCCGTCTGGTCCTTCAGTCTAAAATTCTAAAACACTTGTTGGGATTGCTGTTGGGGTTATAATAATAAAAGTCTTAAATTTTTATAGTTTTTGGTCCAAAACAGAGCTGAATCTGAACTGGTTTGCAACCGTGGAAACATTAGGCATTGGCATTAGGAGTTCACCTGCTAATACTCATACCAACTTATGGTATAAAGGCGAATTTGTCTGAATAATCATGATGGCAGACTTTGCATGAGTTAAGACTAATTTGCTCAAATAAGACTTTAGTATAGCTTTTTTTAAATCTAGCCATTTTTCTTAAGGTGCTGGCAACTCTAGCAATTGACCTGCACTTATCACGTGTGCTTGTGTGTGGGTGTGTATGCTGCCGTTTACAGTTTCTCTGCAACTTTTTCCGTTATTTGTGACGAACAACAACTAATCTTAAACTGACCAATTTGTTATTGTAAATTTTACAACAACCATCTCCCCACATACCCTCCCTCTTCTGCTCTCGTCCTTTTAAAGCCCCCAAACAACCCACCACCCATCCCCCCATTTCGCGCTTGGTTACTCTTTGTATTTTTGCCTACCATATGTTTACCAATTTAACAAAACAAAACCAAAAAAAAAGAAAAAATAATTCAAAACAAACCAAATTATTGAGTCTTTTATTATTGAACATTTGATGTACCGTTTAATTGACTTGAGTTTTTTTATTGCAAATAGGCCAAAAAGTGTGTACTTGTCCCATGACCGAGGCGCGCGATGGCCAACAACAAAAACTAATAAAAAAATACAAAAAACCAAATATAAATAATTAATTACAAAACCAAAAATGCAAGCAAATGCATATGAAATTCATATTTTGATCTCATGGAAAAGAGGAATCTTCTCAAGCCAAATGTGCCATACAACGGTAAACTCACTCAAGACACAAAGAGAGAGAGAGATCGAGAGAGACGCTGGCGGTAAATTCATCATCAATCAAACAACCCAAAAACCACTACAAAGATACAAAAAACAATTGTGTTTGCTAATGCCAATTCTTCTTCAAGTCTTACCATATAATCTCTTTCATGTCTTTTTGTCAAAAGAAAACAGCTTTCCCTTAGCAGGTTGCGCAGTCGTGTAGGTGTTTACATTTTATACAGCCCTTGGGGATTTCTCATAAACTCAAGTTCACGCTCCATGGAACGAAATATGCACCAAAAAGAAAAAAGGAGGCAGAATCTCAGGTAAGTATAAAATGAAATGTTTCTTGCAGCCCTCATTTAGTAACCCGTTACATTTAGCAAAGCTAGATTTTGCGGGTGGCAACCCTGATCAAAATGTTATGTGAAAAATACTACACTAAAAGCTTTCTGATTCTCATTCCTTTTTTAAGTGACATTTCCAGCCAGGAGCGCGTCTAAACACTTGAGCTTGGGAAGGCTTCAAGGGCAGAGTGTAAAATGTAATCTACCTTCAAAAGACTGCCGCAACCACAGCCAGTCTCCTGAAAACTCGGTCAACTGAAAACTGGGAGAACTCTAAAAGCCAGGAGACATAATATTGGAATTTCTCTCTCTCTGTCTCTTGTACTTTTAGCGGTGGCGATGACGAAGATCATGAAGGCGATGGCGATGCCCTGTACATACAACCCCCGCAGGCTAGTCGAGATTCCACGGGTTCCCGGCGTGAAAAGAAGAAACATTCCCGCGAGCGACGTAGACACAAGGAGAGAGAGGAAGTGGGTGGAGTAGCAGAGCGAGATCACCGTTATGAATATCGTTCTGCGAGAGAGGAACACTATCATCATCATCATCACCGCCGCGAGCGAAGTCAACATCTAAGTCATGCCTATCATTATCCAGCCAATCCACTGCCCCCGCCTCCACAACCCTCCAGCTATGTCCATCAGCATCATCATGGCATGGCCCGTGTCAATGCACGAGCGGATTATCATTCCTATGCCGCGGCCTATCACGGCAGCAGTCGACATGCAGACTATCCCATGGAGGAGCCACCTCGACGCAGCAGCAGTAACAAGGATGCTGAGAGTCTAGAGCAGGATTTACGATCACGTCTGCTGAGTAAGCGACACAAATATGTCAAGGACTACGAGGGAAGCGGCCGAGAGTTGAGAAAGGAAAGAGAGAGGGAACGATCTGGACGTAGTAGTCACAAGCAACGCCATGAACGGGTAATCGAACTGATAGACAGTCCCGAGGCAGGACATCCGCCCAAGTTACATCGCCGAGAGGCGGAAGTCAGTCGGCGCAAGGTACCTGAAGATCCGGAATTGGTTGCACGCAGGGAAAGACTTTTGGCAGCCGAACGCGAGAATCGACAGAGAAAGCAAATTGCCAGAGAGGAACTGGAGGCACGACGAGAGCTGCTGAGGGAGCGAAATGAACACAGTGATGCACTCAGTCCCTCCAAAGTGGCGGCCAGTGTCACGGCAGGATTAAACATAATCAAGAGAAAAAGTTATGACAAAGAGCAGACAAAGCAGCGAAAGCGTAGAAAACCCAGCGTGGAGGAAGTGCAGGTGGTGCCGGCAGATGAGGATGATGACGACGACCAGGAGGACGAGGAGGAGGAGGAGAGTGAAGAGAGCGACTCTGAGGAGGAGGAGAGCAATGAAAGCGCCAGCGAATCGGAAAGCGTGGACAGCTATGAGCATAAAAAGAAATCTAAAAGAAAATCCAAATCCCAGGAGGAAGAAGAGGAGCTGCCTTTACCCGATAGCCCGCTCAGTGTGGGTGAGCTATACAAATCCCCCAAAAAGCAAAGAAAACGCTCCCACTCCGTGGCCAGTTCCAGTTCTCAGTCCAGTCGAAGCAGCCGATCGCGTTCCCGCAGCCGCTCCAGCCTGGACGACGAAGAGGGAGAGCCACCTGGCTCTCCAGGCTCCAGCACACGCAGTGAGGAAAGGGGTATGTCACAGCAGCTGCAGCCGCCGCAGGAGGAGAAACTCAGCAAATCGTTGAAATCTCTCGAAGAACTGCCGCCCTGTGATGACAAGGGTGTACCCCTGCCCAACTATTATCCGGGTGTGCAAGGTTGTCGCTCGGTTGAAGAGTTTCAATGTCTCAATCGCATCGAAGAGGGCACCTATGGTGTGGTCTATCGGGCCAAGGATAAGCGCACCAACGAGATAGTGGCCCTAAAACGGCTCAAAATGGAGAAGGAAAAGGAGGGTTTTCCCATCACTTCGCTGCGTGAGATCAACACGCTACTCAAGGGTCAGCATCCCAATATTGTGACCGTACGGGAGATTGTTGTGGGCTCCAATATGGATAAGATATTCATTGTTATGGATTATGTGGAGCATGATTTGAAATCGCTCATGGAAACCATGAAGAATCGCAAGCAGAGCTTCTTTCCCGGAGAAGTCAAGTGTTTGACGCAGCAGTTGCTGCTGGCGGTGGCTCATCTACATGACAACTGGATTCTGCATCGTGACCTGAAGACCTCAAATCTGTTGCTCTCCCACAAGGGCATACTCAAGGTGGGGGATTTTGGCTTGGCCCGTGAGTATGGTTCTCCTCTGAAGAAATACACCTCCCTGGTGGTCACGCTGTGGTACAGGGCACCCGAACTGTTACTCTGCTCGCCGGAATACTCTACGCCCATAGATGTTTGGTCGGTGGGCTGCATTTTTGCCGAATTTCTGCAAATGTTGCCGCTGTTCCCGGGCAAATCGGAAATCGATGAACTGAATCGTATCTATAAGGTAAGGGTAAACATTTAAATTAAAAGCTACTCTTATTTACTGTTCCTCGCCTCCCCTTTTTAGGAACTGGGCACACCCAATGAGAAAATCTGGCCGGGTTACCTTGAGCTACCCGCCGTCAAGAACATGCTTAGCCAAAACTCCCAATTCACCGAGTATCCCGTCTCACAGCTACGCAAACATTTCCAAGACAAAACCTCCGATGCGGGCCTTTCGCTGCTCCAGGGTCTGCTCACCTATGACCCCAAACAAAGACTGACAGCGGATGCGGCCCTCAAGCATAACTATTTCAAGGAATTGCCCCTACCCATCGATCCCTCAATGTTTCCCACTTGGCCGGCCAAAAGTGAGCTTGGCGCACGCAAGGCTCAGACCTCGTCCCCAAAACCACCATCCGGTGGCTCCCAATTCAAGCAGCTGGGACGTGATGAACCCATGGCCGGCGCTGGAGGAGCTGCCGGTGTGGGTGGAGCAGGCAATAAACTCTCCTCGGGCATTATAACAGGAAATAAGAAGAGCGGCGCCACTGCTGGTGCCAATTCAACGGCCGCCAGCACAGGATTCGTCTTGAATGCGGGACTCACACAACGCCAACTGGCCATGGGTCCCGGTTTCAGTCTGAAGTTCTGATTTCAGTTGCAAACTGAAAAGACGTCTGTTTCTCTTCTTAGCCAATTTCCGATTTATTGTTATGTATGATATAGCTATTAGCCATGTAAGTGAAAAATTTCGTTTAATTGTATGTGTAAAAATATTGTTAAAGAAAAGAAAAAAACCAACAAAATATATCATTTAAATAACAGCTGAGCGAGAAAAAGCCATGCTAAAAACACTTCTAAATGGAATCTTGAAACTGTAACCTTGCAAGTTTTGGCTGAGATTTGGATAAAAGCGAACAGCCATATAAACAGCAATGGCGCGTGGAAAATTGAAGGCAAAAGGTACAAATTTTTATTGTGGCTACGCCCATCGCTGGAAAGAGTTTGCCTGTAAGCAATCATGGCGCGAGAGCCCTGCAGCTGGAGCTGGAGGTTGTGTCCCGCGCATCAAAGCAAAAAGCTCTACGTTCGTGTAAGAATTTAGCAAGGATATGCGCCAGTCGAAAATATATTTTCTACAGGTAGACTTGGTTTCGTGGAAGTCAAGTTTTTTTATAAAATATCCTTGGAAGTTTCTTTTCTTTATCGAATCTCATGAACCCCCATATCTGGGACGTTAAACACATGATCAAACGAGCAACGGCTTCTACTTTAAGTTAGGTAGAACAGAATGTTAACCCAAAAAAGTATTCCATGTGCTATTCAGTGCATTAATGGAGTCTCTTAGTTTTAGTTCAAGACAGATACGGAAATGACATAATCCTCTCAATAGTTGCAGAGTTCCGATGCCATTACTCACTTGCGGCAAAACGTCCTCTATTGTTTCTTACGATCTTCACCTTGGTTTTATCAATATTAATTTGTAGTCCAATCAGCAATACGAGTATAGACCATTGAGCATTCGATGCAGGCAGAGACTAATACCGAAAACTGAACCGATAGAAACCGGAACGTTGGTATCGGTACAGTTTCGGATCTTTAATCTTCGCAGTGTTAATAACTAGACATCGGATTAGACCCGTTTAATGGATTAACCGAACTTGATTTTACAATTCGGAAAATTCTCTATCCTGCATTTATTATGCCTTGACCATATTTTTGATTATTCTACAAAAATCGCTGAAAATAACAATAGAGGTGTTCATTAAGTGTTGTATCATTGTATATGTGCGACTTTGCAGCAGAGCTATCGCAAACTGAGTAAGTGCCCCTACCCATCTACTTTAATATTTTATTTTGTTAATGAGATTGTAATTTCAGGAAAGAAGTCGTGGATTGTGGCATAGCATTATATAATTTGCGATTGAAAATTAGAGTTACTGAGTTGGAAAAAGAGAATGGCTTAGACCTTTACAAGACTATGGAAGCGGTAAACTTTATCAAGCTGGTGAATGATTGGTTTGATATTTTAATTAAAATGTGCGCCGTACCTGGTATAATTGCATCATGGAAATTTTGGGCCAAATAAGAAGAACAGTTTTATACGAATTGTCTTATTTTTTTAATTGTCGGTCAAAGCATAAACAACAAATCTGTCGGTCGATCAAACCAGACACTGTCACAAAAATACTAATACGACAATGAGCGTGTCTTTGATTTGATTGCATATTTTGGTTTTCTGTCACACAGCTTAAGCTTTTCTAGCGAGTGCACTCGAAGTCAAGAAAACAGGTTCTCTTGCAGATCTTTGTAAGGAAGTATAAACTAGGGATGGGAAAGATATCGCCTTTTGCTTACCTTTACAAATGTATGTGGAGGGGCATGCGGGTAATTTTGATATTTTAGAAACCCAAAATTGAATTAAATTAGTTAAAAAGTATGAAAGATTACGGAGATGAGCTACGGAGATTACAAAAAAAGTGAGATATCGTAGAATATCTCAGCAAGTTATCAAATATTTTTTTCAATTGCGGGGCAAAAAGTGCCTTTCCCCTCATAGTCAAGAGACGAAGTATATGTACCGATTGTTTTCTGCATAAATTCCAGGAGAAATCTTATCTGATCCGGATCGGTTTCCAGCCAAATTTTAAGTATTTAGTTTCTACTTTTAAATTCGGAACCAAAAATCATCTATCGGGTAACAATGTTCGTCGTCGTCTCTTAAGTAAAATGAAAAATATTTTATTACATAAATTATTTTCCCCCGTAGTAAAAACATTATCAATACACACACGCAGAAGCAACAAGCACCTGCCACCTCCAACTTTAAATCTTAGCCTAGGGAAATACTCGTATTGCTCAAGTGGACCACAAATAGAAGTAAGTGTTCTGCCAAATTGGAATGTAGTCCCTCAAGGGTCCCGCCACCATTTTGGCAATGGGTACACTATCGGCCACAAAACCCAAAACACGCTCCAGTTTCGTCTTCGTATAGTTCTCGTAGAAGGGTGAACGCATCAGGAAGTACAGCAAATTGATGCAACGACGACTTAGCTCCAACTTCTGTTGTTTAGACATCTGATCACGGTGCTGCCGATACAAATGCACACTATACAGATCAAGTGACAAGGCCACCAGGTACTGTTTCCAGCTGCGACGACCAAATACACCCATAGAAACCAAATGGATGAGTGGCTTCGAGATGTACAAGTACTCGGCACGCAGCAGCGCTGGTGGTATCAGAGTCTTGACCGCCTCGGCATTGTCCACATGCAGTTTAAAGTCCCGATATTGTATAGGTGGGGCGCCCTCCACTTTGCGTATGACTCGACCGGAACGCTTGAGTTGGAAGGTAATGGAATGCTGGGATGTATTGACGGTCGCCTCGGGGGTCACCTCTGTGGAGCGTTGCTTGTTCAGGGCGCGCCTATTGAGCGAGGCAATGGGCGGCGAGGTAATGATGTCCGAGGTGGAATGTCGCAGAATGAAGAATCTGCCGGCAGCCTTGAATAGCTGTATTAAAGCAATCACCAGCCATTTGCCTCTTGGGCCAAAAAGCCTTCTAGCTGATATCTCGATAAACACCTCGCTGTACTCAAGTGTCGTCAGAGTGACCTTTAGACGATAGCAAAGGTTGGACTGCAGTTGGAGTACGGAATTCTCGCCCTTGTGCCGGGCCTTGTCGATAATGCGATCATTGTAGAAGACCAGCATGTTGGAGAGGGTATAGACCAGCTCCGATAAGACATTCGAGGAGGATATGCGTCCTGAAATTGGAGGCGAGATGGAATTCAAGTTTCTTAGCTAGAAAATGTCAAATTACCTGCTATGAAGTAGGAAACCCATTTGGCAGTGGTCTCAAAATCACCCACCACATCCGGATTTTTGGCCACCCAGGATTCGTAGGCCGCAAGCAGGGATTTTAGGGTGTCCATTTTTACTTAAATTGTAGTACCCCACCTCGACTACTTGATATTCTCAGTGAGACCACTTTCGATATTTTTAGTGAGACCAGTCTCGACTACTTTTATCGACTATTGAGAACCAGTGTTGCCAATTGTTAAAGCCCAAAAATGGCCAAATCGAGTCAATATAAAGTTAACATTAGATTTTAAGACTGAGAATTTAGTATTCGTTGCTGATTTTCATTATGTACAGTTTGTAAAGTTGTGCCAACGTAATCGAAAAATATTGAATATATAGGCCACATATGTACCCTTAAAAACATGCTTAGAACATTCTCCTATGACTACCGATACTACCAATATCAGCACAAAAATGGATTTTTAAATGGAAAATACCTTGCCGTTCAAGAAGTATTGCGCTTTGAATTCTGTAACGTACGAAAAAAATCTAGGCGGATGTTCAAAACTGTGCTTCTTCGGTTTAATAGTGATAGATTTTGGTAGACCTCAGCGAAATAAAATTTATATATGAAGTAGCGATTCTGTCTTGCATAGGGTTTCGTCAAATTGAATTATGAAATTTAAAAACATTTTATTTATTTTTACAATTCTCGTGCATTTCCTTACAAATAGTGTATATCCACCGCAGTTCGCAAATATAGCTAAATTGGCAACACTGGGGCGACCACGCACAACGATCTTTGTTATTAGTAGTACCGTTCTGTCTCGATTATTTGAGCTTGGTGCATGTCGATAGTTTTTTAGCCAGTTCCAGCTTTTCAACGGCGCCAAATTTAAAACATTAATTAATTTTGTTATTCCAATCACAATGCATTAATTTTATTTACTAAAACTTTCCAAATTATTAAATTTAAGCTTTAAAATTATCCTTTTCTTTGCGCAACTTTCCCATGGTCTCAATTGGATTAGTTTCAGCGCCAGCATGCTTCTGCACAATGCTTTCATGGACACGCATAAATGGATTCCAGGACTTCTCCTCGCCTATGGTCGAGGGCACTGTCGGATCTTGTGATGCTCGCCGCAATTTGGCCCATTCAATGCGCTGCTGTATTAATTCATTGAGCGGCTCCACATGACGGGCAAAACTCATATTCTGCAAAGTGTATTCATGGCCACAAAAGACTTTGGTATCATCCGGCAGAGCTGACAGTTTGTTGCACAAAGCCTCGTACATTTCTTCCGCGGTGCCCTCGAAGAAGCGACCACAGCCGCCCTGGAAGAGCGTGTCGCCGGTGAAGACCGCCCCGGTACCCTTTCCATCGTTTGCAGTCACATGATAGCAGATATGTCCAGAGGTATGACAAGGTGTGGACAGACAGTGCACTTTTAGTTCGCCTACATTGATGACCTCGCCCTGTCGCACTTTGTTATTCAAAGCTCCGATACGATCATCGCCTCCATAGACCTCCAGTTCGCCCGCAGTCCACAGTTTGACCAGTTTCTCATTGCCACCGGCGTGATCCCAATGATGATGTGTGGTCAGCACCTTGTTCAAGGTGACCTTCTCCTCCTTCACAATTTTGATGACCAAATCGGGATCCACCGGATCCACTATTGCAGCCTCGCGCGTCTTATTGTCCACAATCAAATACATGTAATTATCCTGCAAAGCAGGCAGGATCTTCACCTGCATGCTCTCCAGTTTGACATCCTCCACGGTGCTATGCATTCCTCTCCAGCCCACTTTGCGCAGCTTTTGAACTGCAAATAGAAGAGAAAAAATTAAAAATGGAGGCAAGCGAACGAGCGAGAGTGGGAGAGGGGAGGCGCAGCAACAATAACAACAACTATGCTTAACAGATTAGATTAGAACACATATTTAACATATATAGGATATATAGATTACAGTTGACGAGACTGCGACTTGGACAGACGATTACACCCAGACACCACTGTGTTCTGCTTCTGACTCCTGCACCAGAGGCCAAAACTTGAATTGGACGTAGCCGTAGCAAACCTCGAAAATATGCCGACGTCAGTTGGGACTCTACGCCATTTGCCACGCTACGCCAGGCGGATGCAAACATTGAGGTAGATTCGAAATAAAGCGAAATGAGATTTAAATATTTAATTATTTACTGTTGTAATCAGCCTGTAACTTGAAAAGCTCAGCACCCTGACCAGTGTTGCCACTATTAACCAAAAGCAGAATGACAGCCAGTGATGAGCCAGCTTTGACTGTTACTAGTGACGGGAATATCGTGACACCGCCAGATCACGAAATTTCACTTGTGAAGTATGAAATTTCCATGATTCTAGGTTACAAAAATTCGAAATTAAACAGCATTTTTTTTAAAGATAGTCGCTACTTTTGACGAGCCCCTAATTGGTGCCGGTTGATTTTGGCACGAATACAGTTTTCTGTCCATGCAAGAACTGCTGCTATTCATACTGCTAATCTTTGTTGATTTTACTGGATGAAATTATCGCCGATTTTAATCAATTACTTGAGGCATATTTCAATGGACTTACTTTGAATTTAAAATCTTTTAAAAATAGGTTCAAAAAAAAAAGGCATATTCAGTTAAAAAGTTTACTCTACAATCAACTAAGAAACGGTAAAAACATTTTTTTTTGCCCATCCCGTTTGATTGCTTTAAAAAAAAAAATTCACTAAAGTTGCTTTGTTTTCTATCTTGTGAGAAGCAGAACGATACTTTGGTTACATCAAAATAAATGTGTAGTTTTAAAATTTATTCCACAAAAAAACCCGAAATCTAATAAAAATTTTGCAAGTGATAAATTTATAGTTACATTATTTCCTGTGGAAAATAATCCTAAAATTGTGGATGAATCGTGAGAAACGCGCAACGCTTCAAATATGATGTGCTTCAATTTCATTAAGCGTTTGTGTTGTGAATGAAAACCCGTTCAAGCGCGCAACTTTACTTTCCATTCAAATTATTCAATTGTAGGGACAAGCCAGATCAGGATCGAAAATATTCTATTTCTGCTGAAAGGGTCATAAGTTATTTTTGAGCCGACATATGTGCATTTCGAAAAATAAAGTTTTGAAAATCCCCCTCCAAGTTCAGCAACCAATTTTTCTTATTCTTAAATCGTATTTGCTGACTGAACTGATATATCAAATAAGTTGTTGTAAAAGGAGCAGTCGTAGTTACAGCAATCACCAAACAGTTCATCTCTAGCAGTTAACCGTGACACTTAGTTATCGATAACATTACTGTCAGTTACATTTAAATCTGAATTGAAAACCCTAAGACGAAAATTAATCTCTACCAATGTCTAGCGACTCAGCCGATATCAATATATCCAATTCGCACTCCCATCTGATTCAAGTACATCATGTGGGTGTGACAGCCAAATTAAAATCACCAATGAAGAAATTGCTACCACGCCTAAGTTGTTCCACTGATTCAGAGATGTATCCACAGCCGAATCCCCAAACCCAATATCGTGTATTTCAAAATGAGGTGCGTGATGGCAGCGCAGAAACCACCATTGCATCCAGTAGTGGTACTCCCAGTGTGCTATATCAAATGCATGCCGAGCCCGAGAAGCAGTCAATTCAGACGCAACCCCAACGTATTGAATTTCAGCGTTACTGCAAGAAGCGACCACAATTGATAATACCCACACGTAAATCTAGAACTAAAGTGAAAAAGGGCTTGCAGGCCCAGAAGTCACAGGCGAAGACTGGTTTCTTTGCTCGTCTGGTGTCCTCGCTGGATAATATGTGCAAATGCCAACCACAGCATACTAAGAGCATTATTGATGATCTCCCCGAGCCGCATTGGAACAAGAAGGAGGCAGTGCGTCACACTTGCATAGGCATCTATCCGTTTGAACATGGCTGTGCGGATTATTTAAGCACCACGGATAAACATCCGAAAATTAATTCTATAGTCTTGGCCGATCGGGCTACTACTTATGCTACCCATTTCTGGGCGGAATTATTTGGCTTACTACACATAGCAGTGGCATTTGTGGTGGCTTTTATCCTTCAAAGCTATCGATTCCTGTTGTATTCGGTGATCAATTCACTATTGGTGGGTTTACTGCACATGTCTTCGGATTATCTGGTGAAACCCATTTTGACGGTGTTCTTTAATGGTTATATACAGCCACCTTTGATATTTGTGTACAATGTTTTTTGTTCCCTAAGGGACATACTGGAACCGGTGGCTGAAACCTTGAATAATTTTATGAAACCCTTGGCCACGGTGGGGGATAGCCTACGTCTGATGAATGTTAATTATCGTCAGGTGCGAAAGCTGTCAAAAGATGTTTGAGTTTGGTTTTAAGTGTTTTACTGTTAAATTTGTTTCTGTTCCCATTGCTTAATAAAATGTTCTCTGTTCCCAGTACACTCAACTCGACACTCAATATTTCCAAAATTGTTCTATTCGCTGAGTGTACGAATTCCTGTTTCATTTCCATTTCCTTGAGGGAGGAGCCTGCACTTTGTCACCCTTAAAAGCGATTTTCTCTCTCTTTCCCGGACTTGAACTACTTGACAACATAATCTTACGCACAACAGCAAAACCCAAAACAAAACGAGAAAAACCAGCTTCAGCTCGGATTACATTGTTTTTCTTGTTCAAAGAACTGTAGCCATAACGACCTGGTTCGTGTTTGGTTTATGAGGATTTTTAGGGGTGCTTTAGCTCAATTACATTGAATGAAACATTTATGATTTATTTGCTCATTTTGTGGCCGCTCTGGAGTTGGTTGTATGGTGGCACTGGTGGCTGGTTAAGGGCAGCATATGCCCAACAAATTAAATTTATAGGAAAAACAAAATTTGAAAATCAACTAATTGAGTCCCGCGAGAGTTTCAGTTGATTTCTTGGACATGGTTATTAATTTGCCATTTTTCAGTTTAATGAAGGTGTTGAGGGAAAAAAACATCACAGCCCTGTTTCTGTTTTCGTAACGAAAATAAAAATGTATAATAAGTAGTTTTTTGTGAATTTTAAATTCGCTTTTTTATTAGGGATTTTCGGATTTTACAATTGATTTAAATTTTTGGCTATTTTAAAAAAGTCTTCAACTTGTTATTGGAGAAATTAGATATAACTACTTTTCTATATTGTTTGATTTCGGTCTCTGCTGGTTTGCCAAATATGTGCAGAAAATAGAGGCAAAAATGTGTTAACTGCACAGAGAAAAAAAGGATATTACAAAATATCCATTTAATGATTTTCGAATCCATTTGGAATGGATAAGTCTTTAATATCCTTTTAATCATCCAACGGAGCTGAAAGTTGTTTAAAGGATTACCATTTTTCATATCCTTTGGACGATTTTCAGCTCCGTTGGAAGATTGAAAAGATATTTAAGATGATTTAAAGGATCTTTTTTGATCTTTCTTTGTGTCAGAACAACCGAAAAGTTTTTGATCTTTCTCTTTACTGTGTCATAGGTTCGATAAGAACTGGAACCGGCCGGCAAACCTAATTTGAGTTTTAGCAACAAGTTCGAGTCCAGGTACTGAACCTTCTGCAGAATTTTTGGAGTTTGAGCACATTTGGTCATCTTTAGAATCTTTTTGAAAGACAAACATTTGATCAAGATTTTCCATAAATGGCTCTACATGGGCAACTCCTGTTGATGCGAGTTCAGCTTCTATTTCATAGACCCAACCAGTTAAACTGCGTCAGCTGGACGTCCTTCCTGAAAACTGCTCCTGAGAAGCCAAAATCTTCACAATTTATGAAAAGTTTAAACAATTCTTCGACACTTTTACAGGTGTAACGAGAGAGCAAAGCTAAAATCGTCTGTGCCAAAGTTTAAATCAGGGGCAAACGAATTGCTATCTCGTGTACATAGGCAAAATCTAAAAGCAGCGTTGCTCCGATACACACAGTAAGCTTACAGCACACAGTAAGTACGGCTTAGTGCAAGCGGCGCTGCGTTAGGTGCTCTCCCACGCCGCGACGCAGTTGTTGCTACTGCGGTTGGCGCCAGCTTTGTAGTAATTAGCCATGCAAAAGCTTTTCAAACTACCGTTCGGGTTCGGCGTTAAACTGTAGGTCCATTTCTCTTGTGCGAAAATTAGAAGCGCACAAGCCAAGAGATTGAGAGAAGCTCGGCTTTGGCCCTTTGGGGCTGTGTCAAGCCATTTAAGAAAAAAAAAATTTAGTTTTTGCCTGCCTCTGGTTTTAATACACTTGAAACTTTTGTGACCACTGACTTAATTTTGCGACCAATGTCCTTATGTCTTGTGTCATCGGGATATTAAATAAAAAGATAGGGAAAAGTTAACTTCGGCTCGGCCGAAGTTTTGTATACCCTTGCAGTTTGTTTTTCTAAATAAGACTACTTTTCGGACCATACTTTTCTAAGGGAGGTATACAATATAGATGTCCGATTTCGACCAAACTTAGTGCAATCATGGAAAAGCATAACAAACTGTTAAACACAAAATTCGGAGGCGATCCCAATTAAAACAAATAAGTTTTTCGCACTACAACTTCTTTTCGACCGATCATTCATTCTGCAGCTATATGCTATTGACATCCGATTTTGACAAAGCTTTGTAGAATTGTGTAAAAGTACAAAAATTAATATAAGCCAACGTAAGGGACATTTCCATTAAAAACAAAAAAGTTTTTCTCACATGCTTTAGCCTTCCGATTTTGACCAAACTTTGTAGCATCGTGTAGGAGCATATAAAACAAATACATGCCAATTATGAGGACATTTCCATTAAAAACAAAAAAGTTTTTCTTACTAAAACTACTTTTCAGACTCTACTTTTCTACGAGAGCTATACTATATAGATGTCCGATTTCGACCAAATTTGGTGGAATCATAGAAAAGCATTGTAAACTAAGAAATTTGAAGTTTGGAGGCGACTCAATTAAAAACAAAAAAGGTTTTTTCTCAGCTATATGCTAAAGTCATCCGATCCGGCCGGTTCCGACAAAAGTGCAGCGATTTGTTCCAAAAGACTTTGTGCAAAGTTTGTTGAGGATAGCTTTAAAACTGACGGAGGAGATAGCATAGAAACAGACGGACGGACAGGGCTAAATCAACTCAGCTCGTCATGCTGATCAAGAATATATATACTTTATGTGGTCGGAGATGCTTCCTTCTATGCGTTACAAATATCCAGACAATTTTATAGTACCCTCTGCAAGGGTATAAAAATTAGTATGGCAGCTAGATACTAGAAGTGACCATCCGATTTTCGCGGTTCCGACATATGTGCAGTGTGCAGCTAAAATATGACTCTGTGCAAAATTTCAGCTTTATAGCTTGAAAACTGAGGGACTAGTTTGCGTAGAAAGATAGACGGACAGACGGACTGACAAAGCTTAATCGACTTAGCTCGTCATGCTGATCTAGAATATATATACATATGTACTTTATGTGCTCGGAGATCATTCCTTCTATGTGTTCTAAACGGTTTCATTTCGAACTGCAACTGCTTGCCTTTACATGTGATGCGTCTCCAAAACGCCAGGCTACTAGATTAGATGACTAAAGTTGAGAGATTTGAAACTGACTGCTCAGCACCAAGTACATTTTAAACGTACAGTTTTCCTTTCCTATAATCTAGTAGGCGACATAATTCTTGACACTTTACATATAAAGTCCTCTCTAGAGGTTTCTGGAACACACCCGATAATACACTTTTTAAGTGTATAACAAGTAAGGGAGCTGTAGTCGAGTGCCCCGACTACAAAATACCCAGTTCCCTTGACTTCTTCATACACATACATACACACCCACATATACACACACACACACACTCTAACATACGCACACACGCACGAGCGCCCCCGATAACTGACCATGCAAGACCCCCTCTCTCCAACATGCAATATTGATTCGTATATAACTTCGGTGTTTTTTGTCCGATCTTATTGATATTTTCAGAATAGATAGATATTGGGCCTTACTTGATATATATAAAGTCTCGAGGGTCTAACTTAAAAATTGTGGCTCTGACAGTTTTTTTCGCTTTAAGGGGGGGGGGGAGGAATTTTACACATCTGAAACAAACTCGATTTGAATCTTGTATACACTTAACTACTTCCAATTTGTGGCTCTAACTCTTATAGTCTCTGAAATCGACGCGATCATACGGACAGACGGACGGACGGTCAGACGGACAAATACGCTGCACATTTGTCGGATGACTATAGCATATAGATGTCATTGGAACGATCGGTCGAAAAACTAGTTTACGAGAGAAATACTTTTTGTTTTCAATGGAAACGCCTCCAAACTTCGTATTTCTTTGATTGCTATGCTTTTCCATGGAAAAGGAAGCTCTGAAATGTAGTCTAGTTGAGAAAAACTTTTTTGTTTTTAACGAAAACTTCCTTAGCATTGTCATCTATTTATTTTATATGCTTTTTCAGAATTCTACAAAGTTTTGTCAAATCGGATGATAGTTTATTTCAAATTTTTACCCCGCCTCCACAATAAAAAATGTTGAATACCTCTAACAATTTTAAGGACATCAAGCTTGAATTTCTCTGAAAGTTCGTGATGATAGGTTAATACATGGCGGAGTTATAAAGGTTATAAAAACGTTGCATACTTTTCCTGCATGTGCTGTTTGCTAACATAATGTTGAATGCTCTGTTAATTAACATAAGGGAAGGCTACTATCCATTAATTCCCCTGAGTAACGGGTATATCGAAGTCGGGCAGGGCCGACTTTAACTTACGCTCTCGTTTATACTTACTCAAGTACTTTCACAGATTAGATCTATTTCGCTTGCAGCATCTTACACAACTCTCCTAGAAATCCTTTTTACTTATCTAACATTTTTTCCCAAAAACACTAACGTTTATAATCTCCACTCAATTTCCCATACAAATCCCTTAAACTTAGCTCAAATTTGTCGATTTACTGCTAACTTCTTACATAATCGTTTGTGCCCATGTTTCTGCCTACATGTTTCATTGTCTGGTCCATTGTTTACGCTGACGACTGCCCACAAATTGCTTAACTTCTGGCTGAACAGAGAAAGAGAAGAGGCCAAATTTCAGGAAACAACCTGCACGATAATCCTTCTCCAACCAGAGCAAACAGCTCAACAGCTGTAATCCCAAAATTCCTAACAAAAACGTTTTGTGAAGTGCATGTCACCACCTTCTGTTCTCCATTCATGAATGCTGTCTGGCACCTTTGTCTGTCCCTGTCGATCGCACAATAATGGGCAATCGCAAACTAAGAGATTAGGTGGAGGACAAAGATTGCGTCCTCAAAATGATTTTTCGCACCTTGAGGACAATGTGTTGCATGGTTTTTATTTTAAGCAACATTCAAATAACCATGGAAGCAGTACGAAACCCAATTAATATTGTTTTTTTCCCCCAATTAGTAAAGCAAATCAATCAGTTCTTTTGAGAGAAACGAAAACATATGTCAAGATACCGAATGAATTCTTCTCACCAGCTAATTGGAAGTGTTTATATTTTTCTGTGCGTTCCATTCACTAAAAGGGGTGGAATGAACTGTAAGGTGAGACCCTCATTATGCTCATTAATGAAAGCCTCAAATGACAAAAACTTTTCGTAGTATAAACTATTTTCTATTTATAGTACGAGAGTAGTTCATGCGAAACTTTCAATTTGTTATTCTAGTATTTCTAGCGAGTTGAAAGATTTAAATATGATAATTGAGTTCTTCAATGGAATTCCTTTCTAAGAACTGGACTAGTCTAATCCCTTGATAAATATCATTTTTGTAGATGAGTTTGATTGATTTCTGCAAAGGGCTTACAAAGGGAGAGAGTTCTTTGTATATTTTCTTAGAGAAAAATGAATGGGCTCAGACATTTCAAATGCAAACAATTGAAATCGCGTCTATGAGTTTTGCGATATGAGAAAAATGCATTCAACCGGGTGTTTAGTTGAGAAACTACAAAAGTTTCAAAGGTTTTTTTTACCAAGTTATGTTTTAGTCTTGGTTATGGGTTAAGAGCTGCAGCTCGAGAGCTCCGAAGCCGAAAGATTCGAGAACTTTTGAGTTGATAACAAGCAGCATTAACTTTATTAATATTAAGTGAAAGAAAGGAATCTGCGAAATCAACCTGCACAATGCTAAATCAACCTGCACAATTTGATACCCTCTCCACAATCTCAAGTGTATCATAAAATGCACATCCTTTTATGAAGCTAATCTCACACTTCCACTCTGTTGAATGAATTTAGTTTTTTTTTTGGCTTTTTGTTTGCAGTTGCATTTCATGCACTTCCACTTGCCCGCTTGCATTATTTGAGAATCAGACACCGTCACCGCCACAAGCCAGGCCAGGCTGGGGAAATATCTGCTTGGCTCAGCTAAACATAAATGATAGTGTGGGAACCAAAACTGCGAAAGCTTTGATTTGCCTTGACAGCTTCAAGCTGGAGCTAAGTCCTGACACGTGATTTTAATCAATGGAATTAGCCCGTGGCACAGAAGATGCGATTACACAAGCCTTTCGTTAGCGGTCAATTAGAGGGCACACCTTCCTGTCGTTAGAGGGTGTTGCTATGGGTGGTTAAGCTATTGGGGTGGGGTGGCTAAAAATGCTGTTTGTTTGCTTCTTTTCTGCATGTAATATTTTTGTTTTCTACTTTTTAATAAACTTAAAAAAATTATACATAAATATTTTGCTATACGGCCCAAAAGGCCCAGACGAGCTTTTTTTTAGTTTATTTTGGCCACGCCTTCTCCCGCCCCCACAATCTGAAAACATCATCATATCTCCCTTATTTTTGTAGATAGTTGGTTTGTACCTTCTAGTCATAGTAGTAGTAGTAGTTGAAGTTCTTTTATTTGGTTTAGCTTTTCCATATTTTAACAATTCATTTGATTACTAATATGGACCATGTAAAGAAAAGGCTTGGCACAAGCCGTCTGTCTTTAAATGAATTTTAACTGAATCAAACACTATAAGGGTGAGTACTGAGAACGTTCGAACTTTCCTTTAGCTGTCAAGTTCCATATAAAAAAATTACTTAAAGAAATTTTTCCTTTCCTGATTTTGTTGTTTGAAACTCCGAAACAAAAGCTGTATTTTCACTTGTCGAGATCTCATACGAGATGGGTGAAAAACTTCACAGTTTACTGAGAGTTGGCTGTCAAAAAACTCATTTGAGAAATCGAAATTAGAGAATAGCCTACTTCTCATTCAGTTTATCCATGCTTTTCATAAATTTGTGTGTTTCTCAGATTGACTATTACACTTTTCGAAAATCTCTTTTGAGAAACTTTTTGAGATATCAGACAAGTGAAAATATAGCTAAAGCAATACACAAAAGTATTTTGAAAATTGTCACCAGAGCTGGCTCGGCTGTTGTGGGTGGTGTGCATCGAAGCGTATTCTTTTGGGCCTCCTTCATGCGAAAAAGAAATATCTAGTAAATTTCTTGAAGGAAAATTTCGAACTTTCTCAGTACTCACCTTAAAAAAATTTTAATTATACAACTATTTATATAGCGTGTTGATAATTGGTTAGGGTCGCTCTTCGCGAGATAATGGAATGGTTCTATAACGTGTTTGCTCTTAAATGTAGGTAGCTAGTCTGTTAAACTCCAGACCATTGAGGACAAGTTGGATTTCTTTTATTGTGAGAATTGGTTTGTTCTATGCGAACACACGGTGCTCCCGGAATATTGGGCATATTGCGCAGAAATGGATGACATCTTCCCATTCTCCAAGGTTACAAAGGCTGCATATCTCAGATGGCTCAGTTCTGGCTTTGAAAATAGTTAAGATCGTAGTTGCGTCATATTGGTCTTGGAAGTAGTTAAGCTCCTTAAGTTTAAGGTTCAATTGTCTGTAGCTGTAACGAGTTAGGCTTTGGCGTGCAGATATTTCAAAATTTTTGAGGGCCCTATTGTACATACTATATGTTGATAGAAGCAAGACTCGTTGCGTGGTGTATCATGTAGAAAAACTGCTTGAATCCAAGACAACACCACATTCCTGCGATAAGTTTTCCTATACTTTAAATCAGTGGTGTCCAAACTCACACAATGAAAGCGTTTGCTTGTGTGCGAAGCAGCGCAACACAAAGGCAAGGTGACGTTTTACTGCTTTACACTGAAAAAATAAAATGCGTTTCAACACTAAAACAAACTAAATTTTAGTTTGTTTGAATCGCACGCATTTTATTTTTTCAGTGAACATCAGTAAAACGTCACCTTGTTCTAGACCAAACCGAACCAACCCGTACCGAATATCTAATTCGTGCTCATACACAAAACCAAACAGGCGATCTTTTAAGAATTCTAAACAGAACCGAAATTGTCAAATCAAAACGTTATTTTCGGTTCATTCAATAAAGTGTTCAATTAAGATACTTATGTAATACTAAAAAGATCGGAAGGCCTCTTAAACCTAAAATATCATTGTGAACCACTATTTCTTATCACTTGTAGGTGATTTGATAGCATCTAATCTTGATTAGGAGGTAGCTACAGGTTATTTAAAGTTTTTGAAAACTTTATCAATCAGAAAAAATTTGATTCGACTAGTCGGTTCTTTATTAATAAGTTTCCATTACTCTAGTATGGCTCTCCTATTCCTTTTTTCCAGTTGCTTGTCTTTTAGTATCTTTATCGATGCCCTACAGTGCTTATGCTTCTTTTCACTTATATTTAGTGCATTTTAATCCGAATCTCTAAACAGATGGTTTAAAATCTCGGTGAACCCTTAAACCGAACCAGTCCTAGTTCCCAGGTGGTTTGCATCCCTGAAACGAACTTAAGCTTATAAATTGCAATTGTAGGTACTATATTGAAACCTTTATTACACCAGATTTGGTCTCTTAGTCACAAAACTTTTGCGCAAGTAAAATTTGGGCTGTATGTTTTTATCAGACCCGTTGGTTCAGTACACGAGAAAAGATTTCGGTTAATAACTTAATATTGTGTGTTTGCGTGCCATGTCTCCCAGAGTTGCCGCCACTGATCAGTAGAACGATTAACGGTTCGGATAAGAGTTGAACACGATCAGCTGGGGCTGGATTTTCTAATAAAAGATTGTTCAATTCATTTGTTAGTTTATGATTTTATCTACACTTCAGGTTATCAAATCTTAAAAACAAATCGTTGTACTTTCGAACCGAAACCTGCAACTTATAGCAGGGCTGCAAACCGGGTTTAAGCGGCACCGGTTTGAACCCAGAATTCCGACTTTTATATTGCAGTAAACCGGACCTTGAACCTTGAATCTCTTTAAAAATAAAAGCTGAACCTAAACCTGTTCCGAACCTAAGATTTCAGTTCGGTTCAACAAAAATTATACATTATACTTACAATCGGCAGGAAGTTCAATAAAACATCTAGAAAAACGTTCAGAATAACTTATAAAATCTCCAACCATAATAGTCTCTGTTTTTAAAGATCCTTGAAAAAAAGCTTATTAAATGATTCACAAAAGAAGAGCTTAACATAACATTGGTAGTATTTTTCATACGTAAACTACGAAATGGAATTTTACTTCACAGTGAATTATATTTTGAGTATTTCCATGTTTTTAACAAATCGCTTTAGATCCAAAAAGGACCATAATTCCAAACGATTTGCATAGTTTTTAGGTCGAAAGCGGTTGGTAGGGCACATGAGATTAAATTGATTACTAAATAAATATACTGTTTACTACCAGGTAAAGTTTTTTATGTTATTAATATTTTTTAAAATAAAAACTGATCTCAGAGACCAAGAAGGCCTATAAACAAATATTTCTTATATTTAGTATTTTTTTTTTTTTTTCCCCCCCCCCCCCCAAAACCTTCGTCCAAAAACCTTGAACCTCAAATTTCCGAACATTGGTAAATTTTGGTTCGAATCCGCGAATCGGAATTCCAAAAAATTTGTTGCGTATGCAGTCCTGACTAATAGAAACCCAAACCTAAACCTTCAAACCAAACACTCATTTCTGGAAGAACCTGAACCGAAATTTGTTTCGGTTAGAGTTATCGAGTATGAATTCATTAAGTATATTCCACCCTGACCAGAATATGATTAAGTCTCTGTTATCCATATCGACACCTGTTTATATGCCATCAACGCTCTCACTCCCAAACCTTCCTCCCTGCCTGCCACTCAATTGATCATGCAATGAAAAGATTATACACAATATAACAAACGAAAAAATCGAATAATTCCCAAATCTGTTGCCTGTGACAAATCTGGCTGTCGGGGTGACGCGAAATTGTCAACCCTCCCAATTTTGATGCTTAATGAATTCTTTTGAAGCGACAACAAACAGCTTGGAAAAACTGCTGCTCCTGTTTAGCCTTTTTGTGGATTTGTCACCTTTGTCACACCATTTTGTTTGGCTCTGAATGGGGAGAATGGGAACATTTTGTGTAATTGAAATTTGATGCCATTAGATGAGCGGCAGCAGCAATGAAGTGAGCATTTTTTCTTGCAGCCTCCCGTGAGGCATCAAGTTGCATGCAAGTTGGGTCGCTGCAAAATTTGCAACAAAATATAAAATTAAGCAATGTCATAAGAAATTCGATGTAAATTCCCAGAAATTGCACACGGGCATTCATTAGATACTCTCGACTCTCGACAAAAAACAAAAGCAAAAAACTCCGTCAATAAGGTCATGTTAGATGTTTGGCAACAAAATGGCTGCCGCCTGTTAAACACGCCCACTAGCTGCAGGATAACGGTAAGTCACCCCTAAATTGGCCCGCTCAAGGCAACTGCTGTTTCACTTGCCAAACGTTCCAACCTTGGAATGCAATGTTCTTGCGCCGCTGCGCTGTCGCCGCTCGCAGCTGGCGTCGGTTTGTTGCCACTGATGGATTCAGTTGAGTTTTAAAAGCGAACGCGTCAAGAACTATATAGGAAATAGTTTCCAAATAATTCAACCTTAAATCGGAGACTTTAATTTACTCAAGTGTGATTCTGAAAAGAAAAATGTGCAATTAATTCAAACCCCAAAGTGAAAACCTAAAATTTGTGGCCACAAAATGTTTGAAAGAAATATGGATACCACCAATTTGTCCGTCTCCATTAACGGTGATTTGGATTCCACCTCATCGGGCGGCACCTCATCGGATCATTCGGTCGTACAACAGGATAATCTCAGCTCACCCATGGCCTATGGTCCGCTATTCCTGCCCAATGCTGGTTAGTTTTCTATGTCAAGTCTTATCTTTTGTAAGCGCAGAACTGAAAGGTCCCCCGATCGAATTACCATTTGGCTAGAGAGAGGCGTCAATGAGGCGCTGCCATAAACAATTAAAGCCTGCGACATATAATTTGAGTTTAATTTCTTATGTTTATTATTTTTTGCTGAGGATTACACATTTTTGAGGACTGAATAGTTAGGGTAGATTAACATTGGGTTATAGGGAAATTTTTGTACGGATTGTTACATGGAAAGTAAGTGAAAACTTGGGTAATTTTGGTAGTTTTTGGGGTAATCCTGAAGCTTGTTGTTAAATATATTAAACTCGTACAAATCAAAGAAACACAAAGATGAGTAACAGACATGCAGAAAATTTTGTGCAACGAAATCATTCCAACAAGTTAACAGACAACACAAAAATTTCAAATCGTGAGCATCAAAAAGTCCCGAAAATCACTTATATGACCGTTAATCATCTTTGTGCTTTTACAGTCTTCGGTACGAATTCAGAAAAAGAGACAGAAAGAAGTATTTTCAATCCCAAAAACCATTTCAATATATATTTTCTTGATCAGCATCAAATGCCGAAAACTTATAATAAGTATGACGTTATTAACATTAGAATGTGAACAATCGGCACTTAATAGTTTCGAGTTTCTAGTATTAAAATTTTTTTTGCCTTCTAAAAGGAAAGTATTCCAGCTTGCTAGATTGATAAAGTCAACCATTATTGACATTACCGTTGATAATTATGATTTTAATTTCGCAGGTGCTAGATCCCAGAGTTTTATTAAAAAGCTTTAACTTTATTTGAAATTAGTATGTTTTATTTTATTGGAGTAACATCAAGTCAGTAGGTCCAGTATATTGAAGGATTGATGGTGATTCTAGATGATTTTCGTCTGCTGAACACGAATTTGTTTTCGGTTTCGGAAATGGTCTATCTAGATATTGTGTTATCTAAGCTTAAAGTGCTGAAAATGTCTATTTGGTCAATTTTTAGGTAATATTTGTGAGGTTCTTATACGATTGCTTTAACTCAGTTCATTTAACTTATATGCTACTACTGCTACTAATATTTCTAAGTTTTAAAATAAACAATCTCAGAAATGTTTGGGAAAGTTTATTTTTAAAGCTTAGATGTAAAATTATACGATAACATCAAAGAGAGTTAAAGCAATCGTAAAGGATCACTCAAAACGTGCCTAAAAATGGTTAAAATATGCATTTTAAGACACTTAAAGCTCAAATTACTAAAACTAAAGTCTAGACTCGATTGAGCATTTCCAAAAACAGCATACAAAAGTATTCTAAAATCAACCCTTAAGTAGTTAGTAGTAGTAGTTGAAGTTAATTTTCATTGAATCTATTAATACAGTACATATTTTTACAAATGCTTGCAGCTACGAAAAGTTAAAACATTAAAGATTTCATAATGGTAATGAAAATTTAGCTGTGGCATGTTGCCGTTAGCCAAATGTAGGTCAATTCCTGTTTACAAGTCTCCATAGTCCATTAGAAAATCGCGTCGGTATTGCAGGCACTCCCTAAGATACGAGCGAGCGCCAATTGCTTCCGTTTAAGAGCTTGTACATTTCCTGATCGGTCAGAGTATCTCCTTTCCAGAATAGCACCCTAAGTTCCCTTAGGATTGGCTGGGCCTTGAGCTATGTGGCGGAGATCCGCTCTCGCTCGAAAAATTACTGATATTGCAGCTACGACTATATTGTCGTTGAAAAGTCGCTGTAGGTGGCGCGAGACTGACTTTCAAGGGCTTGTGATTTAAAGCCAAGTCTCTTCCTGCAGTCAATGCTCTGCAAAAGTTTTGTCTGCCACAGGTTCCATGAGTTGTAGTCATCCTTGTTCCATCTAATATTGTGGTCCGACGCCGTAGCTTCCCAACTTCTCACGAACTGTGATTTTGTTTTTAAGAGCTGTTCTGTGACCATTCTCGGAAGACGCGTGGATGTCATTTTCATAGATTTATTCACATAATCAAAGTGGAGTTGCATTGTGTGAAGAAACATTGTTGGGAGTCCCGTTTCCAAGTGTACAACATAGTTGGGCGAGCATAGAGGCAGGTGGAACACCCTCTTTATATAAAAACGGAGCAGCCGTTCTATTTCTTCATATTGGCCAAAGCCCCATACTTGAGCAGCACAGCACATGATTACTCTGGCTGTGGCTAAGAACAATTTGTACTTTGTGCTGTGACTGACGTTTTTTTTCTAAGCATTTGAATTAATCGCAATTTTTGAGTGGTTTTTTGAACTTACCCTTGAATATACTGGAAATAGACAAATTTTGTTGCCTTTTGTTATCAGTTTCCAAATCTAAAAGTTAAATTACGATGAACCAGATGATTTTTCTCGGTAAAAGAGCAATATAAGCCAAATTTAGTTTTTAGAATAGCAAAAAGTTGACTTCAACTCAAAATAAAAACAAAACTCCCTAAAATTTTTAGTAGAACTGTTTACAAAGTGCTAGATATGAGAACAATTCAACTCCAATTCAATTAAATGGCTTAAAAGGACCAAGTCAGGTGGGGTGAAATCCTTAAAGTGGTTATACGGCCAGTGTTGTCTCTGATCCTATGGAATATGGGCGAAGCAGCAGTATTAGCGCCCAGTCCAAAGATATTTGACCTCCCCTATTCGAGCCCCACAATGTGAAAACCGATAAATCCCTAATCAAAAATCGATCAAATGTTTCCTCAGTTGAGTTTAAAATGTTCTTGAAAACGGAACAAATTCAATTCAAATAAATTTTTGGCGGACTTCAAAAATTTTTCTTAAATTGTGAACATTTTACTGCACTGTTTTCTACACTAAGAAAAAACTCCGTTTTTGTTCAGAAAACCAGCCCGACGCTCACGGCAAAACACCAACTTTAGTCGCACTACAAAACAACAAACAAGCGCGTCCATTCAAAAAGCGAACAGTTGTTCGAAAATCATGAACAATTGGTGTTCTGGTGTTGGTTTTGCACCTATGCTGCTTTGAAATTCTCAAGCAGTTATAGCAATGCTGGCATGAGGAACCCTTTGCTTCTGCTCTAATGATAGAACCGGGAGGTTCTTAAACCTTCATGATAGGCTACTTTTCATATTGTCAAAACAATAGTTGAGCTTCTCAGATTGTCTATTACACTTGTCTAATATCTCATATGAGTATCTCAAATACCGCTTTAGGTGATCTTGAAAAGCTTTTAAAGTTTTCAGTTCCCGTCGGACCAGTTTTTTTTTGGGGCCTCACCAAAAAAGCTGTAAGTCGGTAAAAAATTAAAGTCTACGCAACCACTGCTGCTGTTCATATGTAATCTTTGTTGAATTCTGCTGATTATTGAATTAAAATCAAGCCTTGACCTTGAGCCGGCTAACAGCCACTTTGACTAAAATCAAAACATGTCACATAAAAACACATATTCAGTTTGGAAAAATTCCTTTAAGGACATACGACAGGCTTAACTTAGGAAGTGTACCATATTCGGTTATTTCACATTTCTAGACTAGAAAACCACCAAAATTGTTTATCTTAACGACAAATGATGAATGGCAATATACAGCGGGTTACTGCTCTAATTATTCTGAAAATGCGACTCCAAGTTCTCAAAGATACTAGGCTAAAGGCATCAAAATTTTAACAAAAGTTTGATTTATTCGTTTAATGTCGAAGTCTGTAAGATATTTATGAAAAATAATCAAAATGGCGACACAGCCCCAAGGGCTAGCCGGCTCCTCCAATCTCTAGTTGTGTGCTTTTCTCGAACTCGTTTAACCCGAGAGCTTTTTCATGGCTACGATTAAATAAGTATAGTTCTACAAAAAGCTTCTTCAAAGCCCAGTCCACTTATATATATGTAAATGTAAAATGGCGACACAGCCCCAGGGCCGCAGCCCTCTCACCTGCTTGTGCGCTTCTAATTTTAGCACAGAAGGCCGTTTAACGCCACCGAACGGCAGTTTGAGAAGCTTTCTTGCATAGCTGAACAGCAGAAGGACCGGGTGTAAAGCTTATTTAAAGAAAAAACTTTTCATTAGATGTTCCGAGGCGGTCGCGCACACTAGCCGCTGAGCCCCCTAGTCTTTAATTCGATTTCCTTGGAAACTATATATATTTTCATTTATAGAGTATTTCGCTAGTCAGCTAATTGAATTTAATGTTTGCCCATTTGCATAATGTTTTATAATATTTACAGAAATCTACATACAAATATATGTATATGTAAATATGTCTCCAATGACGATTTATTTATTATTATTTGATGTCTCTTTCTGGTCAATTTGATACCAACCCCAACTCGTCTTCCGTCGCAAGGTGTCGAAAGACATTTAGAGAATTTTATTAGTCACATGCAAATCGGCCAAGTGGGGTGTTGGGGTGGGGAGGGGTGTAGACCACCAAAGTGGCACGTGAGAAAGAACGAAAAACTCCAGTCATGCTCTTTTCTCGCCTTCAGGTTATCGTGGAAATATATCATGCAAAACGGTGCTTCAGCTACCCTATGAGACAGCGGCGGAGAAGGATCATTTGCTGGAGCGTCGCTTTCAGGATATTACCAATGATTATGACAAATCCCCACCGCCCACTGCGTCCACCACGCCCACACATTATCCCAGCCTAAATAGTATTATGTTCGAGAATGATCTCAATGGGAATACAAAGACGGAAACGCTATGCGGAGGTTTGCAGAGAACAGCAGGCGGAGGAGGTTTGGGTGGCAATCTGGGTAGTGGCGGACATTTGATTTCAAATCTAACGGTCGCACACAATATGTCCGCAGTGGGTAACTTTCCCATTGATGCCAAAATGCTGCAGTTCTCCACGGATCAGGTGAGTAAAAATAGCCCAGAACTCATGCCTCAATCCTAATTCCTCTTCTCTCCTCCCTTTAGATTCAATGCATGTGCGAGGCGCTGCAACAGAAGGGTGATGTAGAGAAGCTAACCTCGTTCCTCTGCAGTCTGCCACCCAGCGAATTCTTCAAGACCAACGAGAGTGTTTTGCGTGCTCGCGCCATGGTTGCCTATAATCTGGGGCAGTTCCACGAATTGTATAATTTATTGGAGACGCATTGTTTCTCCATTAAATATCATGTAGATCTGCAGAATCTCTGGTTCAAGGCTCACTATAAAGAAGCCGAAAAGGTACGCGGTCGTCCTCTAGGAGCGGTGGATAAATATCGCTTGAGAAAAAAGTATCCCCTGCCCAAGACCATTTGGGATGGTGAGGAGACGGTGTATTGTTTCAAGGAGAAGTCACGGAATGCCCTGAAGGACTGCTATCTAACCAATCGATATCCCACACCCGATGAGAAAAAGACACTGGCCAAGAAGACGGGCCTGACGCTGACACAGGTGTCCAATTGGTTCAAGAATCGCAGGCAAAGAGATCGTACGCCACAGCAGAGACCGTAAGTTGGGGAGGAGTTTGCTTTGGCGATGTTTAAGTGTGATTAGGTGCTATTTAACAATCCTGACAATTGGCTTTTTTAGAACTTTCAATAATTTGACCAATCTTTCAAGCACTTTCGGCACTGAGAAGTTGGTACCTACAAGATGAGTTCTAAGCCTTCAACAGCAACTTTATGCAACCGAAAAGGTTTCTTTTTTATGTGCAGAAAGAATTCATAGGGTCTCGAGTGACCCATCAATTCCAAGCTTTCAATCGACTCATGAGCGCATTTCTTTGGTCAAGAATGATTCGTCTTCTGATTAAATGCTGCATGGCCCATGGAACTAGTTGTCCATTTCTCAACAAATCGAACGCATATAGTGTATCTGAACTTCGACCCTTGAAATGGTCCTTTATATCGTACCAGTTCCACATAACTCGTTAAACATTTCATTCGGCACAGCACTTGAGCCAGAAACAAAATTCTATTGTTTTGCAATTGGCATTAAAAATCGTTTGTAAGTGACCGTAAAACACTTGCATCGTCCATTCCAAGTCCGAGGCATCCACATCCACTTGAGCGTGTTTTATGCTCCTTTTGCCTAAGCATATTTATAGCAGAAGGGGACGTGCCCGAGTCGCAGCACGCATGCGTATAGCATGTGCCGCCACCCGCTGCGTCAATTTCCCGTCAAAATCCAGGGCGTCAAATTGCACCACCACACACACATTCACACTCATATGACTTTTTTTTGTTAATTACCATTTTTTTTTTTTTGTTCTCTCTTTGCAGTGATATAATGTCAGTGCTGCCTGTGGGCCAATTGGATGCCAATGGTTTTCCGCGCATGTTTAATGCCCCCAGCTATTATCCCGAAACCATTTTCAATGGTCAATAAAATTTCGGGGTGCTGCTGTTGCTTTTGTAAATAATAATAAAACAAAAATTGGTTTTAGTCATCAAATGACAAAAATTATGTTGGTTTTTAGTTTATTTTTCACTATTTGCTTGGTATAATAATAATTCAATAAAAACGCAATAAACATTTATCAGTTACAAATTTGAATTTAGCGGTTAAGCTGTTTTTCTTATGTCGATATCGATGACGTTTATCGTTAGAGCCATAGAGTTGCCAGAGCGAAGCAAAATAAATCCGGATTATATGTCAAAAATAGAATGGTCACACTGTTTTGTCTGGTATGGTTTTGTTGTCAATGAGGCCCGATTTCTTAAAGATTCCGGTTAGCCAACAACCGGTCTAGCTTGTTCCTCAAAATGACCAGCGGATAAGTCATTTGGCTTTCTGAACAACATTTTCACCCGCTGCAATATAGTGACACTGTCAACAAATAAGGTATTTTTGTTATGGATTTTTTTGTGCTAATGAAGGTAAGGTATTCGCTGTTTCTTTGGGAAGACACTTGATCCTAGCAAGAATTATTTTACATGTGGTTTTTCAACAGAAGTCGTTAAACAAATTTGGCCTTTTCCTGTACTCTCTTGCATTATTTATTCGTTGCTCTGCCTCTTCAAATGACATTTCCATACCGTGGAGTTGAAAATTTTTATTCATTCTTACGGCCCTGTTCCGAATTCCGAGTCGGTTTTCGTCTAAACGAACCACTATTAATCGTAATTTGTGCAGTCAATTAGCAAAAATGTTAAAAAAAAAAAATAAATATATTTTTGTAATATCATTTTAGAAAAAAAAAAGTTGCAAGTTTTTTTAAAAATTGCTAGATCTAGCAACTAAATTGCAAGGTGGCAGCACTGACCATGACTGATTTGATCCAGTGAAATAGTTCCACCATTGAAATGGTTCCGATACACAACAAATTTCAGTGCAAAGGGTTATCTGCTCAGCTGATTTCAGTATTCTTTGATTGCCCAGAACGGTCACACTGGTCAAAATGTTGTGCTCGATTATACGTAACATTTTAAAAAAATCACAAAATGTCGCAAAATACACAACACTTCAGCAACAATTGCGTCAACTACAAACGCAAAGAAGTATACAAAGTGAAGGTCCACCATCCTCCATAGAATCAGCACCAGATCTGGAGAATGTGCCTTCTCAGTTCGGAACGCGGGAGGCGCATGTACCCACCTTTAATTTGGCTGCCCATGTCAATAGCTCGACCACCCTACAACAGCTGCTTAGCCTGGGCGTCAGTTTGAATAGCATCGAAAAGCGCAAAGGATTGGGTCAGTTTGTGCTGGAACTGGTGGATTTTGAGAAGCAAGTGAAACCTCATTTGAGTTTCCTACTGGATCAGGGTGTGCTCCCCGAAGATTTGGGTCAAATGATTACCAAGAATCCTCTGATATTTAAGGAGGATTTGGATGACCTGCAAACACGTGTAGAATACTTGAAGAGTAAAAAGTTTAACGATGAAAGCAGAACCCGAATTTTTACACAAAATCCCTACTGGCTAATGTTCTCCACTCGCCGAGTGGATCGCCGTTTGGGCTACTTTCAAAAGGAGCTGCGCTTAAGTGGCTCGGAATTGCGCCTCATGGCCACCAGAGAGCCTCGTGTGGTTACCTACAAAATGGAGCTCTTGAGGAAGTCTGTGTTTTCTTTAAGAGAGGAAATGGGCTTTAAGCCAAGTGAGCTGAAAGAGTTGATGGTGAAGAAACCCAGATTATTGATGATACGTAAGTTGTGCTGGAATTATTTAATTTAAAATATTTAATTAAATAAAATTTATCTTCTAGCTCCGGATGAACTGGTGGAACGCTTCAGTTTCATACACCAAGAAATGTGTCTTTCTCATACGGAAATAATTCAACATGCCGAGTTGCTCTCCTCCCGCGAGTTCCGTCTAAGAGAACGACATGATTTCCTAAAACTACTGGGTCGTGCGCAATATGATCCACTCAAGGACTTGTATATAGCGCCCAAGACAATAGTTTTGGGCAATAACTTTTATTTCGTTAGAAATGTGGCGAAAAGCGATGCAGCCACCTTTGATCTGTTTTTGAAAACGCGCTAAATACACTCGGTTATCGATAAGCTATCGTTTGGTATTTACCCTCGGCTGGTCACACTTGGACGATTCAACAGTACTACGCATTAAGCTTCGCAAGCGGTGCGTAGATAATAAAGAGAAGGAAAAGTGATTAAATAAAAGTTAGTAATACAACGCAGAACATTACTAATAATTACACAAAAACAAAGTAAAAAGTTGCAATAATAATTTCATTGAAACGAAATCAGAAGCGAGCCACACATCAAACTGTTAAGACGCATTTTCTCCCCTATACACACACACACACACATACAAAGGCGAGCAGTACAAGAAGGAAGGGCCTGAAAGCGTAAAGAGAAAAACAAAAACAACTTGTTTTTAAACCAAAACTAGACACAATTTGTTATAAACAATATCAAAAATGTCCACGACACCAAAATCGACAGAAGATTTGCTGGGTGGTAAGTGTGTTTTTTCGCCTCTACTTCTTCTCCATCTGCTTTTGTCTTTTTCCGCACACAACAACACAATCATAACATAGCATAACAATAACAGTAAAAGTAAACTCAAACCCGTTCTGTTCTGGTAGCCTGGTTAAAAATAGAAAAAAAAATGCATCTCTATTTCAAGGATTTTGTTTTTGATTTGTTTACATATTTCACAACAAAGAAACAGCAGCAGCAGTAACTTCACCATCAAAACAAAGAAGGCAATGGAGCACTCCCCCTCATCCGCTCCGCCTGCTTTATACCACCCCATTCATTCATTGTCGTGCACTTTTATTTCATTATTTTTATCTGTGGGTTTTGACGTCAAGTGGCGGCTTTTTTTTTGTTGTTCGTTGGTCTCTCATTTAAATAAATATTTTTAAAAGCATTTGTTGGAGGGCGTTTGCCTATCACTTGCCGAGAAATTGCGACTTAGTCTCAATTATCAACAAATCCAAAAAAGAAACGAACGATATTTCGCGGAGTTCATTGGGCCCAGCTAAAACAACAACAGAGAGATTGAGAGAGGGCCTACGTGCACTGAGTCAGCAAGCCAAGATTTGCTACCCTTAAAAACGTATTAACCGTTCAATGTACCTGTTTACACATGCATACATACTTACACACAGACAGACAGACAGGCGGCAGACAGAGCAGAGAGTGACCAAGTGACGTAGCGGTTTCTTCATTTACCTTCCGCATGTTTGCCAAAAGGACCAGAAGAGAAATTTCTACGATCTTTACCTGTCTTTCTCACCCCCCACTGGCTACCTGGCTTTGGCAAACATAAATAAGTCTCACCTGTCTCGTCTTTTGCACATTCAGTTTCCATATTTCATCATGATCGGTCTGCCACGTGAGTAGCTAATTACCTTTCTTATCATTTGTGAGCGCGCATCTCTCTTCGTGTTATTTTTTTGCATCGCGATCTGTTCGTTCTCTTTGGAAAATGTACATTTTGTGGTTATTGATAAGTATAGACTAAACAAAACACACAGTACAGTACAAAATCGAAAATGGTATATTCATGTGTGAGTTTTTTGTGGTGCGGTTTTGCTTATCAATGGGCGTACGTACATGCTAGGTTTTTCAAACAAACAAAAACAATACGTCGTGTCTGATTAAGAATAATTAGTGTGAAATTAGAACGTGCAGGTGCATATAGATGAGAAAAATCTAGTGTCGGAAACACTATTAAAAATCAAGACTGTGCAAATGCAACAGCTGAAGCTGTAGAGTCGAGTCATATGTCTCTTATATTGACTCGTACCAGGTTTCTTATACTCTGTACCAAAGGTACAAAGAGTATATTAAGTTTCTGCAAAAGTATGTAACCGACAGAACGACCCCTTATTGTATATGTATTCTTGATCAGCATGTCATAAAGCTATCCTCCGTCAGTCATAAAGCAAACTTCGCACGAAGTCTTTTGGTACAAATACGCTGCATGTTTGTTGGAACCGGCCGGATCGGATGACTATAGCATATAGCTGTCATAGGAACGATCGGTCGAAAAACTAGTTTTAGTGAGAAAAACTTTTTTGTTTTCAATGAAAACGCCTCCAAACCTTGTATTTCTTAGTTTACTATGCTTTTCCATGATTTCACCAAATTTGGTCGAAATCGAACACCTATATAGTATAGCTGTCATAGAAATGTAGAGTCTGAAAAGTTAGTCTTGTTAGAAAAACTTTTTTGTTTTCAATGGAAATGTCCTCAAAATTAGCATGTATTTGTTTTATATGCTCCCACACAATTCTACAAATATAGCCCCCATAGGAACGATCGGTCGTAAAACTAGTTCTTGTGAGAAAAACTTTTTTGTTTTCAATAGAAACGTCCCTTACGTTGGCATATATTTATTTTATATACTTTTACATAATTCTACAAAGTGTTGTCAAAATCGGATGACTATAGCATATAGCTGCTGTATGAATGATCGGTCGAAAAAGAAGTTCTAGTGTGAACAACTTTTTTGTTTTAAATGAAGTTTGGTCGAAATCGGGCAATTATATAGTAGTCTCAGTTAAAAAAACTTTTTTGATTTCAATGGAAGCTGCAAGGGTATACAAAACTTCGGCCGAGCCGAAGTTAACTTTTCCCTATTTTTGGAATTGAAGTGAAATGGAATTACTAACCCGCTTAGCAATACGTATATAAGACCTAAAATCAAAGCTACATGACCCCTCTCGCCCTAGTAGTGGGCAAGGCCAACCTAAATTGTGCTTTGGTTTTAGTTCTTGTTCGTATCAAAACTTTTGGCTTGGTAAAAACTTATATTTTGGTTCTGAATACCTGATAACAGTATCTTGCACTTGTTTTCGGAATTGAATTCCTAAAAAAAACATTTATATTGCTTTAAAATAGTTATTAAAATGTACTTCTATAGTGTCCGATGTGAAGACGACGTTTATAAGTTCCAGCATTATCTTGGCCAGCGGAATTTCTGTAGATTAGCACTTGATTAGTTTGCGTATCAATGCGACTTCCAGCCACCAGGGCACCCACTAAAAGAAATGTGGGATAGCTTAGATAAAAGATATATAAGACTATTTACATAACGAGAAGAGTCCTTTAAATCTTTATACACAACTCTTTTAAAAAAAAAAAAATCTGAAAATCGGCCTTATAAATTCAAATTTAAACTTTACATTTGAATATTCAAAAATAAACAAATAATCGGTCCTGTTCTCGCTTCCGAATTCCTTGGAACGGAATTGGTTAATGATCTGATTTTCAAAAACCGATCAGAGAGTTCGGTTGAAACGTTTTGCCATCGATACAGTTGATTGGTGATAAAACGCCGAAAAAAACGAACCTACTAGACCAGTGCCTCGTGAGAGAGCAAGCCGCCGAGCAGAAGAGCACAACAAAATATGTCTGTCTCTCTCTGACACTTAGTGATTGGCGAGTGACTTCGGGCCCCAGGGGCTATGGCTGGCCAGGCTTGTTTTAGAACACACGTACTCTCTCTCTCTCTATGCGTGTGTCAGCTGCGACGCCGGCAAAATTATGAATTCCTATCCCAAGGGATAGGCTTTTGGCATTTTGGGCACCACTGTACTAGTCTTATGATGTAGTTATTAAAATTACAAAGCGAACCGCCAAAGTAATGGAAATGATGGGATGAACGATAGTCAAGTTATAAACAAAACAAAGTAATGGTTGTTCATTTCACTGAACATGTTCATTTGTTCTTTTTTCAAAGTGAGTCACCTCACTCAAGTTGTTCACTTGTTCAGTTCTTCTTCATCTGGGCATTGTGTCGATTAACGATCATTCAAACTAATTTTAATCCTTTTGTTGCTGGTCACACTGCGGAATGTTGCCTATTTGTTAGCTATCTCTAAAATGGTTGCCACGCCAGTATGTTGCTTATATTGAACAATCAGACACGCGGACAAAAAACAGCTGAAGAGTCACCAAATTTAGTGAACAAGTTACTAAACAACTCACAGAACAAGAGCGGCTGATGAAGAGCAAGTAAACAACTCAAACTGAACAACTCACAGTACAAGAGTGACTTAACAAGAACAAATGAAAAACGCACAGAACAAGAGCGAGTGAACAGGAACCACTGAACAACTCTAACTGAACAAAAATGAACAATTAATGAAAAACATGTTCATTTGCTCAGTTTAGTAAACAACTCAATTTTGTTCTTATAAACAACCCAACACTATACTGCAGCAGCAAACTGCATGAGCATTCACTTTCGTTGGTACAGAGTATTTTATAGTCGGGCTTGACCGACTTTCTTATTTGTTTTGGTTTGCAGCCCTGAGTTTTTCAGATATATCAGATACAGATAAATCGTTTAAGCCTTCACTGAAAATAAACTCCAAAACGTCGCCGTTTACGAATAGAGATGGGTGCGGGAGCTGAGGGTTCGGAATTGAAATATTTTCTCTCAAATTCTAAGCCGGTACTATGTTTCGTACTGTTGCGGTCTTTTCGGTACCAAGAAGATTCTCAAATACAGCTTTTCAATAACCGCAATATATTGATTTTGCTTCTGGTTTTTAATTTAAGCTTTAATTTCCTGCCAGCAACACTTAATCACTGAAGTCCAAATATAATAAAACATATTGTGCAGAACTCTCAAAGACTGTATTCTATTTGCGCAAGGTTCCCAATCTCTCTTTAAGCTTTAAAATATGAAATATACTAAATCTTGGTTAGCTAAGGCACAATGGAAGTTATGAAAGTCTAGAATCGCCATGTAATGTTTCATCCTCTATGTCGTCCTCTCTTAAACTTAGCTAATTTGTTATCTTTAACCGTATTTATATCTAATTCCATGTATAGTTGATGCCTTCACTAACATTTGATCCTATTGTACTCATTTTTTTACAGAATCTTGGATTGAATTGAGTACTACAGCTACCATGGCTGGCATCAAAAGTCCGGACAGAATTACACCATTGCCCTTTAACAATGGTGAAGAATATCTGCGATTGTTGCGCGAGGCTCAACGTGAATCGAATCAATCGAGTCGTGTAGTATCATTGGCAAGTTCCAGACGTGATACGCCCAGAGACAGCCCCAAAAGTCCACCGAATAGTCCACAATCGGAACTCTGTCCAGATGATGAGTTGAGAAATGTTTACATTAACTATTGGACCAAGGTGAGTCATGGATGATCAAAGAAGATTTGCTGAAAGATTAAAATGTTTTTTTTTCTCCCCGTCAAACAGGCTGGAGATAAACAAAAAACAGACAATGGTGATTGGTTGCAGAACTGGAATCGTGGCGTGGAGGAACAACCGCCCAAGTAAGATCAATTTGATACGAAAATTTGCTGAATTCACTCAATTTCGTTAAACATTTTGCAGAGATTGGAAATTTGAGAAAAATGATTCAGTCGAGGATGAGGAGAAGAAGAAGACTACCACCACAGGCTATTCCATACGCTTAAAGCGTCTGGGAGCTCAATCTCTGTTCTCCCGCGAAATTCTGTACTCTTTGCTGTTTACCAATGTTCTATCCTTGCTGCTGGGTGCCGGCTTTGGGTACGGATCAAATGGTTTCATTGATCTTGCATTACAATAATTGATAACGTGTTCTTTCTTTATGCCTATTTATAGATTGTGGCTGAGCAAGCGTGGCATACTGTTTACCCGAGTGGTCATTGACTGAAATATGCCATAAATTAAACAAACAAACAAAAACAAGTAGATGCACATCAGAACATTAAACGTTACGTTCCACTGACACACACACTCACATCGGAGTATACATACAGGCCAAACGTATTCCATTCATTTTTTAACTTCTCTCATAACATTAAATACTTTGTCTAATGTAAGAAAACCTTTTGCGGACCGGGTTCAACAATCAACAATATTTTCTTTATGATTTAATGTTAATGTTTAAAACGAGAAAGGCAATTGAATTACAGCATCGATTTGATAGAGCCAAAATAATCCCTAAATCTCGCTGCTGTCGTTTATTTGCACTTTGACATTCATACTTATTATATGCATACATACATATATATAATCCAATCATAAGCCAAACTTCATCCATAATAATATTACATTTATACAAACATATGTATATCTATAGAAACCATATTTTATTTGTTGTGCATCGTAAAAATGTTTGGTTTTTTTAGCAGATAGAAAAAATATCGAAAAGAAAAAAAAAGTATGGATATGTGGAAAGAAAACGGGGGTCGAGCCTCCACGTATAACACACATAAACACACAATAGTTGTAATAATTTTTTATATTAAAAATATTTTTCAATATGTATTTAAAAAACCTAAATAGCACAATGTATTTTGTAAAATTTATTTTGGGAAGGAAGGTAAGAAAGGCGACCTGGCGAAAATCTGAAACAAAATTGATCTGCTTGAAGACAATGGGAGTAGCTCTTATAATCTCTGAGATGTATTAGTTTTCTAAACATATATTTGTAAATGGTGTGATTTTTTAAAGAAGCTGTTAGGTTTGCATTAGCATTTCGGCAGCTCCCCAAAAGCATGCTGTTAAAAATATACTTGCTTGCTGGCTTTTACATTTTGACTGCTCCCGAAAGCATGCTTTGAAATTTGGTCTTGTAATTTTCAATTCAAACTGTGTTCAGCGCACACTGGTTCCTGTTGTATGGGGAGGGCGGCCAAAAATTCCTCCAGTTGAGGTAGAGGCTTGAAACTCAACACAAAAATTTTATAAATTTATAGTATGATGTAAAAAAATCAGCCGGATTGGACCACCATATCACCTAGCTGTCATATAAACGATCGGTCTGAAATCAAGTGCTGGTATGGAAAACTTTTTTGCTGGGATGCAAACCGGTTCTGAACCGAACCAAACCAAACCGGACTGCTTTTTTCATCTGGTGAACCAAACCGGCATTCCTTCGAAAATGCTGAACCGAACCAAAAACCACAAATGAAAACGGTTTGGTTCAGTTCACTGACGAGTCAAAAGCCGCACAAATTTTGGGAACTTCTGATCGAACTGATCGAATTGCTTCGAAAGTCCTTATCGATGCTGGATTTATGTAGCACCCAACCATTTTGATTCATGCAATTGTTCACCGTCCTCTGAATATGCCTACAATAAGTTAACATTCCTTCTTTGGAAGTTGCTAATCGATTTGTGACCGGGACAATATTCTCATTGGTCTGTGAAGCATCTTCACCTTAATCCATTTTTAGCCAGGAGTGCAGCTATTAAAGCGATATCATTATCCGCACCCAACTATTCAAACTTTTCATGGTCGAAAATATTCAAATATTGTATTATATTTCAAATATTGAATTAAAAGTTTGGGGGAAAAGACACTATAGGCGAGCTTTAATATTTTAATAAGTTTTCCGGTATGAAATAGCTTTCTCAAAGAAAATTTTTAATATTTAAGGGATTAGATTGACCAAATAGAGTTGGTTCAAACAAAAACTCGTGGTGTATTACCTCTTAAAATCAGAACTAGTACCCTCTAATGTGTTCGAATCCAACTTTATTTTTCATCAAATAGAATGTCCCACCTAGGTTTATAGTTTTTGAAACTTCTGGGGTTGTATATGTCCAAAACAATTACTTTCTGAACAGATTTAAGAATATTTTTTAATGTTAGACTTCAGAAAAGGCTTAAAGGGTTAAGGTTTGGTGGAAAGAAGGGTAATCTTAGAACCAAAAGAGTTTTGGACTTGCCGAAACTTCAAGTCTAAAAAATTACTTTCCGAGCAGATTTCAGGGTAAATTACGACGTTATACTCAACAAAAGGCATACGGTAAAATTAAGGGTGATCCAAGAAAATAATTGAGTTTTTAACACGTTATCAGACTGCTTTTCCTTCGAAAGTTCGATAGCTTTGGAAATCACGCAGCTAGCATTGTTCGGCTGAGGTTAACTTCCTCTATTTTTTGTCAGACCAAAATGCCCATGTAGTTAGGTTAAAGAAACCCCTTTATTGAATCAATCTCAATATCAATCTAAAATCTAGATTGTATCTACTTTCTTTACTTACCATTTAAATTTTCCATTCAAAGTAATTTATTTCTTTTATATTTGTATTATAATATATCTTGAATTTTATTCGCCAGTAAATAATTGGAATATACATATCAACGATATTGATCTTTAACATCGTAAAAGTTACCTCTACACAACATAATAAGTATTTAACAAACAATACAACTTAATGACTACCAAAAATATCCAGGACCAGCTGCAACTGGAGCTAGCTAAATGTAAGTACATAGTATAATAATAAGTATAGTAGATGCGATTAATAAGATTTCTGGGTACGTAAGATAAGGCTACTTTTGTGTGGCTGAAGTTTTATTGTTTTGTTTTTTTTAAAAGTTGTTGTTGCTGATCATAATAAAAACTCCACCTTCCGCTGTCGTTGCTACTTGTTCACACTGCGATAGATCATTGGAGCGGATCGATCATTGGTCTGGGTATGACGCAATTTGACTGTGGCAAACTGGCAGGCTCTGCAATAAGTCAGGGGACTAAGAAATGTGTTCAACCATCCAATTGTACAAAACTTCTAGCATAGCTAAATGTATTTACTCGATTACGGGTAACAATCAATAATCTATGGAAAAGTTACGATACACAGCACGTTGCCTGCTAAAAAAAGTAGATAAAGTAAAAGTATCCAGGAATATTATTTATTGTGGGTTTTGAATAAAATATTTAAGTATGAAGTCGACCACTAATTCGGTAGTTAGATTTTGTGGCAGACACATAGAAGTAAAGTATGGTCTAAGCATGATTCATGCAAAAATTGAAATAGAAAATATATTTTTAAAAATGAAAGTAATTTTAGACTTTCTATCTTACCCAACGGTGATTAGTTTTACCAAACCTTGTCGATAAAAGAAGGAAACCGAATCGTTAAAAAAAAAATGGACCAATGCATTCAGTAAATTAGCTTGATTCCTGATCAATGATATGGATTACTTTCCATCTAAGGATTTATCTGATTTTACAGTGACTTTTCCTTTTAAGTAGGCGATCAAGTGATTTGGCTGAATGCTTCCAATAATTTACTTAATTTATTTCACTTAATTAAAAGTTTTGCAGTAGGAGAAGGCCTTCCAGCCCTGTTCACAAAAGCTGACCTTCACATTTTTTTTTCAATTAAAAAGAAATTTAAGTTTTCATGCAGGTTGTCTGCAAAGCGCTGTACAAAGTTGTACAAAAAAGGCTAAAGAGGCGCTGTGCTCACTGGCTAGACTACACATCATCTCTTAGGACATCATTTTGTTTGATTTCTATATACATTAACGATGGCTCTCTGCTGATATTTTTAGCATAGTTATAAAGGATTTACAATTCAATGAGGATATTCAGAGTGTTCAAGAGTCAATTCAGCTTTTAGAATTTTAGAATCCAATATGTTTTACAAATTACTTCTAAACCAAAAGTGACACAATTCGAAAATGAATTCAGTCTTTTTTGGGATTCCCATACAATTTGGGTCAGAAACGAAAACATTTATAAAAGAAAATAATACAGTCTCACAAAGATATTGGGACAGGAAAATATTTATAAATTGGCATTTACTTGAGAGATTTTTGTCACTTTAAAAAAAAAAAGGCAGCAGCAACTCAACCGCAGTGCTGCATCCAGCAATCCAATTGCAGCGTACATGTGCGATGTTTCGACTTCAGTTTGAGTTTGAGTTTACTTACAACCAGAGTTCTTCCATTTTAACCAAAATGCTGACAAAAAAGTAGGACCAAATTTAATTTCATCCGCAAATGCATGAATTACGCTGAGCTGCTGCTGCCTTGCTTTAAAAGGTAAGAGGATATACTGTTGACTACCAGGAAAACCCTTGAATCCTACAACCCAAGTGAAAGTTTCTGATTGGGAAACCTTACAAACTCAAAATATCGTGAAGAAGGCAACTTTCATGAATCTAAATTAAGAAATTACGAGCAATCAACGGTTTTTGTCGTTGAATAGCCAGAAATGTACATTCCGTTAGAGGACTTACAGTAAAGCAGGGATGACATATTTAAGTAAGAACCTCAAAGAATCATTCTTCAAGAAAAAATTGTCAAAATTACGTTCGATCCGAGATCAGAAACGGAGTTATGACCTTCTTTTAGGTGGAGTTTTTGTAGAGTATTCAAAAATAAGATTTTCCGCCAGGACTTATCAACTTGTATGTAAGTATCAAAACAGTCTGTGGTTACTAGATCTCGTCGTAACCCACCCAACATTTGGAAGATCTTTTTAACAAAAATTATTGATGATAAATTCATGAGTCTTTTTCGAGCCCTTTTGATGATTAAAGAGCAGAGCTCGTAAATAACAATTGAACATTTTTGCCTTTGCGGTCTGCTCAATAACAAAACCGGAAAAATCCATGCACGCTTGCTCTCGCTCTGAGCAGAACGCTTCGTTTCTCCTTGTTCTTGTTTTCAGTTGACTGTTCTCAGTTGAGTTTTTCTCGTTTTGCTCATTCAATAACAATTAATAGACAGCGATCCGACTGAGCGCTCGCACATTAAGAGACTAGGTGAGCAAAAAGCCGAACGACTCACCTCTTTTATTTGTTTTGTGTGTTTTTGTGGCTTGTGTGAGTCGCAAGCCCAAACAGACACCTCACACACACAAACGCAATTGACTTTTATCTTCTTCGCTCGCGACGATTTGCTCACTGAATGAGCAGAGCAAAAAGTAAACAAATCCATTGGTGGTTCGTTGAGCACTGAGCGATTCGTTCATGAGCCGATGTGAACGGTTCATCTCTGACTTTTTGCTCAAAGGGTCCGTAAATAACTGTTATTTTTGGACAACGAAAAACGGTCAATTCTTATTTGCTAGCTCTGTTAAAAAGACATTAATCTTATGTGCGATTAAAAGAAGACTCGAAAATGATTTAGGCAAATGCTCAAAATGTGATTACTTAAAATACGACTCGCAAAAGACTCGCAAATGTATCGAAAATGAGTCGAAATTGATTCAAAGGACGGGTTAAAAACAAGTCTTCAAGAAGAGTCGCAGCTAGGGTACCAGTTTCTCCCGACATAGGTATCATTTATGATCACAAAGCGAACGCATTTATAATTAATTTATCAGCTCGAATATCATCAACAATTTCATAAAATGTTTGCTGGGAATTTCTCTCGAATTGAATTCACTTGGAATTGAGCAATCGGTTTTAGTTGCCCAAACGAATTCGAGTTTTTTTATACCAGATCTAGTAACCGCAGGCATAATGTTTCAAATTAAATGCAAAATGTTAACGCTTACACGAAAATCGACTCGAAAACCGGAACAGGGCCCATTGAATCTGGATTTCACTATTTAAGTAAGTTCTTCAAGGAATCTGACACAGCAATTGTCATTCTTTTGGGTTGACTTTTCCTTTAATTTCCTGAAATTTAATCTTCCGTATGGAATTATGCAAAAGCTGTGAGTACAGCTATAAGGAACCTGGCAAGGCTGTTTTAATAAATCTTGGTTTGTGGGGTAGCCGTATCTTTGACTGCGCTGAAAAAAAGACTTTCCGGTTGATACAGCAGATATATCATCGTTTTGGAGTCCGGCAAAACTACTTTTATAAATCTTCGATGAGATGAGGAGCTAGAAAATGCGTTTTTGGCATTCTATTGGGAAAACTGTTGAAATAACCTCGATCTGAAGATCCACTTTTATGAATTTAGTATAAGAATTGGCAAAGATACATAGTTTCCAATCAAGACTCCATCACTTAACTTGGCTTTTCTTAAATCTCACCTAAGTCTTACCGCCTTCAAATTACATTTTGGTTTAAAAGCGCTTTTCTCTTGAAATTTCCTATGAATATCCTCAGAATTTCGTGACTCTCTGGAACTGGCTGTTTTAGTTTTTCTTTAATAGATCTTTAGTCCCCTCGAATGCCGTTACGCTCTCTGTGCATTTTCTTCTCTGGTAAGAAAACGGTGAACCGGAAACCTTGTACGTACTTTCCCCCTGGGTATTACTTCATTTTACTGATGGCTGCTTTTTGAGCCGCCATACCATGCTGTTGCTCTTGATCCCAGAAATCATACCAAGGACCATAACTCTTATTGCTCGCCTGTGGTTTGGTATTCCGCTCCAAGGTAGCACTAGTGGTATTATGGCTGGATGAGGAGGACTTTAGCAGGCGTGTGCGTGGCAATATGGTGGCTGTGGGGGCACCACTCGAAGTATGCGACGCGGAATTGCGGGTTAAAGTGCTATCCTGGTCCTTGGAAGAGACGGATTTCTTGAGCGTATTTGTGGCCGTTGTTGAGGTGGACGAACGAAAGGTATGAAACTCCAATTGCTGTTGTTGTTGGTGCTGGCGGCGCAGTTTGTCATCTTTGCGCACCAGATGATCGTTGATGACTATGCAGTCATAGGGATCAGAGCTGGTGGATTTCATTTCCGCCTCCGATTCATCATCTTCACTTGAATAGTACTGCTTTAATATGTCCTGACGTTTGACCGTTTTCATGACCATACCGTGACCATGTCCCGAGTTGCCATTATCATCAAAGAAATTGTTGACATCGCTTAGCTTGAGTGTGCCCTGCTCATCGCTTTCCCCCTCGTCGGTGGAGTGGGGAAATTGGGGTTTCTGCGAGGGCTTAGTGCGGCTCAGGGTCTGTGACTTGTGCTGGGGTGTGGAAGAGGCCAGTGAGCCGGAACCCTGTTTGTCCAGCTTGCGATGTGATGGCTGCTGTTGTAGTTTCTGTTGTTGTTGTGACTGACCACCACGTGGTAGTGTGGTACTTAGACGTTCACTTTCTGTAGGCTCCTCTATGTCTATCTCAATGGTTTTCATTATCTTCATGCGTGACTTGGGAGTATAGCCGCTTCTCTGCTGCTGCTGCTGTTGCTGTTGTGGCGGCGGTGCCTGACTTACTCCGTAAATATTCTCATCCTCTCCTGCAAACTCTGTGCTGGTGATACTATCCTTACGTCCCCGCTTTTCCTGCGAAGAACTAGAGTTCTGCGATTTGGTCAAAGTACCATTGCGTTCCTCCTCCGCGCGTCGTTCCAGCTCATCACGATCGCGCAACTCCTCCAAATTGGGTGCAGCCACCAGATCACGATGTTGCCACAGCGACATACCCGCTAGTATATCTTCGCCACTTCGTCCACCTCCAAACTTCCAGAACGATTTGGTACGTTTCAAGCCCGCACTCGAGGCCTGCAGTATCTCATCATCGGAGGCAATCAGATCGTAGCGCATTTTACCAGCCCCAAATCCACTGTTGCGGCCATCTATCTGACTATCCACGCTATTGCGGAAGTTGCGATTCAGTGTCCAGGAGGCCACATCCCTCGGCACCGTGTGGGTATGAGAAGAATTGGTATCGGCTCGACGTCTTTTTTTGTGGGTTGTGTGTGTTGGTGGGTGTAGATGTGATAACACAAAGGATGCGGCGAAAATGGGTGGGTTGGGGGGTGTCAACAAAGAAAAGTGTAGCAATACATGAAATCAAAAAAAAGAGAGCAGGCAAATAGCAAACGAAAATCAATTCAAGTAAATCAATTCAATTTAGCGCTGAAAATTAAAAGTGTTAAGCGGCGGATGGATTAGAAGTGCGGGTGAAGGGAAGATGCCAAAGATTAGTGACAAGTTTGGGGGAAAATGTGGAGAAGCGGTAATGCAACTGCGAGGATTAGGTGATTGGGTTAACTTGCTGTCTGGACTGGGAGAGCAAATTTATAATTTAAGCCTCAAAGTGTTCCTCTTAATCTTACAATGAGCTTTGTGCCAATACTTAAGTTTCTTAAAGACCGTAGGTCGATTGTGCTCAACACTTAAACAAATTGTTTTCTGCTGACCCATAAATACAAATACTTTGGCAGTGACTTAAGTTCTGCCAAGGTCTTTGCTTCCATGGCCGACCCCTGGTCTAGAGTCTAAGCAAATAAAAGAAGAGGAATTTGTCTGCTACATTTTCTGCTTCTATCAGTCAAATCATCTTTGTTCTGGTTCTTGTTAACTTTAGCTCTTTCCTCCCAACTAAGCCCAACTATTAATTTGCTCTCCCCTCTTCGCTAAAGCAAGCAATTCAATCTACTTGGTTAACCTACCGTATGGGTACACGTTGTGTGGCTGGCTCCTCATCGGAATAATCGACCTCCGGCTGTGGTGGTGGCTCTTGGGCAAAGCCGCTGTCATTGCTGCTATGCAGTGAAGTTTTGGCTGCAGCTCCAGACTTACTGGAAGAGGGATGGCTCATGGAGCTCTGAAAACAATAACGACCATAATGAGTATGAGTGCTGGTTTCAGGGTTTGTCCTAAGTAAGTTTTACCTGTGCCCCATTAAGCAGCTTCTGTTTGCGACGTTCCACTGCGGCAGGCACTCCATTGGTGGCGCAGAAACTCTGCGAGCTATTTAGCATTCGACTGGAAGTTTGCTGCTGATTCTGATTCTGCTGACCATTTGGCACGGGGGCTGGTAAGGTGGGCGGTGGTCCTGGTCGTGGATTGGCACCCGAACTGGCGCGATATTTCTTCTGCTGTTTGATGGTATCGCCAAACATGCGAGTGGGCGAAGACTCCTCGGTGCTGTGATTACGTCTGCGGCGATATGTGGAATCGTTGTCCATCAGCTCCAGCTGAGCCTCGGACATGTACTGCTGTTGTCTGCTGCTGCTGCTGGTGCTGTTGCTGTTCGTGGTAGTTGCGCAGTCCATTGCGCTCGTAGCTCATGTGCATGTTCTCATAACGACGTCCAGCGGAGGGCACTAGCTCGCCACTTTCCGCATTGGTATAGGCCACCGGAAACCAGCCAAAGTGCTGGGTACGCAAGTTCTCACCAAATTGCCAGCCCTTGGCTTTGCTACCCACCAAAGCTATGCGATCGCCCTCCTCGAAGGATAATTGGTTCTCACCCGAAGGCATGTAGGCATACAAAGCCTTCACCAATGGACGCTGATCACCGCGCTGATCATCAATCAGCGAAGGCAGTTGCTCCTCCAAAATCTTATGCTTGTGACCTGAAGAGCGAATAGAGGGCGGGGTTAAGGTTGGAACAAAGTCAGCTAAGGTCAATTGCTTACCCGGTCCCGGTCCAGTGCCCACCAAGGCTAGATTGAAATCGGATTTGGCACGTGGCAGCGAGTTCTGAGCATAGTGTGCACCAACTCCTCCTCCCGATATATTCTCACGTTCATGCAGCGTGCGCATATCGCCGTAGGGTGCATCAATGCTGCGCGACTTCTTAAGCTGGTTACCCAGGCCTTGGCCCTGATCAATTTCTGCATCTTTAAGGCGCTCCTGAGAACACAAATCCACAGTTAAGAGAGTGGTTAACACGGCTCAGTTAGCCATGACTCACCAGGCGTCTGATGTTGTTGTTGTTGTTGCTGGAGCTGCTATAGCCACTTTCGTAAGCAGCCGGCGGAATGATCTCACGAGAAGCGGCAATTTCTTGCCAATTTTCGAAATTATTATCAATTACTGTTTTTCCGGTTGTATGATACGCCATCCAATGCTTGGCAATTGAGCACTGGCGCTCCAAGACAAAGCCATAACGTCGTCGCTCCTGTGTCATGGCCTGACGAAAAGAACACAAGAACTTTTTCAGCCGAATTCGGGAGAAAAGAAACGAGAGGCTAACTTACATTCTTGTAGCTTTGATCGCAGAACACATCCAATTTCTTTTTTTGATCCTCCAGCAGTTGCAGGCTCTGTGGGAATTTTTGATAGAGGCTGGCAAAATGAACTCTGGTTTATCATCCAGCTACTCACCCTCAGTTCCTTTTCGGTATTCTCGGGTGTTGCCTTTTTCTTACGCTGCTTTTTCATGGTGGAGACCGCCTTCTGATAGCTCTCCATGCGCACTTTGTGCTGTTGCAGAAATTTCTTTTGCTCATGCTGTACAACTTTTGTATCCTTCTCCAGATTTGTCTCCAATGGCACCAGCAGATCGACATAGAAGGCTTTCAGCTGTAATTTTGGATTAGTCAAATCGTTCAGTAAATGTCACAGTCATTCATCTTGTAGATGCAAGCTGGTCACGATAAATATGGATTCAGCATATTTCACAAAATGCTACAGTAAAACAGGAGCGAAAGCCTTTGGTAAAAACGGCAGGAAGGGACGATCGCAACTTAGAAGGGAAAACCAGGTCCGGAAAGACATTACCAAGCTTGGTGTAAACAAACTGTTGTAAAATATCTAATTATCGGGGCAAAGAAAAAGAAGACGATATTTCGCACTATTGAAATCAGGGCTGCAAACAGCTTGAGAATTCGAATTGGTTCGGTTCTGTGGGCAACAGACATTTTAAGCCCCCGTTTTGGTTCATAACATGGTTTTTACAAACGTTAAACAGCGAACTTTAAAGTACGGCACTGTCTGAAGCTATATTAAGGGAGAAATACTAAATTTAGAAGCAGACTGTTTTGGTCTTCACTTCATGGTCCTTCGAGCCGGATGTTCTGGAAATAATGTTTAACATGAGGGAACACTTTTTAACATAGCTCGCAGAAAACTGTTAACACTTTTTCCAATGCCCTCAGTGAAAAACAGAAACAAACGCAGCACAAGCGGTTTCTCACTGAGCTGAACACTTTTCTCGCACCTCATGTGTTTTCTGTTACTTGTTTTCGGTTGAGCAAAACAAACTGTTTTGAGCGAGCGCTCACTAAACAACTGTCTGCAAATGAGCAGAACACAATAAGTCTCTTCAAAAAGTGTATTTTTTTAGGTTTTTTTTTTTGTCAGAGACACACACTAGCGCAACACGCACCCACATATGCATATGCAAAAGACAGTTGGGAAGTTTGCTCTCGGCAAAAGTGTCAGTAAAAGACAGGAGAGAAGCAGATACGAAAAAAAGGTCTTTGCTCTCGAGCGCAACAGAATTGAGCAAAAACTGAACTGAAACTGTCATTCGCTCCCTGTTTTTGTTGTGTCCGTAACCAAAACTATTTTTGCCGACACGTTAAAAGTGTTGACAGTTATTAAACTTTGGTTAAAAGCTCTAGAGTTTGAAGCTTCGTGGATCCCTACAATCACTTTGGTTCAGTTTGATGTCCTTATTAAGTGTTATTAAGTGAGTTATTAAGTACCAAAGTGTATGAAAAGCTCTGCCAGAGTTAGCCTGAGTACATCCCACTTATTAACCTGGTCCATAAAATGAACCGAACTGTTTTTTTTTTTTTGCGATTTACTGTTTGGTTCTGCTTTTTTGTAAGAACACTGGTTTTGTTCGCGGTACGGCTTCCGAGCATAAATTAGCGGATCTGTTCGTTTTGAATTAGTTCGGTTCAGAGCCGGGTGGCAGCGCTCTAGCAGTGTATAAATTCAACACTTAACTCAGCTAATAAAGTAACTATCATTTGAGATTTGTTGAAAAACTATTAGGATCATTAATTTCGTCATTTGGGTACCACACGCTTCAATCAAGTTTGGTTTTAAAACGTGTAAACAAGTATTAAAGTCGACGCTACACAAACTGTGTAAAGTGATTCCCATAGTTTCCCAGCTTACTTAATTATTTTCTTTATTATAGTTCGACGATTGTTTGTCTTATCGGTCCTAATCTTGGTGGTTCGATATAGAGATATCTGAATAGATTGCCTTCTAAATTCCCGGGGATATGAAAGCACTATCTCTGAGCTCAGTGCTTTCATACGAACAGACAGACAGACATGGCTAAATCGACTCGTCTCGGATGCTTTCTTCTGGCTAATTGTGCAAACTCATTTCACAGAGTATCAAAAATTACTCTAAGCTGTAATCAACTCACAATATTCATCTGTTGCTCCTGTATTTCCTTATTAACATTCACAACGCTCATCAAAGCTGAACCTGTTCCGAAAAGAGAAAGAAACAAAGAGAGAAAGAACTTAAGTGTCTACACTTCATACGCACATAAATATATTTAGCTTACCAATATCGCCCGTTCCGCTCTGCTGGGCGTTCATTGCAATCTTGGCCAATGCTTCATTGAATAGACGCGAGGCGGTTGCAGCACCTGTGGCAAGAAATGGATTGCAAATTAGTTAACTGTGAGTTGGTCCCACCGCCAACACATCGTCTATGTTGTACTTACCATGCAATGCCTTCAGGTAACTTTTGCCCGCTGCGATTAGTTGCCTGGCACCCGGATTGAATCGATCGAGTATGTTCTGCAATGGCCAATGGATTGGATTGATCAAGTTATAGGTAATCGTATGGAAAAACAATTAAACATAATTTATGAATCTGTAAATTGGCTCTCTTGCTGAGAGGCGGCTGTCGTAATGTTTTTTTCACGATTTCGCTTTGGGGAGTAAAAGTAAGTTTTATTGTATAATTTAATTTGGCCAGAGTTAGGGACCAGGCTGTGGTCAACCAACAGACATCATTAGTTCCGTGTAAGTTGTCAGTCTTCGTCGTCGTTGTTGTCGTACATAACTTTAAATAGTCGTAGTCGTAATGCTAATTGGATTTTTGCAAAATTTACCAATGTTTTGTCTATGATTTAATGGTGAATGTAAATGAAAGTAACAAGGAAAAACCATTTGAAAACCTGAGCAAAATATGTCACTTTTTGTGTTCATAATATATTTGTTCAACAATTTACTCATTAATTTTAGGCCTTCCTTTTGTTAGTTGAATGAAAAGATACAGATTTGATTAATTAAAAGAAAAATTAGCAGTCTTGAGCATTACTGTTTTTAATGGAAATTTATTCTGCCAGTCCGGAGCGAAGGCTTGTTGTTTAACCAGCATCATTAATTTTTCATAATATTCAGATTTCCAGTGTAGGTTTGATAATTTTTAAGTTTTGTACAATCTTTTCAAGGATTATTACTTTGGCATGCCACGAGATGTTTAGCACTCCAACATTTTCCATTATTTCCCAGAGAAAGAGATAAGCTGAAGATGGCCTTTTTGGCACACAATGGAAAATCCGAGATCTTTGGACTTAAAATGAAGAAAAACATTATAAAAATGGTCTTTCTTATATCAAGTTAAATAAGATCACGTCATACACTTCTTTAAGGGTTCGCCAATACTTAAATCAAGTGGATTTGGTTACTTTCTTAAGAACATTATTATAAATCAGAGCTAACTCTACTAGGAACAAAATAGGCTTAATTTAGGTAAAATTATCTTCAAGTTATAAACAGAATTGTCATAGTGTGATTCAAATAGTCACATCTGTTTGGATTGGTAATTTAATGATGGCGTACGAGTGGGTAGGCCAAAGAACATGTGCACAACATTAAACTTTTTCTGACTTTACATATTAAGGGTATTCACTAGCTCTCGCAAAATGGTAAAGCGTAAATTTACCACACACGTGCTACTGAGCGACCCCTTGTGATTTACTGTAGTAATTCTCAGGGCCAACTGTTTTGTAAAATCCTGCCGTAAAAAAAACTTATAACTACACTCTTAACTTTTTCAATGGCAAAGGCTCACTTAACCTGCTGCCTTAAGGCAATTTTCAGTAAGGGCAGCCTTTATGCCCTAGGGTAAATTGGCTATAAACCTGATGTTAAGACGAGCTATTATAGTTATTTGAGTGCCAAAACTTGATTAGTGAATATAAAACAACATAAAACTGCCAAGACAAAAGGAGCAACGAGCTTTGAATAAGCGAAAAATTGACTAGGCCCTTTAAGAAATAGTATGCAAAATAGTTGCATCAATAAGCAAAATTAAAGCAATGTTTGGAGTTGGTGATGGCGGATCTTTAGGTCTTGTTACAGACAGAGTTTTATTGATTGTGTTTTTTTATGTTTTTGAAATCTTGGGTGTAGTCAAGCTACGGAATTGTTAAATTGAGTTATTTTAAATTTTATGTGATCATGTCAGTGTTATGTTATATTCTTCTTGTTTTCGAATTGATGGCGTACGAGTTGGTGAAATCCATTGTCACCAAGCACAGCAACCAGATGGCCTGCTGTTGGCTGTTGTTTTTAAAGGTGTCACTTTCAGATTGTGGCCAATTATTGCCTGAACAGATAGATTCAGTTCTGATTCTGGGGCTATTATATTAAAGGCCAAGGTAACGTAAGCCCATACCAAACCGGCCTCATTAAGAAACTTGGAGCATCTACAGTAAATAAGTAAGTCAAATAAGATATCAAAATTGCTTTAAAGGAGAGTGACTTCACTCTTTTCTGGGATGAATATTAAGATTTGACTTTAAAGTCTATTTTTCGACATTTTGCGTAAATTATCTCAAACAGATAATACTTTTTTTTTTACTTGTCCATTAGCCCATTTTCCAACGATTGTGGTGGGATTTCCAGTAAATTTTTTTTCCATTTACTAATTTGGCACAGAAAGTTTACCGTGGTTCCAGGGTTCCCGTCTTCCGACTTGGTAAAGTCCCCAACTTCCGCTTAAGAGCTTCGCACTAAAAAATTCCTTATGCAACCCCCGGAGCGGATTTTTTAAATTTAAACGTAAAGTACTACTTCAAAGCCTCAAAATAAACTATCCCAAACATTTCTGCGATTTTTTAAAATATACCATTCAAAATTATTAAATTGTCTACTGCCCAAAAATATGCTATGAAAAATCACTATAGTTAAACTCTCATACAAAAATTTAGCAACATTCATTGCATATTTAAGGGCGGTACAAAATATGGTAATTTTGAGCACATGTATTCAAAATGGTACACATATTTTCGCTTAACAAACTCGCAGAAGAATTTGGAAAAGCTAAAAAATAGTACTGTAAAATAGTTACTGTAAGGTAAAATCAAAGTGAGACAAAGCAATTGTAAATGTTCCAAGCAAAAAAAGTGTCAATATATGCATTTTAAGCAACTCAAGCTTAAGTTACCAAAAATGTAGATATGATGAACCATCTCCAAAAATGGATCATCACCAACCCTTCATGAAATTTTGTATGTCGATTGAAATCGACGAAAAATTTTCGTTCGCTCGTCAGTTGTTTAGTGAATACAATTTTGCATTTTGAAGATTCCACTGACTGAGATGTCACCGCTGTCACTGACAGAATTAACCGAGCCTGAGTAAAACGAGCAACTGACCAAAATACAAAATCTTATAGCGTTTCAGAGTGTGCCTAAACCTGAAGTAATTCATTATAAACATTCATACAATCATTAAGTAAAGTAATTTCTCAAGTGAAATCTTGATCTGCCAACTCTTGAGATTTGATTGTTTCAACAACAATTAACATTGATAAACCAATAAATGTGGAGCTTAAAGCGTATCTTAATAATGAAATTCTGCCTGTACTCGAGCACATGTCTGAGGTCTGAGGTCAGCCGACAGCCGAGTGCACTTGAACCGAGCAAACGTTAGGCAGTCAAATGCAGCCAACGAGTATCTCTATCGCAAGCGTTAAGTTATTCAACAATCCGATAAAACTATATCAGCCAGTTAGTTAAGCACTAAAAATAAATCATAAAAACAAACACTAAAACATTAAGACGATAACCTTGGGGCGAATTGAGTGAGTTTTTAGTGTTGGCTCTGATGCATTTATTCCCACGCCTTGATGCCACATTTGCAGCTAATAAATTTTGTCAAGTAAATAATTTGGCACAACAATTTTGTTTGTTAGTTTTGTTTGGTTTGTTTTTTTACTTTGACAATTTGTTGCTAATTGTTTTTGGGGAGGTAAGGAATTTTTGACGGTCAGTTCACAATTAATTATGCTCAAAGTTTTAGAAGTGTTTGTTTTTTTGTTTTCGGTTCTTTTTGGAAAGTATTGTGTGGAACAATGCGTATGCCTTGTGGTTTAATTTCAAGTTTCGAGTTGCGTGTTAACTTCACTCAGTGCTCGACCATTGTCTTATCTGGGGGCCAAGCCCAGGACCAATGTGTACCTGGTACATGTTGCTTATTGTTATTGTTGTTAGCTATGCAAAGTTCCATGTTGTTGTTTGTCATGTCTTTTAGTGCCAAATACTCGAAACTTGAAACTGATGTCACCTTTTAACATGCCTAAATGACAAACGATTCAACACGTCATCTTCAGACTATTGCACCACCATTTTACAATGTTAATTGTTTTTTTTTAACTATATGCATTAGACTTTATTATATAGTTAATTCATTATCTTAAAGTTGCTTACATCATAAGTGATTATTTTGCATTTTATTCTATTGATTAAGTGAATCATGATGCATTGCGGATTCTATTAAAAAAGACAGGAAAACTTTAATTTAAATACACTTCACTCAACTTAGAGCGTTAATTTATCACCAAATGTTTACTAAGAAGCGGTTAATGTATTCAAAATGCAAATTTTATAAGTTGTAAATGAGTAATTCTAGAGTTGTTAAATAACATCGCATATTAGCATGTGTACATCAAAATAAACGGTGTATTTTTAGCTATTATCTTTTTGGCAACTATTCGGGCTATTGTGCGACTGCGAAATATAACTTTCAGAGCAATGGGAGCAAGGGCATGCCCACCGCTGCTATAAATGCATAAAGCAACGTAAGGAAACCATTTGTAATTTCTTTAGATTAAAGGGAATAATTGTTAATTTCCGCTGATGCTTGCTGCTTTTAATAGAATGAATTTGTTTTCATTTAGTAGATATCATCAAGTTGTTTGCAAATTCCTTTCTTACTCCAACCAACCCACTTGTTATGTGGCAATTAGAAATGCGCCCAGCTGACGCAACCGACTTATCATACCCGCAAATCTTTCTCTACCTCCCTCTCTCTCGGGGCAATGAAACCACATTTAACCTAAAATTAATTGAGGTAGTCTTGCCCAAAACTCCAGCACTCTAATCGCCGCTTAACACAAATCGCCCAGCAGAGCGAGCACACGTATGTACATATGTGTGTAATTTTTTTTTTTAATTAAAACTAAAACTTACTTCAATGCAAAACGGGCGCCCAACGAGGCATGGCCGCATACTCGTACAGGCTAGGCCATAATTTAACGACGCCAGCGAATGGACACACCCACCGGCGAAGCATGCGAGAATGCAGCAACAAAAACAACAACAACAACCACAAACCTCAATTATGCCAATTAGAAAACAGCAAATGCAAAAAACACGCAACAGGTAAAACAACAACCACAACAATAACAAAACAGGTTGACAAAACTTAAGCGAAGGCGTCAAGGCGCAACCAACAGTCACGCCCTCAGCGTAAACCACAGCGCCCCCTCCATACCCAGCTACCTGCCTGGAAAACTCTGTCAGATGAGCACAAAGTGCGTGAAAAATGTTAAACACACAAATAAATAGCTGGCATTGCGTGAGCTTTTATCCAAGTGGGAGAATATAGGCACCTTTCTGTGCTTAGTTCTTTTGTAAATATTTGCAAGTTCTTACAAATTCAAAATTGTGGGAGGTAAAGGTGAATTAAACTTAAAATGTGAACACACAGACACACATAAATAAAAATTCGTGGGTCCACTCTCAAAATGCGGTCTGACATTCACTTGTTCGTACTCATCTTGAGGTACAATAGCCCACCAGAAAACTGAAAGCATCTTTGAATTAGGATAAGACATAAAAAAGATTCTCTTGAATCAATATAATAGTTATTTTTAACGGGTGAAATCCTCTTTCTCAGCTTTTAATTTGTTTTTAAATTTATAAATAAAAAAGTTGACAAGCGAGAAATTTCGAATCGCCTTCATCTAGCTAAAGCCGATTACTTAGGCAATGCTTTTGTGAAATTATAACAAGATAATTGTGATCAAGAGAGGTGAAATAATTTAGTGGATAATTGAAAAATCGGTGGGTCGGAATTAGCTAAACAGTTGGTGTGTTTCATCTAAATGATTGTTCCGATTTTCGGGTCATCCTGTACGGATGAACGCTGCTGTCTGTAGTCATAACTTAAGGCGAATTTAAACCTCTTGGTAATTTGACAAGATTATAGCCCCTAAATTTCCCATGCTTATTGAAAAAAGAATCTAAATACTTATAACTAAGTATAGGTCAATTAGTTCAGTACTATTTTTATACGCCATTAATCAAAATATTTCCTTAAGACTAGTTTTTGTTTCGTAAAATTTAGTGTCGAAAGCAGTTTTAAATCTGGCAAAGTTTTTTAATAATCTCTTGGCCGTGTGTGGTACAACGGATAGTGATTGTGCCTGTTGTGCAAACGGGCGTGGGATCGATCCCGTCTCGGGACATCAAATGAAAAATCTTTTCCTTTTCATGGCCAGCTTTGAAATAACTAGCCATGAAAAAGCTTCTCAAACTTTGCCGTTCAGACTCAGCGTTAAGCTGTAGGTCCCTTTCTCTAGTGCGAAATTTGGAGGAGGCACACAAGCCAAGAGATTGAGAGAAGCTTGGCTTGACCCTTTGGAGCTGTTAAGTTTCTTAAACAAACAAAAGATTTCAAGCTTGTAATTAAAAACTTGAAATCAAATTTCGCGCCTCAAAAGCTCAGCCCATAAAACTTTTGTCTCAGGCACATAAAATTCGTTGCAAATCTAATTCGTAGGGCTTCTCCCAGCCCAGTCGGACGTTGACCTAGTTCCATTTTATGCCGGCCGCCGCTCTAATGCTGCAGCAGCAGCCTTACAACTGCCGTCAGCAGCTGCAAAGTCACATTCTCAGTTCCAGTTTTAGCTATGGTCCCTGGCATTAGGCAGCAGCGTCCAGTGGCTGCAATTTAAATTTATTTTCATTGCTTGTCTCTTTTTTGTATTTTCAGCACTTCGCACACCTTCTCCACCTCGACAGCACACTTGCGAATGTGTGTGTGTTTGTGCTTGCGTCTCTTGAGGGGCTTCGTTGGCCCCTTTAGTTCCCACTCTTAAAGCTTTTGTGTGGTCAGCTGGATGTCATTTTGATAACTTGCCACAGCTAAGTCTGTGTGACTTCAGTTTCAATTTATGCTTTTTTGAATAAGGTGCCATAAATCTAAGCGAATGACAAACAATCTGCAGTTATTCATTGCCATGCCATGTCATGCATTGCTTTATGTTATAGAATGGAAGGGGCATAGTTTTAGTCTTCCTTTATAGAGGAGGCTATAAGCATTAACTATAGCTTAAGTTACTCTGCGTATCTGTTTAGGTCAAACACTTCTGAATTTTCTGAAGAAAAGGGTCGTGGTTAGAGCAAACTTTGATAAAACGATCCATTAACATATTTTCTCAAAAAAGGCCAAACGATACAAAAAAAATTGACAAAATTTCAAATAATATCAAAAAATAAAAAAATAGTTATAAACGAGTTCGTAAGTTTAAGTCGGTCCTGCCCGACTTCGATATACCCGATACTCAGGGAAATTAATGTTGTATAGCCTTTCCTTATGTTAGTTAACAGAGCATTAACATAAATAAGAACATTTTAACATTATGTAAGCAAATAGCGCATTCGGCGCCAACTTTAAGCTCAAATTACTAAAAATCTCGACGTGATGGACAATTTCTGAAAACGCAGTCTTGCTTAACACACGAAAATCATCTAGAATCACTACCAACCCTTAAACATACTGGACCTTGTTGCCTAGTGTTATTATTCAATAATCATCACAAATCAACAACATTGATATGAATTTATAGACACAGCAGATTAAGGTTTCTCAGACAGACTGTTTCGGCCGGATCCCTCCAAGACACTTCAGTGAGATCTTAACCGCTTCCACACCAACAGCCAATAAGAATGGCCTATATAAGCCATGCAGAGCCGTGAATAGACACTTGTGAATTCTAAGTTTTTTCATTAAGTTCACATGCGGCTATTAATAGCTACAGCTTCAGCCGAAAGTTATGCAATGGTGTGTCCAAAGTCATGTGACTAAAAACTTAGACGTTGCACAGACAAAAAAGGCCATTTCTATTAAGCACCATTTACGTCTAATTTTCAGTTTCATTTTTCTAAACGTTATTTCAATAATGATAATAGCCCTTTTATAACCGCACGCGATGTCCATAAAGAGGCAAAATTCCACAAACAACAACCAAAAATCAATCTAAAATCCAAAACTTCGTTTTTAAGATTAAATATGTGAGGCCAGAAGACATTTGAAAGTAAACTTTTTAGCTGCTGCTGTTTGTTGTTTGTTTTATATTTATACGGCTCAAAACAAGTTCAATTGAGCATTTGATTTGTTTGTTTGTTGGTATTTGTTGTTTTTGTTGTCAGCACGATGCAACAGCTCCGCCTTGAGAGTTTGGCAAGTTTCGCGGTTGCAGTTGCATCTGCCTCGGCCTCTGCCCAGGTGAAGCAGGGGAGGTGTTGCTGGAGCGCATCTATTGCATTATGTAACTTTTGGTTTTCAAAACTTGCTGCTGCTGCTGTTGATTTTTGCGGTTTTTGTGTGCCGCCTGAAATTGCGGAAATTTTGGTTTTGGACTGCTTCCTAGGCACAATGTTGCACATGGATGACTGGTTGCATTTTCTCTACAGCTATTTTCATTTTTTTTTTTCGTGTTTTTGTCACAGGTCTCACACCTCAAGAAAAGCAAAATGCACATGAAGCTTAATTTAATTAGTATGTCGAGGCATGTTGACTTAGCCACCCCAAACGAAAGACTCAGGAAACAAACTTGTTATTTGTTACTTGTACATCAATCAAGTCACTTCCTCTACGATTATACCATCTATATACCTACAGATTATTTATATTTCTTGACGATTATGCTTAATTCCCCGTGATTTATTTTGCGTCTCAGTCTGTGTGAGTGCTGTCAGTCCCAAGTGGTCTACAGAGATTTATTATGACAATAATAACGATATTATTATCATAGCTGTTGTTGTTGTTGTTTTGTTATTGCTTTCGGAATTCTGTTACCTGATTTAATAGCCAGTCATTTGCTTTTAATGCTCATTTCTTTTTTTTTATTCTTTTTTATTTGTTTTGCCATCTGATAAGTTTAGAGTGTAAATTTTCAGTAAACGAACTTTTAATTTGACTATAAAATGGAGCAATTTTTATGATTTTCTTGCGCAAAAATACATCTTTCACTTTTCTAAGAAACTTAATTGCTTCAGTTTTTTTTAAGTGCGATCGACTATTGCAAAATCTACACACGGCGCATCCCCATTGGGCTACAGGATGTGCCTATTTTTCCAGATTAAGGGAAACACAATGCCACTTGAAACTTCAGCAAAAAATCTAGGCATGACATGGAACGGGCGATAAACACAGCTGAATATCTTAAGTAAACGGTCTTACATAAAATACACAAAACAAGCTGCTAATGTATAAAACGATTTCTAAGCTGATATTCATTTCTGGGGCACTGCATCCAAGTCCAATGTCAGCATGAGTTTATTGCGTCACTTTACCCAAATCATCAGCAAATTAAATTTTTAGTATAATGATATTTTAATTGTGGCCGGTTGTGCAGCGGGTAGTATGTGTGCCTGCTGTGCGAGACGTCTTCCTCGGTACATAAAAAGATTATTCATTGACGCTAGCTGTGAAGTAAGCAGCCATGAAAAAACTTCTCAATCTATAGGTACCTTTCTCTTTTGAGACACTAGGCAGAACGCAAGAGATTGAAAGAAGCTCGTCTTGGACCTTTGTAAAAAGCCTAATTACCTTTTCTAATAAGTGTTCAAAATACTTTGTCCCAAGCAGAACTACAACTCCTACAAAAAAAGTAGTTTAATAAAAAAAAAAATGCTAAGAAATTCTATTAAATTGCAGCTCTTTAAGAGGTGGCTGCAAAAACTCTAAAACACTTGAAAGATGCAAGACTTTTTGTATAGTTGATTAAATTAACTGGTTAAGCTGGTGGATGAAATGAATCAAACCGAGCGTTAATGTTAGGTGCCTGCATTTACAAGCAGACGCTGGTTCGGTTCAGTGATATTCACGCCTGTGTGCTAAAATCCCATTATTTAATCCTTATCTCTCGTAATCTCTTGATGCTACATAATCAATAGATTCTTATTTAGGCCCTCTTCTGGTCTAGACGACTGAATTTTACCAGTTTTTTTTTTTAAATTTTGGAAAGAAGTCGGGAAAAGATTTTGTAATTCTGTTTTTTGTATTTGGTTGCTCAATTCATTAATTGAGCAGAATGATGAAAAACAAGTGTAACAAGTCCTTATAACTCGACCATCGTTCATCCGATCTTTACCATTCCATTCGATAAAGAATCCCGATTACTAAATATGTCCAGAAGGAACGAACCTTCTATCTATAAAACTGTGGGATTTATGACGTTTTTACCAATTTACGGAGGCGGGAGGGGGCGTGGCAAAAATTGAAAATAAACTTGATCTGCATACATGTCGAATCTCTATCTTTTACCATCTCTGAGATCTGTTTGTTCATACGGACGGACATATGGACAGACGGGCATTGCTATACCCTATTCACATCTTATTTTCCAAATCACTTGAGCAGTCTAATTTTCCTACTACTTGGAAAGAATCTTGTATTATTCCCTTACACAAAAAGGGATCACGGTCTGAAAATTTCTAACTACTCTTTGAACAAATTATAACCTTTCAGCTTCAACACTCATGTTTCCCGTTTATCTCACCGAACCAGCATGGATATGTTAAAAATAGATCCATTACTACCAACTTACTAGAAGTTACTTCTACAGTAATTCAAGGCTTTACTCAAGGCAAGCAAAAAAATGTTATTTTTACTGATTTTAGTAAGGCTTTCTCGACAGAGTTTCTCATTGTCTTTTGGTTCTGAAATTACGTTTGTTGGGATTTCCGTTGAGTCTTTTAAATTGGATCTCATTTTATCTTCAGTCTAGTAGCACCTCTTATTCAGTATCTTTGACCACCGGAGTTCCTCAGGGCAGCCATCTTGGACCTCTTCTCTTCGGGCTATTTATTAACGACCTGCCTCATGTAATTAAGTATTCTCGTGCACTTATGTACGCAGATGACTTAAAGATCTTCCTGAGCCATAACTCGCCCAATGATTCTGCTTTGCTTCAGGTTGATTTGAATTCCATATACTTGTGGTGCTCTAACAATTTGTTGCACTAAAACCGGGACAAGTGTAAGTCTATGACGTTTTATCGTACAACCCCTTTTTGATTAAATATTTATTGCACAAACTTTTTATACTCTGTGTACCTCTGGTACAGAGTATACTCTGTGTGCCTCTGGTACAGAGTATAAAAATGAAGATTATTTTCTTACAGATTTTCTTTCTTATAACTTTACCTTCCTTCTCTGGGCATAGAGCTGAACACACGAAAGTCGAGATCTTAGTGCAGTCGACTACCTGCCTCACAGTGTGACAAATCACAGTAAAGAATTCAGTAAGGTAACAAATTACAGTACAGAATTCAGCTAAGCACCCACCAAGCAAGAAGCCCGGTGGTGTAGATGGCAAGGCTGTTGCTTTTGGGCAGCGTGGTCGTGTGTTCAATTCACTGTCGTGGTAACTTTGAGAACCATCAGCGGGCATGGGCAAGTGTAATAACCAAATCAAGTCACATCTCCTTACTTGATTTGATTATAAGAAGTTGCTAAAATATATGCCTGTCTTTTACAAATAAAATCAGAAAAAAATTATTAGAAAAATGGTCATAAATTTCAGGATTTGCAGAGCCTAGAACTTGTTGCCTAACTATTTTCGTTATAGTCCTCTTTTTTCCTCATTTTTTGCTCATACCCATGGAGATTCAGTCAGTTCTTTTTGGAGCACAAGTTGGAAGGAAACATGTGATATGAGCGGAAGTTTTACATTGACTTGAGGGCAGACTCAGAGTATGAATAGCATCGGTAGCTTTTCAATACCCTTGTTTTGTATGGTTTTGAACTGATTAAGCTAATGGGATTCTGCTAACTTAACACTCTATTAAAGCTGTTTCAATTGAAAGGTCAATAAAGTGCCTCTTCCCCTAAGGGACGCTTGTGTACATAATTGAAGATATGTTCTTATTGCCGTTTACATTTCAGAAGCTAAGTACCCTTACCCTACTTTTTTGCCTTCCTCAATGTTTTGTTTGTGTATGTGTTTGTTTTTTGCAGGGCCATCAAAAGCGGTTCATCTATTAAACAGTGTTTTTTATTACCTTTTTAACTGCTGAAAACTGGCACACACGAAAATAAAACTAAAAGAGAGAATTGAAAAAACTTACCCTATAAACGCCATCAACAAGTTTTGTAATTTCTTCGGCCTCCATTGTTCAACTTGTTTCGGGTTCGCCTGGTGCGGTGGGGGTCGATCGATGAATGAGATGTAGTAGCTGGCTACCAGATGGACCGAACCGACTCAATCTCGATTCACTTTCAACTGCAACGCTCGCGGCCCAACGGCAGTCCAAATTTGGGACTGCACTCGATTTTCACTTTCTAAAGTGGCACAAACACACACTGTAGATAGCAGACGGCGGACCGGAGTCTGGGGACAGACCTAAGAGACGTTGAACCGCGGCTAACTTTGACTTTCGTTGCAGAATCTTGGAAATCTTGTTTTCAGTTGCCTCAAATGTGTGTGCAGCATGGGCTATATGGATAATGTCGTGACTTTCTTTTTGGCGGGCAGAGACGAGCCACGTAACCACGAGAAAATGAAATGCCAGCACGATGGACGGGCCAACTGTTTGTTTGGTCAGCGTTGGCTTCTTGCGGGGTTTCGGTTTCAACGACTTCTACCGAATTACACGAGCTGATTGAGTCGATAGGCAGTGCCTGAAATCAGAGGAAAAATCAAAATATGAGTTTTGTTGGACGCAACGCAAATTAATTGTAATTATTATAATTATTTGTTTAATATACAAAATATTAACAATTTTCATATAAATCAAAATCTCAATGCCTAATTTTGCTCAGTGTATATACCAAAATGTTAGCCCCCTGTTGCTGGGCAACTGTTTTCCTTTTGTTGTTGAATCAATAGAGTGAAAAACAAACATTTTCAATTAATAATTGTTTCAAAATGAGCAAACTGGACGATTTGTTGGCTAAAAAGAAAACTGTGGTACCTGTCTTGGATTTAAGTCGCAGTAATATCCAAACAATTGAGGAATTTAAGCGCTTAATGGAAAAGGTGCCCGATTATAAAATGCGCCCGGTGAAGGTGCGCGCCGAGGAGATTAAGATCCGTGACAAAGATTATGCCTTCAAAATGCCCAAAAAGGAAATGCGCAAGCTGCTCAAGAGCAATGGTGAAAGAGAGCCTTTCTATGCGTATGCCGATCCAGTGCCTAGCGAAATGAAGGATGTGGTCTTAATGGAACTATGCGCTGTGCCCATCGATTGGAAAATGTTGACTACGCTAAGGCCCAAGCATAAGCAAGAGGAGGAGTATTTCAGTCGCATGGTCGAAATGGGTAAATTGGAACTGAAGACAGATGCCCGCGATCGTCGAGAATTTGCCTTGAATAATTGTGTGAAAAAGATCAAGAACAAATCGGGCATTGTGGAGACGCGTCTGATGACCTGTGAATCGTGCGGCGAGGAAATGTGTTGCGGTGAGACGTTAAGTTGATTTCAAATTGCTATAAATTTATCTATTTGCGTGTTTGTGTGTCTGTGTAGGTAAATCTTGTGGCGATTTCAACTATGATCTGTATATAAGAGTCGAGGCGAGGATACTCAAGCCAAAGCCACTTCCCATGACATCGAACAAAACCAAATTGAATGGACGCAAAAAATCTACGCTGGGTGGAACCAAAATTAAGGTCAAGAAGTCAGCGACTGTAAAGGCTTAGTTAACAATTGTTGAAAGCTGCATTCGAGCTGGAACAATTATAAATATTCATATAATATTTATTTAACTTAAACGAAAACTTTAAATTTTAGATTTATCGAAAAACTTTTAAGATCCAAAAATAGCCAGTTAATTTTGAAGCATTTCTAATAAATCAAATAACCAAATATATTGCTAAGCGCTCTCAGCTTTAAATCTTTTGTATTTGGAGCTAGAAGTGAAATACTGAATCTACAATTTCGCTCATACGTCAACAGCTTGCCCAAAACTACAGAAGATCAAAAGGTTCTAACTAATCCAACAATGATTTATAGAAATATGTAGCAGTCAGAAGGAAGCATCTCCGACCCCATAAAGAGTGTATATTCTTGATCAGCATTAACAGCCGAGTCGATAGCCATGTACGTCGGTCCGTCTGTCTGTACGAACACCAAGATCTCGGAGACTAGAAGAGCTAGAGCGACCAAACTTTGTATGTAGACTCCTAATGTCCGTACGTAGATCAACTTTATTTCACGCCCCCTACCGCCCCCACAATAAAAAATGTTGAATAACTCCAACAATTTTAAAATTACAAAACTGAAATTTTCATAAAGATCGGATAATAAATGATCAGGTTATAAAAAACGTTGCATACTTTTTGCGCCGCATGCGCTGTTTGCCTCCATAATGTTGAAATGTTCACATTAATGTTAATGCTCTGTTAACTAACATAAGGGAAGGCTATACAACATTAATCCCCCTGAGTAATGGGTATATCGAAGTCGGGCAGGACCGACTTTAACGAACGCTCTCGTTCTCTCGCATAGATAATAAGAATAATACCAAAAATTCAAAAAAGTATTAAGTATTAAACAATGGAGAAGCCGATGTTTTGTACAATACATTATTGGTAGTTATTTATTTTGTTAGTTATTTAATTTGCTTTAAGATTGACATAGTCTGGGGTGACACAGAAATCTCTAGAGGATTTGAAATGAACTTTAGGGGAACTTCTAAAGGATTCGAAAGTCTAGTTAGAAGGTTTATTTATAAGATTATGGTCTAAGTACTGTAATATAGATAGGATTGCGTGTCTCGTAAATAAAATACACCAAATTTGGTTCAAATGCCCTAAGTATTTACTAGTCCTCCTCCTAATTAGTCAGCTCCGGGGGTCGAATATACGATCGCCAGTTTATAACTTGCACATTCAAAGCTATACGCCACTGAGGAGGCTGATACTCTTCTAAAATATTAAGCATCGATCCTAAAGTAACCCAATCCCCTTCTATATGCAGATGATTTTGTGTGCGGAATCTCATATAGCCATGAAAAACTCTATAGACGCATTACAGGTTTATTATAAACTCTAGAGGCTATGAATAAGTTCCGATAAGTCCAAGATCCTGAAGTTCAGAAAGCACTGGTAGAGACTGGCTGTAAACGAAAAATGGCATTTGGAGGGTGAAGAGAACGAAAAAGAAAACAGCTATTGATTGCATCACATTTTTGGTAAGAATTCTTCATGCTTGAAGGCCTATAACTCTATGTATGATCAATCAATTGAATTTGTTTGGTTCTATCAAGACAGTACAAAAAATGGGGAAAACATGATGATTTTTACGAACCTGTGATTAGTTGGAATTGCTACAACTTTGTCAAAGCTACTAAAGCAAATAAATAGAAAACGGCAGTTAACTAGACAAGGCGAATTTGAAAGTTTCAAAATAACATTTTTGAAATGTTGGTAACCAACGCCAAATGTTTTCTTAAGTCTTTTTATTGAAGCGCTGTGTATTCAAGAAACATCAAGAAATATTTGTCAATCTTTGGTCTATAGTTACCGCAGGCCTTATTTTGCTTATTGGCGACCCCAAAAGTTAGCCTTCTCACTGAACAGAATATTGTGATATAAAATTACCAATCAGAACCACGATTTTCAAAATAACTATCATTTAACGTATTACCTATTTATTTAATATATTCAAGCTTTGTTCTAGCGCTAGTCTGTTGTGTATTATATAGTTTTTCTTCTTCTCCTCTTTTATTCCATTCTTGTTCCTCCTCATTAAAATCTCACAAAATGTTAACAGAAAATATATTGAAATATTTATTCGCTGTGTAAATGCAAAATAGTAGAAATTTTCGAAATATTTTCTATGCCACATACTCCAGAAAGGAAGGGAAGAAAAAAAACCTCGACCAAAAGCTAAAAATGAAATGGCTAAAATATTTAAATTGCCACTAAGCAACATAGGCAAATGGCCATTAAGACAAAAATATAAACAAGGTAACCGGCACTGGCTCTGGATCTCTGGATGCGACGCGTTGGCGACATGGTTCCAGTGGCAGACCAGCGCCACTTACAGCCCACATGCGAGTCGAGGAGGCTTGTGCAACAATTTGTGCAAGTCTCGAATGCCGCTCGAAAAGAATTCAATGGTCGTGTCTCTGTCTCAGTTTCAGTTTCAGTCTCTGCTGCTGTCTCTATCTCTAGAGCTGCACAACTTTTGATTACTAATGAGTTCAGTTGGCTCTGTACACGGCGGGGCTCTGATTTATGTGTTTTATTTATGGAAATATCTATGCGAGTTGAAATTGAAAATTGACTTTGAATTTTAAATTTATGGCATTTGAGGTAGGAATTTTGAAAATGTTTCCAAGTTGCAAGTGCTCGACTAAGTTTCTATAAATTTCTCGGTACTAAACCGCAATGTTTTCACTTTTTTCTTTCATCTCCAATGTACAATAAATAGAATCGTTTGTCCACACCTTCTATTATTGTCAGCGACTACCAGTTGAACTTTCATCAAATCAGACGACTTTCATATCTTTCACCTGATTACGTAGGCACACGTCTTCTCAGTTACATGAGACTCAAAAAGAAAATTAAAATAACAAAACTCTTCAAGAGATCTTACGAAATCGTGGATGTCGCATTTTTAATATCTTAAGCTACCAGATAAATACAGCGAGATAAGCTGTAGTGCTCCACAAACACGTGTGTGAGTGAGAGTGCTGGAAAGAAAGTTGTCCGCTGACAAGGGCCACGCCTCGCTTTAGAATTTCCCAGTGCCAAAGACAAAAGACTTAGGCAACGAACTTGCTCTGCCAGCCACTGACAGCATTCCACAATCACAAGGTTGTGGTCAGTGCTAACACCTGATATGCTCAGTCGTGGCGGTGATGTGTGTGAGTGGTTTGTATCTATGCATCTTACAGATGCACTTGTCGCTGCAATGCTCAATTTATGAACGGACGTTTAATTACATACATATGTCTGCTATGCGAATCAGTAATATGTACGAGTACATACATTTATATGCAAAAACATCCACGTTTGTCTATTAAGAACAAGGCTAACCTGACCAAGTGGACAGCTTAAGCTAGGTAACTCCACGAGATTGTGTTGAAATGTGGCATGTGGTGTATAATGATCATAGACAACTTGAAATCCCTCAGATGGCTGACCATGACGGGGGGAAAAATATGGCAATAGAAAGAAACAAAGACTTCAGGTTTACAAAACATACACTGATGAGGAAAATGAGAAATTTAAAAACAATCACTGTTTTATTAGAAAAATTAAGAAGATTATTTTCGGGCCTATGTGTGTTGAGGCAAAACAGCAGGAAAGGTTTCCCCACTAAGAAAAAATCTGAGGTCCAAAACGCAGCACAAGCGGACTCCTCTTTGAACCATTTCGTTTATAAATTTTTGTTCACAAAACAAGCCCGCCGTTCACGGCAAAATACCAGGTGATATTTTTATCTCCACGCTCTGGTCACACTACATTACAACAAACAAAGGCGCCCGTTTAACAAGCGCACATCTGTTCGGAAATTGTAGTCCTTTTGATGGTGTTCAGCTTCATTGGTTGATTAAAATGAAATTAAGGACATATCCAGTTGAAAAATGGATCTTTTTTCTGTATACTGATGCATAATGTATACTAACAGGAGTTTTGTCTTATAGGCAGCCATGCCGCGAGTCTTGGTATCAACCACAATGACTACTGTAGAAGCTGTTGCTCAGATGATGAAGAAGAAAGCGCCCATCATCTCCTTTGTCAATGTCCAGCGCTCAGTAGGAAACGATTCGCAATCCTTCTTCTGCATTTCCTATCTGACATTTTAACAGTCTACGAAATGAAGATTGCTTTGCTAGTCAAGTTTATGCTCCGTTCTAAGTGGGATAAAGGGAATGACCGAAGTGTCCAAGGTTAGGTTAGGTTGCGATTGTAGAAGCGGTGTAGCTTCTTCACTTAGATCAAAAATGGGTCCATTGTGATACCTTATAGCCCCGTAATTTTTATAGACGGTATAAAAATACGGGGCATTTAGCGGTAAATGAGGATAAGACGAAGTACCTACTGTCAACGCTCAGTGATTCTTAGCTGGGACAATCTGTTGCAATGGGAGAATACAACTTCAAGGTTGTTAAGGAGTTTTTCTACCTCGGAACGACGATAACCAGGAAATCCGAAGAAGAATTACTCTAGCAAACCGATGTTACTACGGGCTCAGTAAGGAGTTCAAGAGCAGAGCACTCTCTCGGAAAACGAAAATTGCGCTATACAAGTCGCTTATCATCCCAGTCCTGCTATACGGCGCAGAAGCATGGACAATGTCATCAACGGATGAGGCGGCAATTGGCGTGTTCGAGAGACCTCTAAACGTTGGCGACGAATTTCGCATCCGAATGAATCACGAACTGTACGAGCTCTAGGGGGACACTAAGCTTGTCCAGCGCTTAAAACAACAGCGGCTGCGCTAGATAGGACATGTTACTCGTATGGATGATAACGCTCCAGCAAAACGGGTGTACAGTCGGCATGCGAACGAGTTAGGAGGCAAGCCGGGGCCGGGTCGACCTAAGCGGAGATGGCGCGACCAGGTGCAGGGAGATATTGCGGAGCTGGGTGGGTTCTCCTGGTGGAATGTCGCTCGGGTGGCAGCGGCCAAGGCCGTAAAAAAGGTTGTGATGATTTTATTACCATCAAATGGCCAAAGAAGAAGAAGAAGGTTCCGTGCTATCATAGCTTCGGTTTGGATCGACGTCTTACGGCGATTTCTTGATGTTATGTTTAAAACGAAATTATTAACGAAAGGGTCACTAAGACAAAAGATTTTGGAACTCACACAGATGACTAACGGCCTTACGCGTGAAGAGCTAGGGAAATCTTTATGTGTGTGGGCGAAGTCTGCCGAAAAAACTTTGCACACAACAAACTTTGAGCACTCATATGAAAAATGGTAGGACCAACTTATCTTTGTGAGTTCTAGAGTCTGTGCTAAGACCATTCACCATTATTGGAATATAAACATTGATAAAAAATTAAAACTATTTCCGCTGAAGATTTGAGCCAAATCTCCTTTAAATATCTCGACTTAAAGCGGGCCTTAGAAAAGTTAAAGCGGTTAAAGCGGCAACAAGAGCTTTGTAAGCACTTGATAAAATCAGAAAAATTTCCTTAAACGAACAGAGTCATTCCTATCCTAGTCTATGCGCATGATTCTCTTTCTGTCACACCCACCAATTCACCATTATCAAAGCAAATCCTGTTCCAAGCAGAGAAATGCTTAAGAAGTTGTCGAGACAGCAGGCGGCACTTTGAGATGGCATCTTCACCTAATTTATGATGGGGTACACAAATAGCCCCAACAGGAGAGGCCAGAAATGCGCCAGCTACGTGCGTGCAAATGAAGTCACGACCGCAACTGTTGGGGTTTCGGGTGTGTCCAATGTGTGCGCTCAGCCTCCATAGCAATTGCATTTTTGTGTTTCCCGCAGTTGAGAAGAAGCATGGCTCAGTGGGTTAATAGGACGACGAAACCAAAAAAATATTTGCCCATATTGGTCAAATGCCAATCAATTGCCACAAAAATGTTAAACTCATTTTGACGCCAGTTCGACAGTTCATATATGTATGAAAATTATTTAAACTTTTACTTTCACTGCCAATTTGACTACAAACTGAACGAGGCCTGGCAGCTCTCAATTTGCCGGGCTGGCGGGCGAAACAATGTTATTGTGTATCTACGGGTATCCACACACATTCATCGAGTGTGTAAGACTCATTTGCAAATGTATCTGGCGGCAATTTAAAACATAGCTACCCCCCAACCCCCGCGAGTGTGTGCATTGTTGTCTTTGGTCTTTAGTTTAATTTCATTTTCACAACAACAATCTTATTGTGCTGCATCTTGCCCCTCCTCCTGTTGAAGCTGCTGCTGGTGCTGCTGTCACACGTGTTCACATGTGCTGCAATTTGATCGTCAAGTCGAGATCTTGGATCGCAACAGCAAGCAGCAAATGTTAATGATGAGCATTTGATAATAGCAACCTCTGCGTTTTCTTCATCGTCTTCGTCTTTGAACATGCTGCTTAAAGTTGTCTACTCGATTTTCGCATGTATTTTGGCAGTTAAAGAAAATGGTTGTTTACATACCATTTAGCGAAAGTTAAAGCATGCAATAGAAAATAAACTTTTATAGGGAGAAAGAGGTAACCCATCCCGGGATACTTTAGGCTCTTAAATCCATTAAAGTTTATGTGTGACAAATTTGTATATTGCAGTATACTAAAGTCCAAATGCTAATAAATGATTAAGTCTGGCTTCTTGGGTTGACTATAGTTTTTTAAGCGAAAACAGTTAAACCTAAGTGGAAATAGTTATAGTTGGATTTTCGCGGTTTGTTTTTGTTTTGAGTGATTTGTTTCACCCACACAAAATTCTTACGAATTCCAATAATTCTTATTGAATGACTGCGTCAGCTTCATGGAATGCGACCTTGAGCTGTCAACGGCGGCTGTGGCTGTGCCTGTGCTAAGATCGAGATGTCGTGACTGCCCAGGCCCCGGGACTGGCAAATAACAAGTACTCGCCATACACAGACCTCTGTGTGTACCGATCATAAATATGGAAGACAACGTAGAAGCAGAAGCCGAACCAAAGAACCCGCTTCAAATACATAAAAGGCACAAGTATCAGACAATAAAACACGTTTGACGAACGATTTGATCAAGATGAAGATTGAATATCTGCCAGATACTTGTTGAAGCAACGGCAAACCGCAACAACCACATGACCGCGTTCACTTTTATTTCTCAGCAGTGCAGCCGCAAAATATTAGCCACAACCGCAACAATAACAACGACAACAACAAACAAGCCAAATAACAACGATCGAAAACCCAAACCGAATGAGAACTAAGTGCTGAGTACGAGTATGAAATGTATCTGTTAGTACGTCTCTACTAGTATCTAAAGCGAGTGTATTTATTTTGGTTGTTAGAGTTTGCCGAGGTCTGACTCACAGCTTTGATTTAACAATTAATACCCATAGAAAATATGGCAACATTTTAATTTAGATAACCTTACGTTGAATGAGAACCAAATTAACTACTAATTTTTATGTAACTTTGAGTTGATCTTACGAAATAACACTAGGCTTTTGATTTTTATTAATTTCTATTTACTTTTCAAAATTAAATCAAATTTAACCAACGCCTTCAGTATGGTAATTAAGTTTAGTTACCTTTTATTTTTCCTAATTTAAAAGTATCTTAATTTAAAGTGGCTGTGCCACTCTTAAAATAAGCTTGAAATTGAATTTTATTCAAGAAATACCTCTAAGAAGCGAAAAGAGCGATAGAGAGAATGGGAGCAAACAGCTGACCGGGCGGACTGATTCTCTAGATATTTGTATAACCGCATGATAAATAATCCAATAGAAAGTATTGGAAAGTATTAAATAAATTCAAACAGATATTCATTCGCTGTTTTCTAGCAAATAAATATAATCAAGAAACAGGCCGGATCTCTAGCGTTCGTTTTGGAAACGGTTTGGAGCCATGATTACAAATAAAACAAGTAACAAGTATAATATACTCTGTACCTGTGAAGTGCTGCCCATCACCGTTGCGACCAGTGCTGCCCATAATTGATAGTTTTCATTATAACTCGACTATCGTTCATACGATCTTTATCATTCTTTGGCGGATCGATAAATAAGTAATAAGCAAGTATTAGAGCATATGTCCTATACATGTCAAACTTCAATCTCTTACCATCTCCGAGATCTGTTTGTTCATACGGACAGACGCACGAACAGACGGTTGTTGCTGTTGATGCTGATCAAGAATATATATACTTTATGAGGTCGCAAATGCTTCCTTCTACCTGTTACACACTTTTGCACAACTTCATGATCCCTCTTTCCCATTTTTAATGGGAACAGGGTATAAAAAGATGTCCAAACTGCCCCGAAATACTTCAAAACTAAGCCCTATATATTGAAACCGGCGTCTCCCCTCCATACTGCCAGCTAATTAGTAAAGTAAAAGTAAAATGGCTTGTCTAGTTGGCACAGCCCCAAGGCTTGTCACGTTGACACAGCCCCAAAGGGCCAAAGCCGAGCTTCTCTCAATCTCTTGGCTTGTGCGCTTCTAATTTTCGCACAAGAGAAAGGGACCTACAGTTTAACGCCGAATCCGAACGGCAGTTTGAGAAGCTTTTCATGGCTAATTACTACAAAGTTAGCGCCAACAGCAGAGAGGCGTGACCGGGTGTAAAGTTTATTCAAAGAAAACACTTTTCATTAGATGTTCCGAGGCGGGATCGAACCCACGACCTCTTATTTATCGAAGCTGGGCTGCCCTTTTAGAAACAGCCTATCACTGAGCTTCTGCAACCACTGTGTCTCAGCAGCTCTCTGGGATTCGATGTATAAAGCAAATTGCTCACGTCGATTACTCTCCTGCTTTGGCGTTTCTGCAGATCTTAACCTAGCCTGCCACTCCTCTTGTTTATCGCGCAGCGTTTGAGATTGTTGAGAAGTCTTAGCAGGGATTTGCATCCCTGCTTAGCAAATTGCTGGCGTTGATTGCTCGCCTGCTCCAGCACTTTTGCAGATCTCAAGCTGGCCTCCCGGTCAAATTGGCTCATCGCGCCGTGCTTGTGCGATTGTTTCGGATTCTCAGAAGCGCCTTGGAATGCAATGAGTTCAGCAAATTGCTGCCGATGATTGTTCGCCTGTTTTGAAGTTTCGGCAGCTCCGCTTGCTTAGAAGTTTCTTGACTTTTCATTACACTCATCCGTCATGCTCATGTTGAGCTTATTTTAGAAAATCACAAAATTACAATCTAAGAATATTTCAAGTTTTTTTTCTAAATTCCGTTTGATCTACGTCTTCTAAGCTTATATGAAAAGTTAAAATTTTTGTACATTTCGCGATATTTAAAGAAAATAAAATAGCCTATTAAATATTTCAGGTTTTCAACAATCTGTGCCAAATCTGTTCAGTCATTTTTGCGTAATTGAACAATCATACAAATATTTAAACTGTCGAATTTATAATGTTAATTAATATATTAACATTATTAGTAAGAAGTAAGAATTGAATATATGTTTTACTTTGCATAAAAATAATACAATTTAAAGACCTCTTAGAAAAAAGCACCCCATCCAAACAATTTTTAACAACACAGGCAATTATTTATTACATCACTCGCTCATTACCTAAACAAATATTTATAAAGTCAAATTGCAATCTTAAATGAAATTATTCTAATGAATTGAAATCAATAATCCCCTAAAATAATAAATGTTTATATAAAAAATGCCAACAGCACCGTTTAATGAGTGACAAATTAGGAGAAGGCCACCAAAACACTCTAATGAGTATTTGTTTATTAGTTTGATTTATGAACGCAGCTAAGTTTAGTTTGAAAGGTACACAATTTTGTCATTCTACCTTAAAATTGTCTCTTACAGTTATAAACTTCCGACCATGAAATTGTATTAAATGCCAACAAAGTCAACGAACTTTTCCCTGTCTATTTATGCAGCAGCATAGGAAGACCCAATTGGAGTTACCATAAAACTGCGCAGCATCTGATTAAAACCAAGCTTTGGCAATTTAAAATTCTTGTGTAATTCTTTAACGAATTCTTAAAAATTTGGCACAGTTCAAATACATTTTTTGTGAAACCTGTTTTTGGCCAACTGTGCTGGAATTCTGCAGTTGTTTAGGTTGTTTTGTTGGCTGCTGTGATAAATGCGGATTACGTTTTTTTTTTGTGTTACAAAATTTAGTATGCATTTAAATAAGTTTTTTTTTCATTTTAGAAATTTTTTCCTTTCCAACGGGTTGGAATAAATTATTTAGATTTTGTTGATCAATTTATCAATAACTGAGAATTGGTTTTTTAGTCATATTTGTTTTTGTTTTTAGAAATTTGACTATGAATAGCAAAAGATGAGCCAGAAAGTTGAATAAACCCAACCTTAGGCAAATTTACGAGAAACTCTGCCAGGGCTTCTGATAATTTTTTAAAGCGAATTAGAGTATGGCTTAAAACAGTCGGAAATGTACTCCCGAAATTGTCTTAAATATAATGTGAATAAAATTATCGCACTTTAAATGAATTCTTTCAACATGCATGAGCATATTTATGTTAAGTACAGGGTGTCAAAGCTAGTTGAATTTATGTACAGTTTCTATTTTATTGTTAAGTCATTAACCTACCAATTTCAATAGACTCAGCTTAATGAATACGTTTATGTAAACATTCTTGCTTAAATTAGTCATAAAACAAAAGACTTAAGCAGCGAACTTGCTGGGTAATTACGGCTACGTGCTGAGCATTTTGTTAGCCACATTTTAAATTCAAAGACAAACGAAAATAAACTAACCGAAAAATCACTCAATAAACTTGGACGGAAATGACTTTGCCTGGTGGGCAGTATTTCAAAATTTCATAATTAAATGGGTCTTGAGCCAGCAGAGAAACCCAAATAAAAAAGACGTGATCTAGGCATCAACCAGAGGTCAGTACACGGGTGAAGACAGAGAAAGATAAAGAGATGAAGTTGTCCGTGCATTTAATTAGCCGTTTTCACACATTTCACTTTCAACAAGCTGCCAAATTGTACAAAAAATACATATATATATGCTCAAGCAGCCAACTTTTGCTGATTTCTTCAATGAAACGCAAAAAAGCCATTAGCCGGTCAAGTGTACAAAACATAGCGTAGGTTGCTGGCTTGGATCGTTGACAACCATCTTCGTCTCTGTCCGAAATGTCTAACTGTCGCTTCCTCTGTTTATCTGTTTGTCCAAGGCGGTGACTTGCTTTCAAGTGGTGGTGGTGATGGCCAAGGCAATTTCTTTTTTCTATTTTTTGGCGAAATTTTTACCTTAATTGAAAATTTCCCATTGCATTGAACTTGAAAATGCGCCGGCCAATTTAAAATATGGCCATAAATCTTAAAGCAAATTTCCATTCGTCGATGTCTATCGATGCCTCGCCTACGGATAACATTTTGTTTTTTTTTTTTTTTTGCTGGCGAATCTTGATTCATGATGGTTTTTTTTTACCTGCGTAATTAGCATTTTGATTTGTTTGTGGTTGATATTCGAAAGAAACACACAATTATTCCCTACCCACATCAAAAAAAAACTTGAGCTCATCCAACAAAACAATAAGGCACAATCGTGCCTAATGAATTTAAAAAGAGCTTTAAGTTGCTTACATTTTATTCTTAGTACCAACACATAAAAACAGTGTGAAAGTTTTCTCATATTTCTTTTCTGAACCATCAAATGATCTCTTAAGAGTTTAAGCCAAAAATGGGCAGTTTTTTTCGCACAGTTTAACATAAACGGTTTCACTTGTCTGCCAAAGTGATGCTGCTTACTTACTTGACTTAAACAGCTCGGGCAATAACCCAAAAATGGTTAACAATTTAAAGGAGAAGCTGCTGCTACTGCTGGTGCTGCAATTTATGGCATGCAAATGAAAGAGCTCATCGACCCACAAATGGGGAAACATTCAATTTGCCGTTAACAACGTAAATGGCTCGAAATCAGCTTTTTTACGCAGACGTAATCCTGTCTATTAAGCCACTTTAAAGCAAAATGCGAAGATAATCAAGTAAAGTTGGCAAAATGTTGAATAGGAGGAATTGTATGATTTAGTTGAATGAAATTTGACAAGCAACCGCTTAGTCCGAAGGCCTATTGATAAAATAAAATTAGAATCCTTTTGTGAAATAGATTTGATCCAGGGTTGCAAGCCGATTCGAAATCGAACCGCCTCGATAAATAAGCAAAAACTTTACACAATCATGAAACCATTTTTATTTAGTTAAAAAAATTTAATGATTTTTTGAGAAACTATCTTGTCCCAAGTTCATTGAGAAACCACTTCCAAACAGATAAGTTTAAAAATAAGATGAATTTAATAACAAATTCGACAAAGCAAACATGAAGCTTAAGCTTTCGTTTTGGGATATCAATTTTTATATTTTAAAATAAAAAATTGTATTCCTTTTAAAAAAAATATACTTCGAGCATAAAAATTCTATATAATTCGTGCAATCAATTTTCGATAGTTTTGGAATTTAATTTGTTCGATTGAGCTCGGCTTTCACCGTTGACTACCTTCCGAAAAATTTCGAAATTTATTTTCTTCGACTGACCGCGATTAATGGGGAATACGCGACACCGATAAAAAAATTTTCAATATCCGGTTTTCATATCCTTTGGATGATTTTCAGCTCCGTTGGATGAAAATTTACGAACCATTTTCTCATAATTTATTTATTTTGACGGTCGGTAGAGCAAAAATATGTCAAAAAAAATAAAAATTCGATTGAAGCGCTTTCATGAGGAAGAAAAAAAACCTTATTATTTGGGGCCTCATCAATATTTTGAGTATTTAGATTCAGTTGCCATAGACGGCCTCGAAGTCCAGAGAGAGAAGCAACAAATTTGTTGCTTGCACCGGCCAATGCCGATGAAGAGAAACCACATTAATATATATGTACTAACGTTTATGAAATAAAAACAAATAAATAATGAAAATGTGTAACATTTATTATTGATCTGCATCGGGTGCTTTGTATTGGAGCCAATTAAAACTGTTGGCGCTCATTTGGAAGTTTTGAATGAACACTTCTGTGACTCGAACTATTGGTGAAATCACATTAGATCTTACAATCTCTGTTAGCTATGTCGATATACTCATATCGTTAGCAAATCTTTCAAATATGGCAACTGAGACGCTAGCGTCTGCTTCTTGTATTCTCTGCCTTTCTCATCCAAGGCAATTTGTGCGGCATAAATGAAAACTTGAGTTTTCAGATACAAAATCTGTAATATAGGGGGACAACTGCCTCCTGGCTTCGCCATTGGACCTTACCGATCTCCACTTCAAATATTAAATTTTTTATTGTTGCGACTTGAAATCCTCATTAAATTGTTTGTAAGCCGGGGAAGAGTGACCGTACCTTTCAAAATGACCAATAACGCCTTATTCTTGTTATTTTTGGGCTGTCTCAGCACACACTGTTTTTACGATCTACTTCGCAATAAATGGCTTTTTTGTGCGCACAAACTGTTTGGCGTTCTCCGTACTAGGCTTAAAACAAAAAAGTTTTTCACACTAGAACTTCATCCGTCATCCGATTTTGACAAGACTTTGTAGATATGTGTAAAAGAATATAAAATAAATGTATGCCAACGTAAGGGACGTTTCTATTGAAAACAAAAAGTTTTCTCACAAGAACTAGGTTTCCGACTGATCTTTCCTATGGGAGCAATATGCTATAGTCATCCAATTTTTGACCAAAATTTGTAGAATTGTGTAGGAGCATATAAAACAAATACATACTAGTTTTGAGGACATTTCTATTGAAAACAAAAATTTTTTTCTAACTAAGACTACTTTTCAGACTCAATTTTTCTATGGCAGCTATACTATATAGATGTCCGACTTCTACCAAATTTAATGAAATCATGGCAAGACATAGTAAACTAAGAAATACTAAGTTTGGAGGCGTTTTCATTGAAAACAAAAAAGATTTTCTCATTAAAACTAGTTTTTCGACCGATCGTTCCTATGACAGCTATATGCTATATTCATCCGATCCGGCCGGTTCCGACATATGTGCAGCGTATTTGTACCAAAAGACTTCGTGCAAAGTTTGGTGAAGAAAGCTTTCAAAGCATAGAAACAGAGAGACGGACCGACGGACAGACGCTAAATCAACTCAGCTCGCCGTGCTTATCAAGAATATATATACTTTATGTGGTCGGAGATGCTTCCTTCAATGCGTTACAAGCATCTGAACAATTTTATAATACCCTCTGCAAGGGTATAAAAATATTCTTCGTAAGAGTCTAATAAACTCTAAAGTCACCAATTTACTCTTGAAACAAACAAGAGTTTATATAACTGAATAGGAACAACATTGTCTTGTTATAAGCTCATAAGTTCCTGAATTAAATCAAAAAAGGCTGTTAAAAAGCTCATCAATAAACCAAAGACCCTGTTTTTATTATTGTATGTCAGAAAGCGATCATCATTTCATAGGCAAATGTGGTAAAACCATTTGTGAATTTATAGAACAGATTCATTTTAAAATAATTCGAATTATCCGTTGCATACTTTTATGTACTTTTATGGGTTTGCATTGTAAGTCTATTTTGTTCCCAAGCCAAGATATTTTGATCGATTTTCAAACATTTTTCAGCTTTCAGTAGGTACGAAAAGTTCTTGATTCATTTCAATAAAGATGATTTTCTACTTATAGTTTCTACTAATTTTAATATAAGTGAAGTTTTAATCGTTACATTATTCTATCGAGTATTTTATATATAATTTAAAGCATCAATTTTTTACATAAACCTCGGGGGTCAGCATGATTCTGTTTACATTAGTGTTAATGGTTAAGGTTATGTTAATGGGGATATATGGGAAAGCCATGCTAGAAGAAGCAAGCCTGATATTAAGGCCCTGGATCTTCTTATCGGCTCTTCAAAATGTTTTAATAAACACATAACGGTCGGCTCTTGCTGACTCTGACATATTTGCAGCTTTTATTTCAATGATATCCTTAAAATTCTTAAAAATTATCCGTATGAACAAAATCAATACATCAAAATGTTGATCTTAAAATTTTTATTAAATAACAAAACTATATTCCAAGCAGATTTTTTCTAATTGCACTTCGAGCGCAGAAGTGTTAATTCACATCTTAGCATTCGAAAGACTTATGTCTAGAATATTAATCGTTTTAGCGACAACTTTCAAATGGTTAGCAAATGATTTTGTCTTATGCTTCCAGCCAGTGTTGTTGTTCTATTAAAGTTTGCCTTATGCCAAAACCCCTTTCACTTATGCTCGGGCATTCAATAAAGTATTGTTTTTCACACCGCTAAAAAATGTCATACATCAAATCATAAAACCGTCAATGGGCATTTCAACTTAATTAGAAAATGCTACAAGCGCACTAGAGTTAACCTAATCAGTAAGCAATATCACTAAGAACAACAACAACTGCCATAGGCCATATGAAACCACATTAACTGCATTTTTTCCATCAGTCACTGAATGTTCGAAGTTAATGCTACATTTGCATTGAAAGTTGTTTATGTAGATTCCATATTCTATGACCAGCAATTAAATTCGAAAATCTGAAATATTCGACATATTTATGCTGAACAAAACTATTGCCACATTTCCTCTAATTATTTGAGTTTTGATTTCGAAATGAATGCGCCAATAATTCGCCAGTAGCTACAAATAAATTTGTGGTATTTGGGGGCGTGTCAATTGTGGCTTTCCATAGAAAAAAAAACTTGTAACTAAGCCAATCAGCAATTGTAACTTTCATTAAAAAATACCAATGTGTATTTGGCCAAAATGAAAACTAGATGCATTCACCTCTAATTTGATTAGGAAATTGTGCTCTAAACTTACTTATCAATATATTTAGTTTGTAACACGCACAACGACCCAATTTTGATCATATCAAGTGACCTCAAAATAATGCAAAAAGTATGAACAAAAAATGCTTCACACCTTAAAAGGCTTTGGCAAATATTTTTTGGTGATTTATTTTGGGGCGAACCAACATGATGCAGGTGAACAGTAACCCATTCAGCGCAACCTTGTTGAGCCCAGCCCCAGACAAATACTAGTTCGTACGTATACCCAACCCACAGTTCGACTTTTGTGCCAATTTTCAATGCAAATCGCATTAAGGCAAATGTTGCAAACGGCATCAGCAACCGGCCAACTTTTGCACGCCACAAATAATTTGTAACAATTTCTTAATGACCAAAGCCAACCAGGCAGCACACAGACCAACACCAGCCAATGCACAACAACACAAAGTGCGAGCAGATAATGAAAATGAAATGCTACAAACGGCCCAGTCAGAGAGTTGGAGTAACAAAAACAGTTTCAGCTACTTGAAAAGTATTTGAAATTGAATACTAAACGGGTTAGATTCGAATTGAATTAATGCTGATATGCTAAAGTTGACAATTGCTGCTTGAACTCAATCAGAAAAATCCAACAAATAGATCGCAAGCTCAAAATTTGGGCTAAGATCAGTGAGGTAAGCAAGATAACTAATATCATTTCATGAGCAAAATGAAAGACCCCGATCAACACAGAAATACCAAAAGATCACAAATGAAGTGTCTGCCATCCGCCTGGCGGTATTAAGACAGCCATCGACCTGGTCCTTCTCCATTAACCATATAACAGACGGGCAGTTCGGGCCCAACAATACCAGAGACTATACATGAAATGTCAGCCGTGAGGCAGGCGATCAAGCCAACCAAGCTCCTTCTCAATCTCTTGGCTTGTGTGCTCTTTCACACAATAGAAAAGAACCTTCAGTTTAGGCCTTTTGCACAGCAAGCATACACACTACCCGCTACTTCACAATAGTCCACTATTTCCAGAGACTGAACATGAAATGGCGTCCGCCAGCCAATTTTCGGACAGCCTTCGGCTAACACAAGGGACATCTCAAATTTATATTCACTTAGGTTGTGGATTTTTAATAAATTGTTCGAAAAGTCCGTTGAATTGTAGACAGTCCGGGGTGTCCCAGAAATTAATAGAGATTCTCGTATAAACTGTTTCAATTCGAACTACAACTGTTTGCCTTAACATGTAAAGTGTCTCCACAATGCAAGGCTACTAGAGAGTTCTAGAGAATTCTGGAACACTATGGGGGTGTCCCAGAAATCTCTAGAGATTTTCGTATAAACTTAACTACGAGGACTTTATGTGTAAAGTTACAAGAATATTGTCGGCTACTAAATTATGTGGAAAGAAAACCGTTCGCATCAAATCTTCTTAGCCTTGAGCAGTCGGTTTTAAATCTCTCAACTTTTGCCATCTAATCTAGTAGCCTAGCATTTTGAAGACACTTCACATATAAAGGCAAGCACATTTATTTCGAAATGAAACCGTTTATACGAAAATCTCCAGGGATTTCTGGGACACACCCGAATATGTCCGAATATGAACATGCGGCCCATAACTATATTCTATTCCCAGCCTATTTCAACACTTCCAGCTTTAGCTATTAAAACCAAATATTCAAATTACAGCAATTATATAAGCTTCAATTCATTCATTTTTTTTCTGTCTAATTTCTCCACTTGCTTCTTTTACAGGATATGAACGCTTAATAGATTTTACTTTTGACAGTTGTTGCCTATGAATATTAATTTGCGTGCGATGCACGCAGACTGAAATGCGAATCTATGGTAATGCATTCAAGGAAAATGTATCCAACAGGTCTCCACCTTGTCCATTGCCCGTTTGATGTTGTTGTTGTGGTTGCTGATGGACTTGTTTGCGGCGCCTACAGCCAGCTGGTTGCCAACACTAAAAGTGAATGGGCCGTGGCAGGGGGTGGGTAGGCGGCAACGCAGCAGCAAATCGACGCTTTAACAATTTGGTTAAAGTTTAATAAACTTTATGAAATGTTGTCTTGAGTGGGAAATGCAGTCGGGCCGACGACTTTGCAATGACAATGAAGGAGGGAAACTGCAGCGGAGGCTGCCTCTGCCAGCCGTCTGCCTGTTAAGTGAGTTTTGGAGCGCGCGCGATAATGCACCAAAAAGGAAATTCAAGGAAAGCCCCATGCAGAGCTCTCTCAATGCTCCAGGAAACCATGGTCGTCTGACCATGTTAGAAAGTTGACGGTTTTTTTTTTTTTTGGAAATACAATTTTTGTATTTCTACGAAATTGAACATTTTGCAGAGATTACATAATTGCAAATACGAATTGCATTTTCATTTTCCAAGGTGTTGGAAAATGTGCAAGAGGAAAATGCCTTAAAGAGTTTGGATATATCCATACTTGTAACTGTATTTTTGTTCGTCATACTTTAAAAGCATGTTAGAAAGAGAAAAATATTTCTAAAAATAATGGAAAGCTTTTCTGAAATATTATGCAAACTTTTCTTAGCCAGAAGCCAAAAATCCAAGAATATTAGAAAAGGATTTTTAAAGTTACGAATTTTTAAGTCATACTTTTAAGAAGATTATTTTCACAAAATTTAACCAGATTTTAAGAGATTGCAAAAGAATTTTTTAGATGCATTTTTTAAAAAAAGCTTTTGAGTTTCTTAGAAAATATTTTATAAAAATTTTAAAATAATGCGAATTTCTTAACTTCATGGAATACTTTGTATGAGTGTGAACAAAAAGTTGTTCAAATTCAATATATTATTTAATGATTCTTTAACATACGTATATTTTTACGTTGAAACGATCAACGGAACTAATGAAACAATGAAGAAACTACTTAAAGTTTTTTAGTTGGCGTTAAATTGAAGAGAATTTTTCAGCCTACTGAAAGATTTTGGGCTTCTTTCTGGGTCCCAATTTTCAATTTTAAAATGCGGAAACCATGTCAAAACATACAGAGACGGGCTTCAAATTGTAAGTTAAAGGGAAGATGAAATAAAAAAACAGAAGGACTTCGACCAGGCCTGCAAACCGGTTTTGAAGCGATCTGACGTCTTTATACTGTGAATCGAACCTTAAACTGAAAGTCAAGTTTTAATAATGCTCAACAAAAATTATAGACATCTTAAGATCTGACATACAGCAAAAAGTTTTTGTAATATCAGATCGATATTGTTTTACTGAGTCTCAGAATCTGTAAGTATTACCAACGATTTGTAGATATTACAGTAGACGTAAGTGAAACAAAAAGCGATTTTTCCTGGTAGCTGACATTGGCTCCCAATTTTTGCTTTAGTCTGCATTTACGGGGATACATATATTGAAATTTAGTTGATCGATTTTAAAAAATGGGTGTTGGGTGAGTGGTTAGGCATGCCGCCTTACATATTTTATTCTTGGTCAGCAACAGGACTCGAACACACTACCCCCAGTCTATGAAGTAAGCATTTAGCTGACACAGCCATCGGAGACTCTGACATTTGTTGTAAAAATATTAATCGGCCTTGTTTTGTAGTTGTAATAGGATCGAAAATAAGAAGCTCTTGCAGCTGTGAAAGGCTTGTCAAATTTTTAAATTTTTCTATTTTATGACTTTTTTTTATTTGTTCCCCGCCCGCCGGTGCCATGAAGATTCAAAACGAAAAAAAAAGGAGTTTGTATGAGGTGTGGTATCTATTATATGTAGTGTCTTTGGTATCATAAAAGATCTCGATTGCATTGACAGAAAACCGTCGGAATGAAACATTTTAAAGTTTTGGACATCTCATCAAAAACATGGCCGAATCGAGGTTCGAATAAAAACCTTCGGCTAAAAACTTTGAACCTTCAATTTCCGTTCCCTGACCATTGATTATTTTGCAAGCCGGAGGTCGGAGTCAATTTTTTTGATTTGCAGCCCTGCTTTCGGCAAAATGATACAATAAGCCATTGGAAACTATTCCAAAAATACCTGGTACAGAATATAGTATGAGCACTTCGTTCAACAGGTTCAACAGATTGCAGAAAATTTTACTTAAATCTCAATATGTTCTTTAATATTCAAGCGATTTTGATCAAATACAGCGTATTGTAATTTAAATAAATCTATCTTCGATGCACAGCAAAAAAATTAGATTCAATCCAGGAAAAAATCAAATAAAATACTTAGTGTTTTTTTCGTGGTTCGTGCTTTTCCCTGGTGGGTGGTTAATCGTGATCGTCAAATCGTACACACCTGGTCACCTCTCTCTGCTGTTGGCGCCAGCTTTGTAGTAATTAGCCATGCAAAAGCTTCTCAAACTGCCGTTGGGATTCGGCGTAAAACTGTAGGTCCTATTCTCTTGTGCGAAAATTAGAAGCGCACAAGCCAAGAGATTGAGAGGAGCTCGGCTTTGGCCCTTTGGGCCTGTGTCAAGCCATTTTTGCATTTTACATTCGAACGGGATGACCTTTAAATTGGAAAATTTAGAGCTAATTTAGAGAGGAATTTGAGATTAGATAATTTTAAATTCAATCACAGTTTGAAGTCAAAATTACTGATGGCATTTCATGATCACCTATGTATATTACCTTTGGGTTGGGTGGGCAGTTTTCCAGTCTAATCTAGTTTCGTATTTAGTCAAAAAAATGGCGAATTTGTAGGATTAAACAACTTGGATCGCCTAACACTTCAATCTAACTAAACATATGCAAATCTTTTCACCTAAACTTAGCTTAATTGATTTTGACATTCCTCACTTGCTGCACACTAAAAATAATGAAAATTTGAATCTATCATATATGTTATAGGTTGTCAAATCCAATTATCGGGAGTGTCTTTGGACCACTCCTTTCAGCTTGAAGAGAAAGTGCGCAAATTGGCTTGATCGCCATGAGGGTTATCATTATTATGACAGTGGACCCCAAATGCTAAAAGCTGAACTCGTATATAATGGATTAGTGGCAGCGAGACAGAGTGAGAGGGAATACACAAGAGGAAGTTAGAATTCATGTGTAATTATGATAGACCAGCTCGACAGCAGCAGAAACTAGAAAATGAACTGATAAGCGCATAATTAACAGGTAGTCAGCGAGAGACTTGGTCCGCCACCACCTGGCCACAAAAATATGCGAATCGTCGAGGCATGTGCAGTGAAAAATATTTATTTTTTTTTTTTTTTTTTTTTTGAAGGCGTGTTTTGTGTTCAATAGATTTTTGTCTTTAATGACTTTTCGGTTGGCCCCACAAAACATCGTCGTTTGGCTCTTGCCCAGTTAATGGCTTTGATGGTTTGGCTTTTGTTCTGCAAAGAATTGGCCATTTGGTTGGGCAAAAATTCATAAGTGGGTTTGGTGCTTTTTTTCTATTTTAGTGGTGGCGCACCGTGGCGGCATCGGCATCGCTTTGAGTTGAACACAACCGCTAGGCAAGCTGCATAATGAGTCCAGCTACCTGGGGATCTATGCGATTTAATGGAATTTTTTTCTAAATTCAGTAAGAAATATGGTTAAGCTCGACTGGGAAGTACCCCCCAATTTGTCAAAGTAGATGGGCCTTTTCTGACAAATTTGCAGTGCAGGTTAATAAATAAGAGTTTTTGAGTCTTACACATTTGTGGCCTTTATTTATAAAACGACTTTATGTGAGGGTCTAAGTTAACTTCAAGCTCACAGTTGACCCTCTCTTCGATTTCTAATAACTCAACTTTCTTTCTTATCATCGTTTTCATACTTGCTTGATCGATAACTAATGTTTCCAGGCTGCAAATTGTTTCCAAACCGAAACTGCAAGTCCGGAATCATGAACTGAATCTTTGAATTTAATATCCTCCCTAGCCGGATCACTTTTTAAAGAACTAAAATAACGTTCCTTATATTTTCACTAAAAAAAAATGATTATGTATGAAACTGTTTCCCAAAAAAAAAAATAGGTTTTGAAACAGTTCTTAAAATTCTATAGAATGTTTAGCCGAAGGTTTGGTAATGTCGATAGTAAGCGAAAGATAAAACCTTCTAAGCATATCTGTGAGACTCGTTGCTGCATTACTTCAATTCTTCGTGAAAAAATATAGTTCTTAATACGGGTCTGTACTTAACGAAGCACCGATGTAATTCTTTACAGTTATTTTGACGGTATAATTGTTGAGAAAAATATTCATCTAAGTACATAAGATAAGCTCATCTTATAAATCAATTCTTTTTTCAAGAAGCAATAGTCCAGTATGGGCTTAGGAATATCATTTTTGATTTGCCGCAACTTCAATATTCCGAAAAAATGACTTTACGAGCAGATTTAAGAGTAAGTCGCGGCAATATATTCTAGGAAGGGCTTTAAGAGATCAGATATAGTGAAATAAAAGGCGACCCAAGAACATAAAAGATTTTTTGAAACTTTTTCGGACTGCCTTACCTTCAAAAGTTTGGAAAAATACCTTTCCGCGAAGATTAAAGGGTAAACCGGGATTTAAGGCTTAAGACTCGGAGAAATTAAGGAAAATCCTTGAACAGAAACGGTGTTTTGGACATTTATCGGAATGCCTTACATTCAAAAGCTCGGAGAAAGTAACTTTCCGAACAGATTTAAGCTAAATTCGGTACGATATCCTTAAGTATATGCTTTACGAGTTGAGATTAGGCGGCATTAAGGGTCTTTATACTTAAATATGGGCTTTAGGGTTTAAGATTTAACAGAATTTCGGCCGATCCAAGAATATAAATTGCGTTCTTGGCATTTTTGGTATTGTCTTACCATCGAAAGTTTATAAAAATTCTTTTCCGCGCAGATTTGAGGGAAGATCGGGATTTCATTAAATATATAATAAATTTAGACTGAACCACTGAACCGAACCGAAACAGCGTTTCACTTGGCTTCAGAAATCATGTAATAAACCGAACCGGTGGTTCAAAAACTGCGTGAACCACTGAACCGAACTTGTCCTTACTTCCGATTGGTTTGCATCCCTGGTATATTAGGATTTTGTTTCTGAGTGACAGCTTGTTCTTGGAGTTCAGGAGCCACCCCTACGCCGTGCTTTGGCAGCTACTGCTTGAACTGATGCCTTGACATGATGTCCAAACGTTAGTCTTCTGTCCAGTGACTCCCCAAGGTATTTATGGGCTGCTTTATGCTCCATAAACTGACCGTGCAACAATACTCCCGGGCAGGTGTCACGCGGGTGGAAAATGAGTCGTGGAAAAGGAAATGATGGACTAATTCATTTGCCGGAGAATTCCCGAAATATTGCACCGACGCAATACCCGGCTTTAGCACTTAATTTTAAAACTTCTTTCTTAGAAATCGTTCTTTGACTAGGATTTTCCTTAAGATTATGTGGACTTTCAACGTTGAAACCCTGAACATTTTTGGCAAGTCTAGCTAGTCGTGGCTGTAACGCTTCGTTGATGCTGATCAAAAATAAATACCGTTAGATATTGAAGATGTTACATGCACTTGCACCAGCTTAATATACCCTTTGCACAAGTGGTACAGGGTAATAAAAAAAATATGTAAAAAAAAAAACATTGGAACACCTGTTAGCTTGCTAAATGGGATTTTGTTTGTCCAAATTCTTTTGAATGGGAATGGGGTCACACATGCTGAGCGATCATCGAATAGTTTAATTAGTTTTTCTAAAAGCTTGTGTCGAATTTTAAGACCATAATTAAGATAAAAAGAACTCCCCTCCACAAATACTATATTAAATACAAATGTCCCATTAAAAATCTGTAAAACAAAAACCGGATAACTCGTTAAATAATTGTGCTAAAAATGAGAACAAGCCTCATGGGCTGCCGGGAAGGCAAAAACACACTGAGAAAACAATCATCAGCAGCCAGCAAAAACAAAAACCAAAAACAACAACAATAAACCACAAGAAGTCGGTGCAAAAAGAGGTAAAATCAACTTAAACTCAAAACAAAAATCATCGAAAGACCAAAAAGTTCAATGCACGCAAATCGGTTTAAGTAAAATGATGTAAGTAAAGCTGATAAAGGGATTCGGAGGGTCGGTTCTGGGAAAAGGAAATGGGGGAGACTAATTCACTTACAGAAAGGGTTTCAGCTGAGTAGAAATTGTCTTAAAATCTAACACTTACCTTTAAAATTGTTAATCCAATCTCAATCCAATTCCGTGCTAAGCCTGCAGCAACATCTGTGCACACTTCACTTGCTACTTTTAACACTTTTTTGTTTGTTAACAGTTTCAGACAACCACTTGTGTTGTTGTTGCACTATGCACAGCGAACGTAAATGTAACAACGCGCAGATTCATTCGCCACAATTTACCGTTAGGCAACACGCAAAAACAAACCAACCAAACACAACGAAGCTCAAAACTCAACTAACTGAACACGTTTTGTGTTGCTCATCAAACAAGCGCGCTCCGCTCAAAAGCTCAGTCAGCCAAAGCTCGCGCGCGACCAACAAGTAAAAACTTTTGACTTCAAGCTTTTCAAATAAAATGTTGATTATTTTTAATGTAAGTGAATCGTGTGGCAACGCTATTAGTTAACAATACTGTGTTAACAATTTGTAAAAAAAAAACACTTTAAATTCGAAATACGAGGTATGCTCTTTTTAGACCTGGCTAGACTAGATTTGGTAATCAGATTTGATGTCTGATTATCGAACCGCTCCGAAGAAGTCCAAACCAACCCTCAAACATACCAGAAAATTTATTTCCGCCCAAACTTGAACCGGAGAAAAAAAATTAAGGGAAGTTAACTTCGGATAAGGCCGAAGTTTGTATACCCTTGCAGTTTGGACCTTACTTTTCCATGGGAGCTATACTATATAGATGTCCGATTTCGACCAAACTTAGTGCAATCATGGAAAAGCACAGCAAGCTGTTAATTGCCAAATTTGGAGGCGTTCCCAATAAAAACAAAAAAGTTTTTCTTACTAGAACTTATTTTTCGACCGATCATTCATACAGCAGCTATATGCTATAGTCATCCGATTTTGACAAAACTTTGTAGAATTGTGTAAAAGTATCTACAATAAATATATTGCAACGTAAGGGACGTTTCCATAAAAACCAAAAAAGTTTTTCTCACAAGAACTAGTTTTTCGACCGATCGTTTCTATGGCAGCTATATGCTATAGTCATCCGATTTTGACAAGACTTTGTAGAATTATGTAATAGCATACCAAATAAATAAATGCCAATATTAAGGACATTTCCATGTTATCTCCTTCAGCACAAGTTTGGCAAGCTTTCTTCAATTTTTTCTTCTTATTCCACTCTCTCATAATTCAGTTTTTAGGTACAACAAAACTAGACGATTAAAATGTAAAATTTGATTTATTTTTTGTTTATCTTTCACTAAACAAAAATCTGGGAAAACTTATTCACATTACAATTCACAATTTGAGTTCATTGCCTGAAACATCTTCAGATCTTTGGTAATTGTAATCTTAATACCATCAGACACCATTTTGCATATCAAAGCTCCAAGATTCTTGGCATCCACAATACCCGAATGAGCGCGTCCCTCAAATTTTAGGCCCACATGACGCAGTGCATCCTCAAAGTTGGTGGGACGATAGCGATAAAAATTCATATAGAGATATCGGACATCCACCCACTGGTTGAAGTAGTCAGGTTTGACCAATTTCTTTCTTGAGCACTCCTTATCCAGACAAATGCCAAAGTCCCAATTCGACCAGGTGACCATGGCGCAATTGCCACGGGGATTTGCTTTGCTCATTTTGGGCAGCACTAGATCGCGAGCTCGCAGTACCTCACGCAGCCATTTGTGGAACTGCACGAGAGCCTCCTGTAGGCTAATGCCCGAGTCGACCATCGGCTGACTAATTCCGGTCAAATTCAAACAATAGTTGCTGAGAATTGGCTTCTCCATGGGTCGGATATATTTGTGAAATTCGGCCTCGGCTTGACCCGTCTTCAGGTTGATCAGCACCGCCGGGAATTCAATTATCTCGGAGTTTCGATAGAGCGGAGACGGTTGATTCTCCCAGCAAGTGGCCTCAAAGTCCACAGCAATTACATGAGTGAAAGTGGTCATTCTGTGAATCTAAATACAATAAATACCAAAAAATTAAAACATTTGCGGTCAAGTTCAGTCTGATATCAAAAGTACTTAAAAGCGTTGCAATGACAAAACAGGAAATACTTTCCGATATCGCGAATTAAGTGTAAGTTTAGAATTTGACTTTAAAGCTTTATCTGTAGACGTCCGTCTTGAGCAGCGTTTGGTTTGGAACTAAGAATGAGTTTCGTCAGACTTCTTCCTGAAGTGGACAGCGGAATCGAGTAAGTTTCTTTCGGAAAAAATGCGAAACAAATATTTAAAGGAGAGTCACGAAGCTTAGCTGTTTAGTTATTTTGAATTTTTGGATTTACAAAATGTCGATTCATAAACATTTAGAATAACACGCTGACAACAAAAACTAACATCTTTGTTTTAAATAACATCATGTGAAATTCTTTGCAAATACAAGACCCAATGATGCGCCAAATGACCATTCCTTAGGCACTTATGAGTTACTCATTTTATTCTAACATTTTAGAATTCAGTTTTCTGGTTTACATTTAAGTTATATGAAAAGGAGCTTGGTAATAGGCGATTTACTTAACTCTGGTTAACTTAAAGAACAAAGTATGTCTATCAAACGCTCCGAATTTCCTTTGGCTTTATTAAGACTACAAAATCTACAAGCTTTACAGCTCACAATTGAAGTTCATTTTCTGAGACCTCTTCAGATCCTTAGTAATTCTAATATGGATCCCATCACGCATCATCTTGCAAACCAAAGTGCCCAGATTTTTGGCATCCACAATACCCGAATGCGCGCGGCCCTCAAACTTAAGGCCCACATGGTGCAGTGCATCCTCAAAGTTGGCGGGACGATATTTGTAAAAATTCATATAGAGATAACGCGCATCTACCCACTGGTTGAAGTAGTCCTGTTTGAACAAATTCTTTCTTGAGCACTCCTTATTCAGAAAAGTGCCAAAGTCACAACAAGACCAGGTGACCAAGGCACAATTGCCTCGAAGATTGTTGCTGCTCATTTTGGGTAGCACCAGATTGCGTGGGCGCAGTACCTCACGGAGCCATTGGCGGAACAGTAAGAGAGCATCTTGTAGGCTTATGCCAGAGTCCACCATCTGCTGGCTTATGCCGGTCAAATCCACACAAAACTTGCTAAGAATTGGATTCTCTACGGGTCGAAGGTATTTGTGAAATTGCTCCTCGACTTGGCCCGTCTTCAGGTTGATTAGCACCGCCGGGAATTCGATTATCTCCGATTTGCGGTAATGCTGAGCCGGATCATTCTCCCAGCAGGTGGCCTCAAAGTCCACGGCAATCACATAAGTAAAATTTACCATTCTGGGAATCTGAGTGTAAGAAACAAAATTCAATGATATTCAAACGGTGGAGGTCAAAGTTCGATCTGATATCAAACTTACCTAAAAGCGTTGCAATGATAAAACAGGATGTGCTTTCCAATTGTGCGATTGAACTGCGTTTGGATTGGAACGAGTGAGTTTTAATAAAAAGTTGACGTTTAAAAGCAATTCACAGGTGAAAGCTGAATTTGGTGTGACCAGCTGCAAAACGCATGCATATTCTAAAGACCGTATTTCAAAAGTTGAAAAAAAGTTTCCTAAATCTAAAAAAAAATTGTAAAATTCTTTCTTTTACATTATTAAATAGCTTGACCAATTCGTAATTAAAGTGCATCAATAGTTTTGCCAAATTCAACAACTCTACATTTGATTTTTGCATCGAGCTTATGGAGAACGAGCCACTGTGCGCTGTACATACCAAACCCTAAGATATAGGAAGCTGAATTAGGTGTAGTTTGAAAGTGAGTACTAAGATCCAGGTTTGGAAAATTCTGTCGCGAAATGCTTTTGTATGCCTCAATTGTGGGTCCCAACTCAAGTTGCGAAGGGCAAACAAAAGGAACTGCTTCTGGACGGATTCAATGCGCTTACAGAGGGTTAATGATTGAGGGTTCCAAATACACGACCCAAACTTCAAGATAGGCCTCACTAGGGATGTATATAACAGCTTAGTCGTATAGGGAAACATTAAACTCTATAGACCAGCGTTGTAACGAACCTTTTTGTCTGCCGGCTTCCGCTCAAGGCAGTCGTGTTTTTCATCCGATCGGGGTCAAACTCATTTTCAAAGATCTATGTATATGAAAATTTAACAATGACTGCTTACCACTCATCTGGAAGATCTACCCCCCTTGGTGGAAATTGGTGGGTAAAGGTTGAGTGTATGAAAAATAATTTTTTTTTCTAGTTCTTTGCGGCACATAGCTCAAAAAATTCAGTATAATTTATTTATCTTCTTAAGTTTTGATGGTGCCCCTGAGGCATCAAAGTTTCCAATTTTCCCGTAATTTATTTTTGAATTATCAATGTAGCCAAAAATGTACAAAAAGTCAAAAAAATAGTTCAAACATTTCACAAATGGTGAAGCCAGCAACACGGTGAGAGGGTACCAAACTAATGATTCCTCGTTTGATTTCAATATTTGGAAGAAGTAAGGAAGTTAGAATTCTAAAATAAAAACTGTAAAGAAATGACTTCTTCTTTGTATGTTTAAAAATTAGATTTTGACAAAATTCATTTGTGAATTCCAAAAGATATGCAATCTAAAAAACAAGCTGTAGTCAAATACTAATGGAATTATATACCTTTCTTGAGAAATTGAAAAGAGGACTTAAGACTGACCCAAATTAGCTGGTTGGGTTTTTAAAATCGGCCATCGGTTTAGAAAATCCCTTATTAATAGCAGTCGTCCTTGCAGTGCTGTTTTATAGTCAAAAGCTTAAACTAAACCAATTTATCGCTGGTAATTAAAAACAACTGGAATAAAGCTATATTAGGGTTCTATTTTTAATAGCAACCCAGTCGGAGTTGACTGCATGCCAGAAGCACAACTCGTATACAACTGTTGCCACCAAGAAGTAGTTGCAAAAACCTGCAATCTTCCTTTCGCTTTTGTATTGGGGCGAAACGCAGCAGGAACTGTTATATTAGAAGCGACATTTGCATGGGTGGTTGTTGTTGGTTCAACTTCGTAAAAACGCTCGACTCTCTCCGATCCATGCTGTATGCAGATTTTATGCCTTCCAACATACGGCAAAAAGAACATGTTTGGAAAAAACGAACAGTCGTCAATCGTTCGGGCCTCATTTCCCATATTGGTTTTCAATAGCACGGGTGCTGCATGCGTGCCATTAGAAGGGACGTTTTCATGTTAAGAAGGGACGTTTTCATGTTATGTTTTCATGTTATGCATGACTTCTTCGCTTCTAACCTACTGCCAAAAGGAATGTGCATCAGTTTTCATACAGATTAAATGCCTTCCTATCATACTGCAAAAGTTGGTATTGCATTCTTCCTATAAAACAAGAAAGATAGTCGGTCAAGCCCGACTATTACATACTCAGTACCTGTGAAGTGCTGCCTAACGGTGATTGCGACCGGTGCTGCCCATAATTCTATGTTTTCCTTATGACTCGAATATCGTTTATCCGATCTTTTAAATTCCTTCACCGGATCGATAATTAATCCCGAATATTAAATATGTCCATAAGGTTCGAACCTTCTATCTATAAACTGTTCATACGAACAGACGGACAGACACACGGACTGGACAGACGAACACTTTTGCACAAACTTAATATACTCTGTGTACCCTTGGTACAGAGTATAAAAAGTGTTCCGGAAGGCATTCTTTTGGGAACCACGTTCCGAAAAATCCGACTGGGAAATACCCTATGGCAGTGTTCCCCAGCCATGCCCAGGGGGGCCGAACACACTCGGAAATTCACACCGAATGCTCCGAATGCTTGTGGAACCCTGCCCTGTGGGCTTTATTTTCTTATCCCGAGAAAATAATTCGGCTCGTCTTTTTCTTGAGCTCATGTTATTTTTTATGTCAACTTTTGTTTTGACCATTCTCTAAGCGATATCAAAATATTAAAAAATGAACCCGTTAAAGCACATGTGAACATCGGCAATGTGCGATACTTCTTCGAAAACTAAAATCCATCGATAACCATGCAGAAAAATACCAATCAAGTTTATTTCTTGTCTTCTCTTAAGACCTTTTGTTGGAAAGTGTATTGGCAACAAAGTGAGCGGCGTATGGCTTTAATGGTAAAATTGTTGTGATTTTTTTTTATATGTAGTTTTGTTTTGGCAGCTCCTTTGCTGAGTTGTACACTAAGCTTAAGTTCGAACATTTAAATATGACTTACAAAAAAACGCAAAATTAATTATATCAATGCCGATACTCCCTCCTTCCCATTTCGTAGCAACCTTTCCACCCACCAGACCTATATAAAAATGCCCAAATGTTTTACATTTAATAACTTTTTTAGTTTATTTTCCATACACATATGTAAATAGTCAAATATTTTATGCACTGGTTCTCAACGGCATACAAAATAAACAAAGAAAAAAATTATTCAAACGATGGACTAGTGAGAATCACCACCAGGTATGATGCTCTCTGGAATGTAAACCAAGCAATAGGAATTTGAAAAACATAAATGCTGCCAACAGTAGTTTGTATTTTATTCAAATATTTTGCTCTGTTCTATTGCTTGAGGTTGCCTGAATGGGACAAATATTATTTTAAATTGTAACAATAAATAAAAAAATAGAAAAAATGTACAATGGGAAATCACGAAATGCTTTGTTTTTCTTTTTTAAATAATATCAATGTTGGTTAGCATCAGACGGTCTATGCGCTAAGTACAATGTTTGGTTTTTGTTTACGTTTATCTTTTAATTACTTTAGTTAGGCGAGTAATTTTCATTAGGTTTTTGTTTTTTTGTTTTGGTTTCTTCTTATGTTTTGTGTGTAGTTCTTCTGCTTTTACAATTAATAATTGAACGGCATACACAAGGGCGCCTAAGCCTAACCCATATCCTCCACAGCCAGAGCACAGAGCACATACATCATGCCAGCGCTAAGCAACGCAGTAACGGGAACGGTAACTATCCAGGCGTAGGCAATATTGCGAAACAAATGCCAATCGACACTGCCATCGGCCAGGGGAGCCTGCCCAGGCTGCTCCTGCTCCGGCTGCTGTAGTTCCGGATGCTTTTTACGACCCGCTGCACTCACATGACCCACAAAAACCACCGAACCAACCTTGCAATGAGTAGTCGATATGGGCAAGCCTATTTTGCTGGCCAGCAGTACGGTAATGGCGGCGCCTATTTCAATCGTAAAGCCGCTGAAATAAAAACAAAGATTTAAAAGATGCTCAAATATCCAATTTCTCCACTTAATACTCACGTCGATGAGGTAATCTTTGTTAGATCATTGCCAATTGTCTCGATAACGCGTCGTCCCCACAGCCAGAGACCCACAGAGATGCCCACGCCTCCATAAATCAATATATAAATGGGACTTTCCGCCTGCTGCATCACCGAACCCTCACGATAGATCATATACAGTGCGATCAGGGGTCCAATAGCATTGCTCACATCGTTGCCACCATGCGCAAAGCTACCAAAGGTAGCGGTCAAAATCTGCAAAAAGGAGAAAAGCATCGAAATCTCCTGCGTCTCCTCAGCACTGCTGGCACGACGACCAGCCGCACGTTTGAACTCCTCTTCCTGTTCATTCAGAGCCTCTTTGCTTTCAATAAGAGGCACTTTACTAGAGTTGGGTGACAAGGTTGAGTTGAGCATAAGATCCAAACTGCCACCACTGGGCACCACCTGCAGATTATTGTTGGCCAACGGTTGGGGTAGCTTAAGTTCCTCTTTGGGTGATTGCATGGTCTTAAAACACTCCTGTAGCTTGCGTCCGTTCTGATTTTGCTCATCAATGAAATTTAGACTGGTAATGGTGACATCAGTATTGTCCAGACTGGCCTTGCCCAGCAGATCTTCGGCTTTCTTAATGAGTTTCGGATCGATTTTGTAATCCTCGCCGGGCGTTGCATTGTTGTTTTTGTTGTTGTTGGCTAGACCAAATGGAGCCAGCTTAAAGGTCTTTGGTGAGTTGTCAGACAATGACACCAGCTCGGTGATCTCGGCTATGGCGGGCAGAGGTTTTCCCTCGCTAACCAGCGACAAGGGACGACGTTGCTTCTTGGGACTGCCCGAGGGTGAGGATTCTGAAACGATAGGTCAAAATTAGTTTGTGTGATCTCAGATTATAACTGATAAAGAGTAAGACTTACCCACAGAGTCCTCGAAATTGAACTTGACCGGATTCTCGGCTCTTAAACGTTTGGCAATTTTACGTCTCTGCCAGGGCACCACCACCAGCTGCGTCAGCACAGCCACCACCAAGGACAAACCGACACTCACACTCAAGGCCAACCAAGTGGGTATATTATCCATGTACAGCAACTTGGGTCCATCCAGTACCACGCTTATCACATTGATGAAAAAGGTTGCGCCATAGAAAATGGGCAGTGAATGAAAACCGGCCTTGAGCGGCTCCTGGGCACGCAAAATGAAACGACGTATGGCCAGAAAGAGTAGAATGCTGACCACACCACTTAGAACTGGTGAAATGAACCAGGAACCAACGATGGTGCCCAAAGTGGTCCATTTCAGGCCCTCCACACCGCGTGCCACCAATGAAAATCCGATGGTGGAGCCCACAATGCTATGCGTGCCCGAAATGGGCAATTTCAGAAAAGTGGCCACCAACAACCAGACAGCACTGCTGGCCAAAGCAGACACACAGCCCAGCATAAGCACATCCTCGGATCCCTCATACATGCCCACCTCCAGTATGCCTTTGCGCATGGTATCCGACACTTTGTAGCCTATAAAAGAAAAGTAGAATTCAAGTGTAATCCTTAAAAGTCAGTTTTAGTTGAAGAACAAGCTGCGCAGTTGCTCTTTTTGGTTCAGTTTTTCACGCTCAGTGTTATGAAAATTTAATTGCGTGAGCAACTGAACAATAAAGAGGATAGTTTTGAGTATGAGTTAGACGTATTTGTTCAGTTGTACACGTTCAGTGTTATGAAAGCCCAATTTTTTGAGCAAATGAAGAAAAAAGATCAATTTTTGAGTAAAAGTTCGACTTTTTGTTCAGTTGTTCACGCTCAGTGTTATGAAACTCTAATTTTATGAGCAACAGAACTAAAAAGAAAAATTTTGAAGTATGAGTTCTCCTTTTGTTCAGTTGTTCACGCTCTGTCTTATGAAACTGTAATTTTGTGAGCAACTGAACAAAAAAGAGCAATTTTTGAGTATAAGAATCTGTAATTGTGCGAAAACTGAACAAAAAGACAGAGTAATAAAAGAAAAAAAAAGAAAAGACAATTTTTGAGTATAAATTAGACTTTTTGTTCAGTTGTTCGAGCTTAGTGTTATAAAACTCTATTTGTATGAGAAAGTGAATTAAAAAGAGCTGAAACTGTAATTTGTGTGAGAAACTGAACGAAACAGAGCAATTTTGGAATATAAGTTCTCCTTTTTTGTTCAGTTGTTCACGCTCATTTTTATAAAACTGTAATTTGTGTAAAAACTGAAAAAATTGTGTATGCAACTGAACAAAAAAGAGCATTTTTAGGTATAACTAAGACTTTTTTTTCAGTTGTTCACGCTCAGTGATAAGAAACTGTAATTGTGTGAGCAACTGAACAAAACGGGCAATTTTTGAGTATAAGTTAGTCTTTTTTGTTCAGTTGTTTATCCTCAGTGTTATAAAACTGTAATTGTGTACAAATTGAACAAATAGGAACAATTTTGGAATATAGGTTCTCCTCTTGGTTCAGTTGTTCACGCTCAGTGTTAAGAAATTCTGAACAACTGAACAAAAAGATCAATTTTTGAGTACAAATTAGACTTACCAATCAGCACAGCTCCCGAAATTTCACATATGGTAGCCAGCACACAGGCTTGTCGTATGGTTAACACTCCGGATCCGACACTAGTACCAAATGAATTGGCCACATCGTTGGCTCCAATGCCAAAGGCCAGCACAAAGGCTATGATAAAGCCAAGAATGACCATCCATAGTAGATCTGGTGAGTAGCTCTCCATGTTGCTCTTACAATATCTTTTACTCGCTCTCTATTTCACTCTCTCCTGCCTAACTAAATTACTTTGTACGCTTTCTTTCTTTTGCTCAACAAAAATGAAATGGGTTGGGGGTAGGACAATAATAATAATAAATATCTTGTGCAAAAAACAAATGTTTCAAAAACTTATAAAATACAATACTACGTAATTAAAATGATAGTCGAAACGAAATTTAAATATTTCAAATATTCTCTAAACAGCCATATTTGCGCTTAAACTTCATTGTGGTTATTTTCATGATGAAAATTTAAGTACAACTCGCCGCGAAGCTAAAGTAACGTTTGGGCCTAAAAGTCTGCCACACAAAATGCCAAGCTAACGTTACGTTTTCCCCTAAAAACGCCCTCACTTAAAAGTATTTAATAAATTATTTGTGGTTTTAAATTAAAAGTACAATTACATAAAAACATAAATTCGAAATGCCTTTCCTATACAATTTGGTAAGCTTCTTTAGGGCCTCAACCTAAAATTCCACTTGCATTAAATCCTGTTTTGGTAGTTGTTGTTTGCTGAGTAAGTGGATTTTGTGGAGTAGTTGTTGTTGTAGTTATATCTAAGAAGTTTCTTGTTATGTTGAATAGGAGCTAATAATGGTGGTCGAGTTGTTAAACTGTAAGCAAATGGTCAGAAAATAATTAAGGATATACTTAAGTGCTTAAAAGATACTCACCTGACGTTTAGGACAGCAAATTTGTTTCCACCACAGAGAATTATTCACCATGTCTGCAAAGAAGAGAAAATAGAAGAATAGGGATTAGATTTGTACGAAATCAGTGAGAAAAATCGTTTGTATATTAGGACCTTAATCGAGATCATCTAAATTCGCCAAAAATATTAAGCAGTTCAAAATCTCTCTATGAATAAGAGAGTGTGTCCTGACTGACTGGCAATATACGCAGAGCCAGACGGTAAAAGATAAAAGGCCACTTCACTTAAAGAAATTTCCAAAAAACTTTATATGCTTAAACAAAATCCTTCTTTAGTTGTATTAAATCTGAAGATCTCACCATTTCAAAACAGTTGAACTTGCACGTTAAGCTACCGAAATCGTTATGAACCCAGTTCATCCCACCCAATAGATTGAATTCACAAAACTAATATAAATGTTATTGTCTGCCCATAATCCAAATCTGTCATTAGGCAGTTACAACCGGTATAAGTTTAACCTTTTATAATTAAATCATTTGGTATTCTCAATGGAGAATTAAATTGAAAAAAGATGTACCATTGTTTGTCAAGGGGCGATTTAGTTGTAGTTGATCGAAGTCACAACGAATGACACGCATTGAATTGAAAATTGTATAAAAATCAACAAAGTTGCAATTGAAATTGTAATTGGTTGTTGTTTGTTGTCGTTTTGATTGTAGTCATCATTGCTAAGTAAAAAAAAAACAGTACCGTTTCATTGTATATATTGGGGAGAGGTAGATCATTAAGTCGTTGGAGTATCGCATCACAAGGTTAGATATGATTATGCAATGAAGGTATAAAGCAAATAGAGTGGTCGAAATTAGCGGAAATTTTGATTCCATACTCGATATTTAAGTCATATGTTTCGAGAGAATGAAAGAAACTGGCACAAAAATTTATTTAAAAATTAATTGTTTGTTCATTTTGAATATTAGTCCATCCGCTCCTATCATCAGTGTTTAGGAAATGTCTAGTTTCTAAATCTCTATTTAGATGAGAATCATCTTGGTTTTTCCAATAACTCTGCAAAATCCTCCCATTGAATAGACCGTCCCTTATTATCAACAGAGAATTCTTACATAAGGGTCTAATAGCTTCGCTCTTGGTATTCAATTTAAAATCTTCACATATTTAATGAAGCGTACTTTAACTCTAGACCAGCGATGTCCAAAAATTGAAAAGGCAGCCACGCGTGGTTGGCAAGTTTGGTGATTGTGTGTGAGTTTGGATACCACTGCTCTAGACCGAGAAATAAGCAGAACGAATAATTTAAATACGAACTATCTTGAAAAAACTATTGGTTCTTGAATTTTCAAGAATTTTGCTCTTCAAATCAAGCTAAATTCGTGCTCAGTTTTAGGCGAGGGGAGTGAGGTAAAGAAACTGAGAGAAAAGCAAGCACATTTGAAAAAATATCGTTGAGTCCGCTCTCACAGTTTCGTTTTTCATGTTACTTTGGAATTTCCAGTCAGTTATGGCAATGTTGGCACATAGAGAGGACAGTTGGACGACAGATGAAAGGCAAAGACTGCTGGCGTTGTGTTTCTCGAGACGGCTTAAACTTGCAACATTGTTTACCAATTTATTTTCTATGAAATAAATTAAAACCAAAACAGGAGAAAGACAACTGATTTTAAATTGTTGTTTGATCGGAATATGGGCGCCCTTACTTTTATATCAGTGGAGCTAATGACTCAAGAGTGTACGATCTTTCTCTTGAACCTGATGAGATCTTGATACAAGAACGAACTTTCTTGTTTTTGACAATGAACTATGCTCTCGATTCTAGAATAGGCAATCTAGGATTTAAATATGTTTAGCACTTGATTCAAAAATGTTTCTACTTGATTTGAAAATGATTCGTACTTGGTTCAAGTATTAAAGCTCTTAGATCAAGAAAAACGGGGAAAAAATTCATACTTGGATTAAGAATATCGCTCTTGGATCAAGAATTTTCATTCTTATCGAACTTTTGACATCAAACTTTCTTGATTCTGTATGTTTTCTGTGAGTGTAACGTTTATTTCTTGGACATCCATATGTCCTCCGGTGTCCACCAAAGTTCTCTTCAACATCCGCAGCGATTCTCCTCCAGCTGGCCTAGCATTTTGTAAGTTTGCATCCATTTACCCGTCCACATTTTTAAGCTCATTTCCACAATGGGGAAACAGCCAATACCCTAAAGTGCACCTCACATAATAGACGTAGTAATTAGCCGCACATTATGATGAGAACAAATAACCAAATGACACCTTTCACTTGTATGAAAGCAAGTCTGGCCATAATAGGCAACGGAAAACAACTGAAGATGTCGCGAGGGGGAAAGTGTTACCAGGACAATGTCTCCTGGCTGACACCGACTGCGCGACAAGGCCATCACGGTTTATGTTTTCGTTTGCTGACGTAGACGCCACCCTCTTGATTGTTAGACAAGCGAACACATTTGGACTTCGTAAACGTAAGAGTTGGTAATAACTTGAAAAGTTTAAGAAGCATTGCAACTTACCAATTATGCAATCGTTTGGTGCTATTAATTTTGTCATATGTTTCTGTCTTTTTAAATTAAATGGCAGTTCTTTAGAGCGAGTTATTTTCTTTAAAATTTATTAGGAAAGAAAGACCTTTTTAGCTACAGGCTACAAACCAATCATTTGGTTGCAGATGTCGGGTCAGCAATGAGAGCTGTTTCATTTGGGCTTACATAACAGGATTTTGAGCACTCAAAACATCGTAAGACTTCAAAACAATAGAACCTGTTTTTCGATCAAATTAAGCAGAATCGGTATTGGAAACTCTTCTCTTTTTCAGGAACCGATTTTGAGACTCGGCTCATATATGTACTTAATTGTGTTGGAAATGTTTCCTTCTCCTTGTTAACTACATACATTTGCACAACTTCATTTCCCATTTTTAATAGGGACAGGGTACAAAAACAAGACTCATTTTTTGGGTGTCGAGTAGAAAAGCAAAAGCTTCGAGAGCGGAGCACAGTTTGTAGTCCAATGGATTTGGGTGTGGGCTACTAGTAGGTCAATCATCCGTGAAATGTAGTTCGGAACATGGTTTTTTAACTGGACAACAAGACTCCGCCTTGTTGAAAGGTCCACGGCATGTTTGCAATTAGTGTCGTATTGAGAGGCTTCACAACCTTTTCCAAAATGTCGGATTGATACACATTCGCCGAAGTTTTGACTTCTTTTTTCACAAAAATGAAGCTTGGTGACCCCATCATATACGACTCCCAACAAACCATACCGTAGGCCGTATGGTGACCTCTCTGAACTCTCAGAATAAGTTTGGAATTTTTACGTCAGTAAGCAGAATTCGTCAGTGGGCATTGTTCGCGCACTGGCGACGCAAAGCTTTCGATTTTCTCTTGCGTTTTTGTTTCAATGCTGTTGTGAGCAAGTGGCCGGTGTGACTCTTATATGCACTGAGTCCCAAGTCAAGTTTTATGATGCTCCCAAAAAGGAACGTCTGCTCGCTTGTCGTTTGAATAGAAGAAGAAGGTTTATTTTCACACGCCAACCTCATGGCTTTTCTTGCAAAGTTATCGATGTTCGATAATACAATATTCGATAGGTAAAATATTCATATGGTTCATTTGCATTAGCACTAGTTCCTTAGGACTTCAAACAAATTCAGTTAATTCAATAAGTTAATAATTTACTTTGGGCGCAAACACTGTCCTCGCTTGATATACATCTTACGAGACATGAATTTCTGCTTGCGCAGTGGACTTTAATGAATTATATCTTGCACGGCTTTTTTCGTCCAGATTTCGCGCGGTATTTTATTCCAACAGTATCCTCAAATATCTTCACGGTACGATACCAAAATTTCGGGTGATTTCCAGCGTCGCAACCGCCGAAAGATTTCACCTTTTTCGTAGCCGCATTTACAGCACGATTTTCGAGCGAACACCATTCCATGATTGCAAACAACTGACGCCAAAAACTTTTGATGCAGTAATATAGCCGTCAAGTTGGAATGAATGCGTTCAGTGGTTCTCGAGAACGAGAGTGTTCAATACGTTTACCAAAACATTTGAGTATTTTAGTCACACTTTCAATAAGAATCGGTACTCCAGAATTAACATTTTTGTATTAAAATGATTCAACGAATCATTATACAAAAAGAGTTTCTTACGCCCTCCTGTATATACGATTATCAATAAAATGTGTCCCTTTTTAGTATTAGAACCGCTTAAGGGGAATGACTTCTATCTAAAAAAAATCATTGTGTAAAACAAATATTTAAATACAAAATATAGCAGTTCTATAATGTAGAATCAGTAGATTTTTCTAGGTTTTGTAATTATATTAACTTTATAAATTTACTAAAATGTCTTTAAAAAAAGCCATTTCCCAAGGTTAATTTCTGGTGAAAAAACGCCATTGGGCGCGGAACTTACTTGGTCGGATTGAGTTCTTAATTGGGCTAGAAATGTTTTCAGAAAAGCTTAAAAATAGAAAACTCTGCCACTGCAATGTAATTTACAGTTATTGCATTTTGAAAATGAAATTAAAGTACATTACACAGCGAGCGAGCGAGCCTACACGAAGAAGTTGTTATTGCCGCCCGGAGGGATGAGTCGTTTTGCAATTGCATGACATGAAAGTGGAAATGAAAATGAAAATGCCTGAGTCAAGTGCAGCAGTATATAAACGAACAGAGAAGGCGGCTTGATGATGATGATGACGATGGTTATGAGGCACCTGCCTATTACTATTATATAGACCTCCGTCATCGACAACCTTGACATTGCCCATAGCAGACTGTGAATTGCTTTGCAATATTGATTTAATTTTCCGCAATTCCTCGGGGACACCAAAGTAAATCTCGACAAATAGTTGGAGCTTTAATAGCAGCCCTAAAACAGTTTATATTGCCACTTGTTGTTGTGTGCTGCCGGTGGTCGTGTTTGTTGTGTCGCTATAAGTTCAAGGTTGCTTTTTTTAACCCTTCCGGCTAAGTTCAGTCTTTGACCAATGAAGCGAAATCAATTGGAAATGCTTTCGAGTATGTCAGAGATATTTACATAGACATACGAAACAATTAATTAACATATATGTGTAAGAAAAGCTCTTTTAAGTAATTTACTGTTGTGTTCAAGTCTACGAGCTAAAATGAAAAGCGTACAAAAATATTTTATATTAAAGACACACACAGTGAAAATAGTGGAGGCCACATGAACGAAGCTGAACGCGTTGTTGTTGTAGATTTCTTAAATTTTGACTGTGTCTGTCTTAATATCTGTTATAATATTCGGCAAGTGAAGCCTTGAATGTGGGCTCGAACCCAGGTCTTCAATATGCACAGTCACTCATACATTCTCATTTGAAGTCTTATGTACACTATTAGTGTTGCTACTTTATTTTTACACTTAGAAGCCGGTCTTAAGCCAAACCCCTGAGAAACGGTTCGATTCGGCTTTTTGTGTGCAACGAACCGAACCCAGAACCGTACCTTCTTAAGTGTTACCCTCCTGTACCTGAAACCGGACCCCCTCTGCTTGGAAAAGGCTCGGTTCAAAGAATCTTTTTAGTCAGCTTTTTTAGAACTTATAAAACTACTAGCAAATAACCTGGCTTGCATCGCTACGCCGCCGTCAGTTAAGCTATTTTAACCGATAAGGGTATCAGTTTTTCTTTTCCGACTTGGGGGTGGATTTCGCAAACTGGAAAATATCTGACCGTATCTTACATACATCGGCTCAAAGCAGAGATTAACTCTTATGCCCCGCCCGCGGTTCAAAATAAAGTTTCTCCTGACATTTCCGATCCTGGTGGTGGACTTTTAAAATTTAAAGCTTACAAACCCAAATTGATAAAGATCGTCCCAAAAATAAGGATTGGCCTTGAACACACATTTTAAGTCACTTTCCACCAATTCTCCAACCATTCCTCAAAGTTGCATTGCAATCGGATGAACGCTATAATTTTTCAAATTTTGCGGTTTGTGCACCATTTTCCGCACATTTCTTCAACTTAGAAACCTTCCCGGGCAAACGTCCACCATTCCACTTAGTTTCACTGAAATCAAAAATTTGCCTAATATCGCGGTTTGTGCACCATTTTCCGCCCATTTCTTCTACTTAGAAACCTTCCCGGGCAAGCGTCTAGCATCCCCAAAGTTTTACCGAGATTAAGAATTTTGCAAATATTGCGGTTTTTGGACCAATTTCCACCTCCAGGTAAACCACCATGTCCACCCACAGGTCCACATCTATTGCCACGTCCATGGCCACCTCCATAGCATCCACCATGGCCACCTCCATGGCCACCTTCATGGCCACCTCCATAGCCACCACCATAACCACAACCATGGCCACCTCCATGCCCACCCCAATGGCCACCTCAAATTTCATACCAACTTTTCCGACGCTTTTCCGGGAATTTTCCGATCCTACGGTCTAATTTTCCAGCATCGGAAAATCTCATTTCACTTACTGTCCTTACAAACCGAATTTCAAGTCAATCGAATGAAAAATAGATATTTGCATATCGAATTTCCCTGAGAGTTTTCCTTGTGGGCGGATTTTCCGAAATCGGGAAAACACGTGTCCAATTGTTTCGCATACTATGCTTACAAACCGCATCAACTAGTTTTTCGACCGATCGTTCCTACGGCAGCTATATGCTATAGTCATCCAATTTCGACCAAACTTAGTGAAATCATGGGAAACGATAGTAAACTAAGAAATACGTATTTTGGAGGCGTTTCCATTAAAAACAAAAAAGTTTTTTTCACTAAGACTACTTTTCAGACGCTACTTTTCTATGACAACTATACTATATAGATGTTCGATTTCGACCAAATTTGGTGGAATCATGGAGAAGAATAGTAAACTAAGAAATACGAAGTTTGGAGGCGTTTCAATTGAAAACCAAAAACTTTGTCTCACTAAAACGAGTTTTTCGACCGATCGTTCCTATGACAGCTATATGCTATAGTCAGCCGATCCGGCCGGTTCCGACAAATGTGCAGCGTATTTGTACCAAAAGACTTCGTGCAAAGTTTGGTGAGGATAGCTTTAAAACTGACGGAGGAGATAGCATAGAAACAGACGGACAGCGGGGCTCAATCAACTCAGCTCGTCATGCTGATCAAGAATATATATACTTTATGTGGTCGGAGATGCTTCCTTCTATGCGTTACAAACATCCGGACAATTTTATAATAACCTCTGCAAGAGTATAAAAAGTGACACTCGTATGCCAATTCTACACATTTATATTTACTTCTTTCTGTCCATATTTCTATTTTGTAGTTTTTTTTCCATCGCGTGCGATGAGCAACAACAAACATTAAGAACACGAGTTTGTCGGCTGATATGAAAACGTGTGAAGAACAAAAACAGCAAAATTTTGGCGGCGCCGAAAACAACAATACCAACGACTACGCATTGAATTTCTTTCTGGTACCATGCACAAAATCCGCAGACACAAAGCCGCCTAGCAACAGCAAAAACGGAAACTAAGACAATGTTGGTACTAATTGGAGCTCCTCTTAAGAAAATCATCACTAAAAAGCCGGCAATTAAGTGCACAAGTATTCAGTTATTCAAATGAACTGTACCTGTACCTAACAGTTTGACAAGCACTTGGACCACTGCAGAGTCCAGTGAAGCGGCCAAACGGTTTACCTGTACTCTTTTGTTGACCTTGTGAGAGGATTGCTTTATCCCCAAGCACTCGCACTTTAGCTATTGGTCCATTTTGTTTACTCATGATATCATTCATGCAGAAAATATTGTATTATATATGTATGTAATGTATGTGTATGTAAATTGTTTGCAATTGAATTTTTCGCTTTTCATTTTGTTTGACGTAAGCAATCGGAAATGAATTATGGAAATAAATATTGAAAATGGCTACATGCGAGTATGTACAGCCAAAATCTCTCAGTGCATTTCACTTGCAGTTGTCGACTCTGTTTGAGAATGCAAATGCTTTTTATAGCAAAACTGTACAGTTGTTGTTTTTTTTTTTGTGTGCTACTCTCCTTTTTATTTATTTTATTTATGCTGCTCAAACCAAATTATTTAGAGACTGCACAGTGGGATGGGATTGGGAAAATAAACATCAAAATGTGTAGTAAATTTCTATAACCATTAGGCATGTACACCGAAAAAAAATGCCGGGCAAATTTTAAGCCTAAAAATAATGATTTGATCCGCAACGGGATTAAAATTTTAATAAAATACTCGACTGCCAACAATAAAAAAAAGGCCACTATACTGCTTTGCGTTTAAGTCTGCCATTTTGCTCCGCTTGTTTAAAATATTGATTCGGTTAAGAAAGGGTTGGTTTTAAGCTCGATTTGCGGCCTAGCTACTAAATATCTTAAAAAGGCAACTTTGATCAGAATTGATTTTTAAACCAAGGTTGGAAACCAGCCCAAAAATGGTTTTTAGCGTTCCTCGAACGTTTTGATATATAATTTTATTGGAAAAACTACTTTGAAAAAAAGATAGTCGAAAAGTAGTTAGTTAAAATTGTAAGTTGTTGAATGGCAATATACAAACCTCGCATGAATGCCAATTTTTGTACACAATTATTGTCAAAATTGCTTACGAAAGCTACCCTAAGGTAAATGGCTCGAATACATATAGTGCAAAAAAGAATTTTCGATATTGCTTAAAAAGCAACCACGTGCTATGTTTGTTTTGATATATGCATTTCTTATCTCTTATGCTTTTGCAATCAGATACAAAAAAGTGCACGTCTACTTTGGCCCGCTTCTGTCGGTTACCGTTAACTCTGATAGGCTGTATATCTAATTCGCGTCTCTCATGCTGGGAGTGGCGCAACCCACGGGAAAAAAAAAACCAAGGTTTCTGCCCCGGGGGAAATAATCTCTACACAAAAAACCAGGCCCAATATTTTTTCCCCCAAAATAATAAAAAAAAAAAATTAAAACCCCCCCACCAAAATTGTTTTTTTTGGTAGAAAACGTATAAAATGTACATATGAGTACAGGAAGAAGCCTAATTACTTAACTGATCTGTATGATGCACATGTGTTAACATGTTATCAGAAAAATTGACAAAATCAGTAATTAAAATTAGAAAAAGCTTTGACTTCATTAGCATTAACTGTTTTACGACTAGATCGTTCCTATGGCTCTGCGGTCTTATACATGGTGTCTTTATCTCCCCCCCCTCCTTACCCCTACCAAAAACAGCTATATGCTATAGTTTCATCGCAATCAATTTGACAAAATTTTTGCTAGAATTGTGCCAGCAGCATTAAAAGCATACAAAAAGCAAAAAAAAAATCCTGGTTGGTGGCCCGGGGCGGGCCCAACGGGGGAAAACCGGGGGGGGGCACCTCGACCGAGCCAATGTTAACTTTTCCCCTATTTTTTTTTATTAAAATCTATTCCGTAGTCGAAAACATACAAACAAACTCCAGATGCTGTTTCTTTCCTAGTTTCGAATTTAAATTTTCCATATTTTGGAGCAGTTTCAAGAAAAATCAACTTTAAATTGCCATACAAAAACCAATGTGTAAAAATGTTCCAAATTTTAGCATAAAATAGCTATAAGTATTCTTAATCATTTCCGACAATCGTTTTGTATAGTTTCCCAAACAAAAAAGAGGGACTTTTGGCCAAAATTTCGGCCTGCTGGCCTAATTCCTAATAAAAATTCCATTTCATCTTTATCAGTAGATGAACAAATCAAGAATTATTTAAGCTTTCATTCATTAATTCCTTTTGACGATTATACAATTACGCAATATTTTGTTTAGCAAGCTGTTTTTGTCTAAGGTCAAAAATATTTGGTTTCTTGGATCCAAAAAAAATGTAAGAATCGGGACTAAATTTTAAAAATGTGATAACGTTTTTCTAAACACGACTCCGAACCGATTTGCAGCCATGGTAAAAACCATCTCATAAGCTTCGAACAAAAAACTTAGATTCCATAAGAAAGAAAACAGGACCGCAAAGGGAACCTTGGCTTCGAACATCCGGTCTTTTAGCAAAATTTAGAGGTTTACAATCTTGATGCAATCCAAGACATTTTTGGTTAAATAATGTTACAGACCTTAAGATTTAACTACAATGAACTTGTGCCCCTGAGTAAACTATTTGTAGAACTGTACCGTTTTTTTAAGTCATCAATGCGAGCCAAAAAGCTAAGGGTTTTGTTAAGATTGATTTGTCAGTTTGCGTCTCGCACAGTTATAAACAAGAAGCTTACTCTTATGCGACGTCTCAAAAATTTTGCTACACTAATAAGAGTCGCTAGAACCGTTAGCTATTAGAAGATGTTGTCCCACTGTGCATCACTTTTGCTTTTTGCAAAATATGTTGTAAATAAAGCTAAAATTTTTGAAAATCAAATTTTATGCAAAAAGAAAACCAATTGACGGCGACGAATTCCATACCCAGAGGGGATGGGGTGAGGGGTCGATAATGAATCATGCTGCGGCGATTTTGGGAGACCTTTGGGTCGTCTGTCTGGAATCTGCGAGAATAGATGAGATGAGCAACGGGAACGGAGTGTGCGCAGGGTGGAGTGGATAATGCAGCAGCTGCGACGCAACAATGAACCACAACAACAACAAACTTGAAAACAGCTGCACACGGCGGCAGTGGCTGTCAAACTGTAGGTAAATTATCAGAGAACTGTACCAAGTACCCCGGGGAGCTGCAGATTCGGGCTTACGCAAATGATGGCGAATATTGAGCAATATTATGAGTTTTCTTTTTACAGCCACAAATCAACTGGAACAGCAAACGTTGTTGTTGTTCTCAGCCTCCCCGTAACCCCCTCCCTACTTTTATTATATTGATTTTCCTAAACGGTACTTTATTATTGTTTTTTTTTTGTTCTGTTGTAGCAGCTAACATTTAGCAAATCACCAAATAAAATTTGTAAATTGTTGAAATTGCATAAATATGTGCAAAAATGTACTTATACACATATATAAACGCGCACACACCCACGCAGGGCAAAAAAAACACGCGGCGCCAGCCAGACTACGCCAGGACACAAGGATACGGTAAGGACACTTGCTTTAAATCAACACATTTGGTCAGCTTGGCCACTTTCTGATTGCGCACACAATTTATATTTAATTTTGGGATACTCACTTGAGAGAGCAGCACTTTTCAGATCAATAAAATTATTTATTGAAATTTTGTTTAAGCGGGACGAACTGGCGCGCACTACCACCGGCTTTACTCGAACAATGAATAAGGGGATAGTTAACATGGCCCGTATATGAGCCTAACAGAATAGCGGGGAAAGTTAACATTCGATACGCAATAAGACAGCTATCGCTGTGGTTAGAAGCTGTTAAAATTTAAAAAAAATGACCGCGAAGCTTTAGCATTAAATCAGGATATTGTCGTTTGAGCGAGAAGCATAAGGACTATTGGTCGAGACGCAGAAATGGAGTAACAAGATAAGTAATGGCCATGCAAGTAAATGGCAAGGAAAAATTTTAGTGAGGAGCTTTACAATTAATGTAAAACATCTTTAATCTCGGTATGGAGGCCGAAAGCCCGTCACACACACAGACCCGAACACCAGCTCTGTGAAATTAAGCAGCGGATGATTTTCAAAAATATTTACAATAAATTCGAATTTTTCTAAGAATATATATCGAATTTCTATGGGAGCTATTACTAAATGATATCCGACTAGCTTAAAACTTTGTAGAATCATGAAATCAACTAGTTTGACAAAAATGTGGCACCGTATATTGATTTATTTAGATTTCAGGTGCAATAAAGTAACAAACAGGTGTGTACAATTTTAAATGTATATGAAATGCCCTAAACCTTGACCTATTGAATTCAAATTTTGAAACAGCAGCTGAGTATCATATTATGTATACTTTAAAAAAAAAAACTGCACATTAGCTTTAAAATTATGGATTGCAGAAGCTTTAAAAGAAACTTTGTTTACGAAATTTTGACTTTAGCACTCTATATTTCTAGTACTGCTCACTCAATTTTGGTAAACTTTTTTCTATGTAAAACCGTGAACAATTCCTAATGAAACACAAAAAATGAATTCAAAATATTGAGCGGTTTAAAAGTTATCGAATTTTGTCCAAGGCAAAACAAGTCTGGACCACTGTGCGACGTGACACTGAAATGTGACACTCCTACTACGTTTATGCTATGCTCATTTTGCAAAATCGTTTCATGAAATGGGTCCAAAAGTGCGTGCATAAACACCATTTCAAGAATTCGACTACTCACGAAAATTGACTTTGAATTTGCCGTCAATTCATGAAATGCCAAGGCGCAGCCAACTTAACGCTACGATGGTCATTTTGTGAATTCATAAAAGCAGCATAAACATGTACAAATTTGATTTTGCAAATTAAAGAAATCATGAATTTCATTGCAGTATTATGTGACGCTGTGTAAACCCAGCATAAGGGCTAAACTTTATTTATCGACCTATCGATAGTTGCGTATCGAAAAAATCAGCTGTTGCGGCGTGCTACTGTTTTGTAACAATTTCGGATCTTCCATTCGTTTTGCTACTTCTGGAAAAATGCAAAGCCTGACGCGACTTCTCCACAATGCACTTACCTTAACGCCAGCACAGCGTGGTGCAGCGGCCACACTGCAGCACCTGCAGTTGCGCACCAAGACTAAAGTGGTTGAAAAACCCAAGCCCGGTGCCGGCCAGCAATTCCGCCGAACCGTGCACTTTCCCGAGGAGTACACGGTTGAACCACTAAAGATTACACATCTGGCTGGACGTGATCCGGTCAGCGGACGTGTGGTGGCCAAGGGCATAGGCGGTGGCATCAAGCAGCAATATCGTTGGATTAAATGGGTGAGGGATGGACCCCTGGAAGGAGCTGCAAAAGAGGAACGTGTTGTGGAGCTGCTGCATGACGGCTGCCGCACAGCCAAAGTGGCCCTGGTGGCAGCTGGCGATGAACTGAAGTATATACTAGCCACGGAGAATATGAAAGTGGGAGACATACTGAAAACCTCAAGGATTATACCCAGGATACCGGGTAAGTCTATAACAAAAATAGGGGAAAGTTAACTTCGGCTCGGCCGAAGTTTTGTATAACCTTGCAGCTTCCATTGAAATCAAAAAAGTTTTTCTAACTAAGACCACTTTTTGGACCTTACTTTTCTATGGGATCTATACTATATAGATGTCTGATTTCAACCAAACTTGGTGAAATCATGGAAAAGCATAATTTACGGTTAATTACGAAATTTGGAGGCGATCCCATTTAAAACCAAAAAGTTTTTCTCACTAGAACTTTTTTTCGACCGATCATTTTTTACTGCAGCTATATGCTATAGTCATCCGACTGTCACACCGTGTTATTAACCCAACTCTATTTTAAACAGTGCGTCCCAATGAAGGCGATGCCTATCCCCTGGGAGCCTTGCCCTTGGGCACTCGCATACATTGCCTGGAAAAGAATCCGGGCCAGCCCTGCCATTTGATCCATGCTGCCGGCACATTTGGCGTTATACTGCGTAAATTCGATGACAAGGTGGTGGTACAGCTGCCCTCCAAGCGTGAATTTGCTTTCGATCGCACTTGCATGGCCACTGTGGGACGTCTCTCGAACATTGAACACAACAAGGAGCATGTGGGCAGTGCCCAGCGCATGCGGCAGCTGGGAAATCGACCGCGTTCTGGCCTTTGGAAACGCAAGGAGGGCAAGCATGGACGCAAAATACGCCGTCTGCCGCCCATGACCACTGTGTCGCCACCGCCCCAGACCAAAGAGCAGGTGCTGCGCTTGACGCTGAATCTTTAATTAACTATTTTCTAGTGTCTAATAAAAGTGAAAGAGTCCAGCTATTTGCGTGTCTTCTTCATGGAGAAACCGGTGCCATGGAAACTATCCAAATCCGAGCCAGCCTCGTCTCTGGACGCCTCCTCTTGGCCACGATCGCTGATGGGTTTGATGGTGCGATCGAAACGGAGTAAGCCAAACTGAAAGTCATAGTCGGGCACGCCACGCGGTAGCACTTTCTTGAGTACCGGAGTCTCCAGTTGGCTTTCCTTCTTCTTCTTGCCATCCAGGCGCACACCCGAACCCTTAAAGGTCTCCACAACTTCCTCGAGAACAGCGCCACCCGCCTGGGTCTCGGAACTGCCGCCAGCTCCCTGGCCACTGCCACCTGCATGGCCTGCACCACCCGTCGCCTGCGACTCATTGTGCTCTTTGTAACCCACTGGAGCCTCAAATTCTACATTCATATCACACTCGATGATGCTCACCGCATTGCCCGGTTTCGTTTCCAGCACGCACAGCTCATAGACCTTCTTGTTGTACTTGATGGCGATGACATCGCCCTTGGTGAGACAGGCGAAGTTGCGCAACGCATTTTCAAGCACCGCCTTGGGATTGGTGATGTCCAGGAAGTCGGTGCTGTGCGGCTGAAACTTGGAGAAGGTGGCCACGGGCAGCGACACGCTCTCGATGTTCAGTATATCACCCTCCTCCAGCAGCAGGTTATCCATCATCCAGTAGGGCAAATAGCATTTCCCCTCATCGGCCACAAACTCCAGAACGCCAGCGTGCGAGGCCCGGGACTTTTTCTGATTGCTCAGCTTGAACAGCATGGGATACTCCACATTCAGGCGGGTCAATGAGTCCAATGCAGAGGGCGGCATTATTACTGCAAGGGAAAGGTATTGAAAATGGTGGTGCTACCAAGGTATTTCCGGACAACTCACTCTTGCCACCCTTCTCCACATCGGAACGCTCGTTGCCCGGCAGCATCGATACCGAGAAGCACTTGTATGTGGCATGGAAACTGCGACCTTCCGGAAACATCATGTTGAAACCGCCAAAGTGGAACATGGCGAACTCGTACTGTAACTATTTAATTTTTATTTAAGAGACAAGTTGAAGCTGTAGTGGAACGCTTTTGTTTTCTGTAATGTCATAGTTTCAGTGTTACCGTTAGGCGGAAAATTTAAAATACCAAATGTGCTATCAAAAATACTAAAAAAAAAAGGCACTGCTATCGGCGGTAAGAATTTTAATTGATTTGAATTTTAGAAGGTTAATTGCCCTAACAGTGGAGCTTGATTGTGCTGGTGAACAAGCATGATGTGCAATCATGATTGCTTATTTTCGTCATTGTGTTAGATGTGAAGCTCAGCTGAGTTTTCCAGACCTGAGTGTCAAAAAACTCAGCTGAGCAATTTGGTTCAGCATTTACACATGTCTGAGAAGCTTAGTTGACTCAGTTACAAAACCAATGGTTCATTGAGCTCTCTGCTGTGCGGATTGTTCAATTTGAACCGGTTCTATTACACCTTATACCTCAGCTGAGTAGGCTCAGACTAGGACCAAATCCTAACTCACTCACAAATCCTCACTTACAAAGGGGAAAGGCTGTCTTAGGCTGTCTTTTTGTTTTTTTTGCGCGCAAGCTGCCTTTGGAATTCCCAAACAGTGTTGCCGTCGCTGGCATGGAGAGGCTGCTCTTTAGATAGACATTCAGGCTCAAGATTGCTGATGAGTAAGGATTTGGTCCCTCATGAAACGCGTCCGATCAACCTGAAGCCTCCTTTGTTGTGGTGTGTGCCTCTGTTTAAAGTTATGCCAATAGCATAACAAGACCTCGAGCCAGAAAAAATTGTCTAAAATCAATCAGTCTTTTAACATTTGAGGTGCTGTACTGAAAATAAATCAATTTTGAAAGCTGTCAAAATACTTATGCCAACCCCTATTTGGACCATTCGATTAATATTTTCTAGTCCAAGCAGCTGATTGTGGACTACTTATGATTTATTAAAAGCTTTCATACCAGTACTCGATAAAAATTTCAACATTTTCGGATTTTTTGCTTAAAAGATTTAATGGTTTATTTATGAAATTTTTTTTGTCAAAATAATTATGCCGACTAGTGTATTCTTGATCAGCGTGACCGTCTGTTTCTATGCTATCTCCTGCGTCAGTTTGAAAGCTACCTTAGTGAAACTTTCCCGAAGTCTTGTGGTTCAAATATGTAGTACATTTTTCGGAGCCGTCCGAATCAGACGCCAAAAGCATATAGCTGCCAATACGCCACTTTCAAATTACCGTCACGAGCACACCTCTAACTGAAGTTTTAGTGTGCAAATTTTAGTGTGAATTTTTAGTGTGCAAAATTTTAGTGTGAATTTTTAGTGTGCAAAATTTTAGTGTGAATTTTTAGTGTGAAATTTTGGCCAATTCAGCTATTTTCCCACCAGATCTAGCTATTTCTTCAGATCATTTTAGCTTATTTGGAAGTGTTCGAAAACACCACTTCGAGTTTGAAAACCTCTTTGGCTTAATTTGACTCGTTACACAGACTCACGATTGGTTTTACTTCCATCTCTAGGGTAAAAACGCGTGAAAAACAAAACGCCTTGTGCAAAAACGAGAATTAGCGTGTTGTGAAAACTAAAGTTAAAAATAATTAATAATAATAGAAACTATAGTGGAAAAGTGGCAAAAAAAAAAATAACAAAAAATATTGATAAGAAATCGGAGTTGTTGTTTTTGGAACATGCTCAAGTGAAGTAAATATTATTGCTTTTAATAGATGTGTGTGTTTGTGTGCGTGTGTACCCTCAAGTGTGTGTACATATTTTGATGTTAGGTGGAAAAAGCGGGCGGCAAGTTTACGCAATCGCCTTGTGAAAAGTGTGCTTTCTGTATGTTTACGCTTTTGTCTGCCCACCGCCCCCGCCTCCCCCTCTTTCTTTTCGTTTGTCCGCAAATGAGTGAGAGACAAACAAGGAATACATACATACATACATACCAACTCGTATATATACATATTAGTGTACGAGGCAAGCAGGTGGAGTCGTCGTTGTTGGTTTTGGTTGGTTGCTAGCTGAAAAATCAACGAGCGGCATTTTTTACGCATTTCCAATACGCTGTGTCTGTGTGTTTTTATTTATTTATTGTGTTTCTCTTTCTGGTTGCCGTTACCAGCGAGAAGCAGTGACCTAACGTTTCTATGTATTTGTATGTTTATTTTTATGTACATATATATGTATGTATGTGCATGTGTTTGCCTTTTGTTGTTCTCGTTAATTTTATTTTGGTTTCATTTTGCATGTTTATGCATGCAAGCTATCGATTGAAATTGAATGGGAGCCATGTGGGGTTAGGTGTAGGTGTGTGAGTGTGTGTGTGTGTGCAAGCAGCCAAGAAAATAAAAAACAAATAAAAAGCCGAAATGAGCACACACCAAGTGAAAACAGTGTTGCCAACAGACCTCAAATATGAAATTAATTCAAATAAAACTGCAAAGGAAATCTGTCTGATGATAATTTTTTTTTGTACCTACCAAAAAATGGATTTATCTAATAACTTTTAACGGTGGTGGCACCCGAAATGCGTGAGAAGATACCCAACGCCATCGCCGCTGTGGCGCCACACGAACTGTGTAAAGAGTATAATAAAAATGTTAAGATTTTCATAGAACAGATAAAATCCACAATCAGCAGTTTTATTTACAAAATAAACCCGACCTTCCATTTTCACATTAGCAAAAGTTTTGCGGTGGCTGTGGCCGGGTGTGGTGCAGTGTGTAGTGTGTGTGCCTGCTGCGCAAAGGACGTGGATTCGATTCCGCCTCGGGACATCTAATGAAAAAGTTATTTCTTTAAAATCTTACACACCACCCCGTCACCTTCACAAGCTATTGGCGCCAGCTGTAAAGTAACTAGGCATCAAAAATCTTTTCAAACATTACCGTGCGGATTCTTTCTCTTGTGCGAGAATTATAAGCACACAAGCCAAGTCTTGCGGTTTAAAACCGGGATTTGGAACAGATTGGAATAGGTGATGTGTTCTGTGCTTAAATTTGTCTTCGGTGTTGGAGTCCGTTCTTATCATGGATATTAGCAGAAACGCGGTTTTATTTCTGCTCAGTAGATTACACTTAATCAGGCCTGGCCAAATAGAGAGGACAGAAAAATATGCCTCTCTTTCTCTGACACTCAGTGATGATTGACTTCGGCTAGCATTCGGTGTTAATCGGCGATTGACTTCGGGCCCCAGGACCATGGCTGGCCGGGACATCACTTAAAGATTATGACGTCTATTCCTGTGTATGTATTTTCGATCTTTTGATAGCAAGACAATGCGGTCATACCCCCATGCATAAAACACAGTTTTTTACATGGGTTTTGTTTCATCAGCTCTTGTTTTCAAGATTTCCTTCTTGAATACTTGGAGACCACCCTATTCATATATATCTGGACTTATAAGAAGCTATTCTTTATAAAGCACATATCAATGCATCTTTTTCGGAATAGCCGGATTCGACTTTTCAACAAATATGAAGTCACGGGTCACTATGTTCGGCCATAACGTATACGCAATGTCTAGTCCTCGGCATGCGCCGAATTTATCGCCTCGAAGCGCTGGTCCGACATGTAAATGTATCGTCCTTGGTGAAGAGACCTACAATTAGTCAGAGCATGCCCAAAAACAGCAGCCAATGTAATGACATCTTCATGTTGGTCAACGAATCAGTTGAGAGGAACTTTTGATGAGTTTATAGCAAGGCCAGAAGCAACAAACACCAAAAAAGATTATGATACAGAAATTCTGAGATCCCATTCTATCATCAATACACTTTGCTATCGGAACGAGGGAAGCTGGCCGCAGATAATAGGAGAGGGGCGAGGAAAAAATACCTTAGAAGTGGGCGACAGGAGGCTTATTATAAATACTGTGTTCCCACACAAGCTCACTCCGAACTATGACACAACTGAATATGAAATGACACAACTGAAAATTCGAATTCGGAAAGGGATGGAAACATCGAAATATGGTTTAATTGGGTTTTATCTGGGTTTCCCCAATCCCCAACAAATGTTGAACCATTAGCAAGCCCCCAGAAGTGAAACAAAACGGAATTAAGAAGTACCAAATAAAACATTTCCAAATAGATTATAAGAAATCGTTATAGAGTATTACTTCTAACGTACAAATAATTTTACTTTGTACCTAAGATACACAGAGTATGTTAAGTTTGAGGAAAAGAATGTAACAGCGAGAAGGAAGCATCTCCGACCCCTTAAAGTATATATTCTTGATCAGCATCAACAGCCGATAATAGCCATGTCCGTCCGTCCGTCTGTCTGTCCGTAAGAACGATCAGATCTCAAAGATGGTAAGAGATAGAGGTTCGACATAAATAGGACATAAACTTCTTATACTTGCAGGCAGATAAAGTTTATTTTCCATTTTTGTCACGCCCCTTCCGCCCCCGCAAATTGGAAAAAAAAACGTCTCCAACAATTATGATAGACAGCACTTGCCGCAACGGTGATGGGCAGAACTTCACACACTTTCTAAGGTACAGAGTATATTATAGTCGTGCATGACCGACTTTCTTACTTGATTCACTCAAACACGCCGGAAACAGCTCTTATTTTAGAATCAATACCATTTTCATAGCATATTCTAAAAAAACACGTTTCTTAATATTCTGCAATTGCATTCCGTTGACAACCCTGGCGAAAGCACAAACACCAGCTCGTTGCTAACCTCTGGGATGCAAAATAGAATGGAAAATGATTGTAAATTATTTTCAAGCTTCCAGCAGCTCCAAAGAGTGGGAGAGATAGAGAGAGAGAGAGGGGCTGTTGCTTTTGTACCGGCAACTGAGCTCTGCGCCGAATTGAGCCCGGGAAAACTGAAACTGATGCCGCATAAAGCGCCAGCGCAAGCGCGTGTCTCTCGCCTCTCGCTCTTGTTTTGGCTAGAGTGCGGGTGTGTGTATTTGTATTTACTCAAGTAGCGTAGTAGTAGTAGTGTTATTATTATTATTTTTTTTACTGTTGTTGTTTTTGGTTGACGAGTATGTATGTGAGTGTGGGGGGTATCTGTGCGTGTGTGTGTGCGGCTGCGGTAGCAAAACACAGTAAAGCGAAAACGGAATGTAGACAGAGACAAAAGCTGCCAGTCAGCAGGGCAGAGCAGAGCAGCGTGTGTATATTTGGAAAATATTTAGTGGCTGACGAAAAGACAAGAAAAACCTTGGGGCAAAGCAAAAGAACAAAACAAGCAAAAGAAAATTATATTATTTCGTATCCACTTTGGTTTTGTGCAGGTTCTCACTGCAAGTAAGTACATGTGGATTACTCTCAATGGCCGCCACAACAACAACAACTACAACACTAGCAACAACCACCGGCAATAGCAGCAGCAACAACAACAACAGCAGCAGCAACAATCAGATTGTAACGGTACACGCCGTCTTAAACACACCCACCAGCATTGCTGCCGCTGCCAACGTCGACGCCGCAACTGTTGCCATAGCCAAGGACATGCTGCAGTTGCATCATGGCGCTGCAGCTGCGTTGAATAACAACAACAACAACAACAGTCCTGAATTGGCCACCACCAACAACAACCACAACAACAACTCAGCAAACCACCCACCTGCCAACACCAACAACAGCCCCTCCTCCGCCGTAGTCTCCTCTTCGGTGGGCTCAACTCCTCCCTATGGCGAATTGCGCTTCAATCAGGAAGTTCTGCCCATTACGGACACCGTTACCGTTATTGGCCGCAATTCCTCCACATCGCTGGTGCACTTCAATGTGGCCGAAAACAATTTGGTCTCGCGCAAACATTTCCAGGTGCTCTACGATTTGGACCAGCACGCGTTCTTTGTGCAATGCCTGAGCAAGAATGGCATTTTTGTTGATGACTTTCTGCAGCGTCGCAATGTGGATCCTTTGAGGCTGCCACAGCGGTAAGTTGGCTGTGTCTGATTGATGAGTGTCATTATATACTCTTCTCGTTTCTCCCTCCGTAGCTGTTACTTTCGATTTCCCAGCACAGAGATACGCATTGAGTTCGAGAGCTATGTGCCCGCCCCGGCCAGCTTAACGCCGGACTCTAGCTCACCAGCAGTTGCCATATCCCTGGCCAATAGCAATAATCACAATGCCAGTGCTGGTGGTGGCGCCCATGTTATAATTACACCGCCACCGCGTGATGATTTGCAACAGCAGCAGCATCAATATTCACATAGCCATCACAGCCAACAGCAGCAACAGCTTCAGCCAGCGCATCACCAGCAGCAGCAACAGCCCACTCAACATCCTCTTCCTCCTCACACACCACAACACCCGCTTCATCATCATACAGCAGCAGCTGCAGCTGTTCTGCAGCAGCAGCAGCAGCAGCAGCAACAACAGCAGCAGCAGCAACATCGCGGCGGCCTGACCGGAGCACCGCCTTTGTCAGCTGCACATCTTTTGCCTGGCGGAGATGGGCCAGGCATCTATTCACCGCTCAAGATATCCATACCCAAGAAGGAGCAGAAAAGCCCTTATCTGTCACCAACTGGCAAGTGGAATTCATTTTGATCTTTCTTATACATTGCATTCCAATTGGAATATTTGGTTAGCAATTGGAGTGGGAAAATTCAGGCTAGATATACTTTCGCGTACTCTCGGCTATACATTCCTTGATCAGCAGTTCTTTGTCTCTTAAGTTTCTAATAGCTGACAACTGTTCAAACAAAATGTTTTGGCCTGTCAACAAAATTATTTAGTTGAAAACAAAATTTCTTTCTTTTTAAAAATCATGTTGTCGGCTCTATTGTACGCGATCAGCTTTACACAACGTCTCAAGCGTGGGCGGTCAATTTTGAACGGGACAACGCCAACAACAACAACTACTGAGGCTAACAATGAGTCTGAGAAACCGTGTGTATGGAAAGATCCCGGCTCCTGAAGTATGGATGATATAGAAAAGACATAAGGCAACCCCAATGGGAAAAAAGGTTTATTAAAGTCAAGTTTTTAAGACAATATTAAAATCTTTTCCTTTCCGACGGTTTTCTTGGGATTCTGCTGAAATTCGATTCCTTTTTAAAGTCTCTTAACAAAGAATAAAAATTGGCGCTATTGAGTTGGAAAGAAACCACCACCGAACCGAAAACCACAAAGAAAAACGGTTCGGTCCGGTTCAGCTCTCTGAAGAATTTTAAGACGTGAATCGCTTTCCTCTAGCCAATGATACTTATTATTTTGGGAATTTGAATCGTTTTCCTAAGATAATATTTATACGACATTTCGTTCGACCCTCTACATCCCTAGCGATGCCGGATCGATATAACCTTTAAGGATGAGTTGTCACAAATTTTACAACATGTAATCCTGTAAGTCTCTCCATGCCAGCGATGGCAAAACTGTTTGGGAATTCCAAAAGTAATAGGTGGTAACACCGGCTTGGCTTATAGCCGTCAGCCGTACTCTAAACGCGTCTTTCCGCTTCCGCGACTACTACACCTGGCCTTCCCGGGTCTTCCCCAGATACCAGATCGTTCGTCATAGAAGCTTTAATCAGCGAAAGAGTCTATATCCACTAATGAAATTCCTTCTTTACCAATTGTCTAGCTTCGTAAATGTAGCCAATGAGCTTCGGCCAGCTTCCTCCATTTAAAACATCCAGGTATTCCTCTCTGCTAAGGCTGTCTCTTTCCCAATAAAATTGCCTTTTCTCCCTTAATATTGGGCATTTTGCAATAAAGTGGTTTTTGTCTTTTCTTTCTCTCATGTTGCATAAAGAGCAATCTTCCGAGCGGTCGCTTCTGTGGGGGGAGTATTCTAAATTCAGTAGCTCTACTCTTGCCCTGAAAGTTGTAGCAATTCCATTTATGTTAACATCATCGTTGAAGTAGTTTTCTAGTACTTTGTAGGTACCGCGAGTCTCGCCCTACATTCCGCGTTGTCTCGAGAAGATTTTTTCACTTCCTCTATTAACAGTTCATGTTATTCATGCCTTATTTCAGTCACTTCCCATAAAACTTACCTCTGAATTCACCTAAGGTCTTGACGTAGTAGAACATATCTGTGTTCAATTCATGGCTGAAACTCATAAGGGATGCCATGAACTTAGTTCTAGCCCTTCCATTTTAGGACTGATTCAGCTATATCCATCCACCATCATGGTCTTTTATAATTGGATTTCAAAGTTGTTGTTTTTGCCCATCCAAATACATGCTCCATCACAAATTCTTTTCGAATTCTGTTTGTTTCTTGCAAATAAATATTTAGAAAATATTCTTAAGATATGAGTAAGACGTAAGTTTGCTTGAATTTGATGGCAAAATTGAGAAAAACTTGACACCTTTTGGATCTCTTTTGAACGCCCCCCTTTTTGAGGTAAAGTTGAAGCTATTTTTGGGGGCAATTTTTATACTCTGTATCCAGAGGAACACAGAGTATAATAAGTTTGTGCAAAAGTATGTAACAGCCAGAAGGAAGCTTATATTCTCGATCAGCATCAACATCCGAGCCGATATAGCCATGTCCGTCTGTCCGTCCGTTTTGCACAAACTTATTATACTCTGTGTACCTCTGGTACAGAGTTAAAAAAGCTTCACATCGTTCAACAAAAACTATTTGATGTAAAAATCTGTCCAAAAGCAATGCTGACAGGAAGGAAGAAAATATTCAGAATCTGGGAAAGAAACAAAGAAAAGATTGATGTCACCCATGACGACTTGAAAATAACAGTCACGACAGGATTTGGAAATGTACTCTATTGCTGAAGCGCTTATAATAAGTGGACTCCTCAGAACACGGGGGAGCAGAAGAACACTCCTCTTAAGTTTGGATATTTGATGTTGATTTAAGTTTTTTTAAGACATAAAAAGAGTGTCAGTATTACGCATGGATGTAGGTTCGAAATCACGAACAATAGAGAACTTAGGCTATTCTAGTTCTTATAGAAGAATATGAACCAAAAACTTTAAAAATTTACTACCAGCTGCGATATTGTTTGACGATTGACAACCTTAAATGGATGCGGTAGAGCGTTGTCGTGATTGAAAAGTACAACCTTACGATTGTACCTTTCCAATTCCACCAAACTGACAGCATTACCTTTTTCTGCCGAGTATCAGTCTATATTGAAGTGTGAACCGAGTTACCTCTCGTGCTCAATTTATCATCCTCCCGCTTTAACTCGTTTCAAGAACGGTTCGTTTTCGACAGATATTGATACGTCTGGGCCAATCGCCGGTCAAATTTGTTTCTCAAGATGACTAGCGGTTAAGTCATTTGGTTTTCTCAACAACAGTTTCAATCGATATCGATAAATTCCTATCGCTGCAGTAGGGTGACCTGACACTGTCAACAAATTAGGTGTTTTATTTATTGATTTTTTAATGCTACTGAATGTTGCAGCAAATTTTTTTTGCGAAAAAGTTAAATCAAATTGCTTGCCATGAATCAAAAGCAATAGCGGGGACACTTGCTTACCTGCACGGCTTATCAAAGGAACGCTGAATCCACAGAAGCCAGACGAAGTGATAAGAAAGCCGTCACTTACGTAAGAACCATCAAAGGTTTGCTCTTTGACAACAATACAAGATTCCTTTAAACAATCCTAGTCACAATAAATAGAATTGCAACTGAAGTTAGGGCTTTAACTGTTTCACTTGGTCTCTAACCTAGCAAGAAGTATTTTACATGTGTATTTTGTTAACATGAATCATTGAATAAATTTGGCCTCATTCAGTTCAGTAAAATAATTGGACCTCTCCCTGTACTGTTTTGCAGTATTTATTCGTTGATCTGCCTCTTCGAATTCCATTCTGTTCGTTCAAAATTTGTTCATTCATAAACATTTTCTCGCAGCAAATTATAAAATAAACAAAGCAAGCATTTAACGAAAAAGACGGTGACTCGGTTAACTTTAACTAGTGCTTGAGCTGCGGTTAAGTTTGTTCCTCCGGTTACGCCACAGACATCATGAGACACTTCAATTCGGCTAACCTGTCGGTCAAGTTGGGCCTTAGTGAGGAAAAATTCTTTTAAACTTTGCGGTGCCCAAATAGCGAGCTTATTAAGCTTTTCAGCACAATCTCGTGTTGAATAACGACGGATTTCATTATGGTGCGTTTTTAACCTAAAAATATCAAGTGAAATTTGGCAAACCAAAGCTATCGGGTGTGGCTCAGCGGCTAGTGTGTGCGACCGCTGAGCAAGAGGTCGTGGGTTCGATCCCGCCTCGGAACATCTAATGAAAAATTGTTTCTTTGAAAAACTTAAACACCCGGTCACCTTCACTGCTGTTGGCGCCAGCTTTCGGAGTAATTAGCCATGAAGAAGCTTCTCAAACTGCCCTTCGGATTCGGCGTTAAACTTTAGGCCCCTTTCTCTTGTGCGAAAAATTAAGAGCACGCATGCCAAGAGATTGAGAGGAGCTCGGCTTTGGCCCTTTGCTTTGGGGCTGTGTCGAGCCATTTAAAAAAAAAGCTATCGATTAATTTAGCTTGGAACGCGTTCTTTTATTTTCGGAAGTAAAATACCAAAAATATTTGGCAATTGATGCTTCGACTTATGGTTGAATTTTGTTATCGAGAAGATAAAGGGCGCAAGGGGACACTAAGTACAACCAGACAATCGTGATGAATGCTAGTGTGTCGGTTTTTCTGAGAAGAAGCGCTTTGAGATCTTTGCTGGTGGTAGAGATTCTTTGTATTAAGACGCACCATTAAACGAAATAGAATCTTGCATAAGATGTCCCCAATTAAAAGTATATTTAACGATGAGCAGTTTAGCTGAATAGGATTCTTATAAAAAGCTCTCCCGAAATGAGAATCTCAATAAGATCCTGCTGTCTAAGGCAATTCCTAAATACTTGATAACCTTAGATTAATAAGAGAGAAAATTGGGATAGTTTCCAAACTAGAACTATGTTGAACTAGAAAAAACTTAACTTACAAATTTGGTTGTCCAGTTTACTAAATCTTTTTTCCTCCACTATTACAGGTACAATTAGCGCTGCCAACAGTTGTCCGGCTAGTCCACGTCAGGGTTTCCATCAGAATCAGCCCAATAACTACAACAACTACAGTAACAACAATACGGTAAGTCGTATTATATCCTTTACCATCATCAAGAAAAATGGCTAAAACAATTTAAATCCCTTACATTTGCAGCAGGATCTATTCCAGACCCCCTCCACAGCCAGTTACAACCACAATGAGAAGCCGCCGTATAGTTATGCTCAATTGATTGTTCAGGCCATATCTGCTGCTCCAGACAAGCAATTGACTTTATCAGGCATTTATTCGTTCATTGTGAAGCATTATCCATATTATCGCAAGGAGACGAACAAGGGCTGGCAGAATTCCATACGTCATAATCTCAGTTTGAATAGGTAAGTAAATGAGTGGGTTTACCAGCGAGCTCCATATTATAATTGTCGTCCAATTTTTAGGTATTTCATAAAGGTAGCTCGCTCACAGGATGAGCCCGGCAAGGGCTCATTCTGGCGCATCGATCCAGATAGCGGAGCCAAGTTGATAGATCACAGTTACAAGAAGCGTCGCCAGCGTAGTAGCCAGGGCTTCCGTCCGCCTTATGGTATGCCGCGTTCGGCTCCCGTTTCGCCGAGTCATATGGGTAAGAATGGAAGGTGGGATAAAGAATGTTTGGATTGATAATATTTTTTTTGTTATGGCAGATAACTCTCGCGAGAGCTCCCCGCTACAAGATATTGTGCTGCAATCGGCACCCGGTTCTCCGGGAATGTCGCTGGAACAGCGAGCAGCTGATGCTGGTGAGTTACGTGGGGCAACTAGAAACTAAAAAAGGAAAAAGAGGAGGCAGAAATAAGACTAGGTACTTTAGGTACGCAGACGGAAGGCACTCTTCGCCGATATGTAGTGTTTCGGCTTTTGTATAGAGCTGAGTCCTCAGGCTGTGATATAGTCCGCATTGTCCCTAAATCATTGGAACCTTAGCTAACGTTAATATTTCTTATATCCTTGCAGAAATCATCTACAACTCTCAAAATGCACACCAGCAACATCAGCAGCAACAACAGCAGCAACAAACGCAGCAACAACAGCCACAAACGCTGGCCAATAATTCCAGTCAATACAGGTAAGTTGGCTTAAATTGCAACCACATTCAAAAAGCACTATTTAATTTTACATTTCATTTTTTGGTACTTGCAGCAGCAGCGGTGGCAGTCCTTACTATGTAACCAATCAAAATTCCGTTATGACCGTACAACAGCAGCAGCAGCAGGGTCATGTGGAAGGCGGCGGCGGTGTGGGAGCATTAATTGCGCTCAAGCGTAACCATGTAATGGGCGGACCACATGCGGCAACGCTACACCAGCAGCAGCAGCAACAACAGCATCATTCTGAGATTATCTACGAAGAGTTGCCAACCGATTATAGTGGCCACATGGAGGCCAGCGAAGAAGAGTGTGTAACCACTGCCGCAGTTGCCGCTGATGCCACAGCGGCCAAAAGACCCAAATATGTATCCGAAGTGCTCTGATGCGTGCGCATACAAAAGCAGAAACACCAGCAGAAAGGCAAATAGTCGGCTGAAGAAGAACGTTTCAAAAGAAGAAAAAGTATCTCCATCTTGTGTATTGAATTTGCCCAACCTAGCTATACCCGAACTAAGAAAGAAAGGAATCAAACAAAAACTTGCACGAAAATTGTATAATTCGAGAAACTGTGAGATTGTGTTTTAAATGTTGACCCGTACAACGGCTGCAACGGCACCCACACACTACTCAATCCCAATCCTCCCCGCCACTTTAATCTAATCCTTAGCTCTGACAAATTCAATATGCACGATGACGCTACTCTCTAAGTACATATACTACATTTTAAGTTTAAAGCGAAGTAAAAAAAGCAACCAACAAAATTATATATACATAAACTGATATATAAACAAAATATATACGATTTGATGATTATATATATTGTAATGATGTTTAAGATGTTATAGCTGCTATGTGACCGAATGTGCGAGAATTGTGTAGTGTGATGCGAGTAAACAAAACAAGAAAAACAACAAACAAAACCACAAAAATAGGCGAAAATCCAACCACACAACAAGTAACAAACAAACAGGCGAATGAATATTATTACCTATCTACATACCTTTACCTATATCGATTTAAATATAAATATATATATATTATATATCTATATATAAAAATATATACAAAATATTGAGGAAGAAATCCACACGCAACACACATTAATAAGCAAAAAATATCTACAAATTTACGGATACAATAATAATGCAAAAAAAAAAAACAAAAACCATCTACGTATAAACAAAAAACAAACAAACGATTGCACTTTATTTCTTTAATAATGAAGAAAATCCCATTTAAGTGTTTGGACAAAAATTGTGTATTAAAAACAAAAAAAAAACAAAATATAGTGAGGGGATGCAGTAGATCTAACAGCTGTCGTGGATGCCACCTGCTTCTAACAACACGAGAAAATATTTCATGTGCGACCTGCGACAGTTGCTAGTTTTAATGAATCCTTTAATTGTGTTTTACTAGTGATTTATCTTTACGCTACTTGGTAAGAATTAAAGTGGAAGCATTTGGAGAGAATAAATCGAGAGTTCGTGCGTTCGATCCCGCCTCGGAGCATTTTTGTTGTGCGAAACCAGACCTGATTGGCTCTTTGTGCTATGTGAAGTAAAGTATTTGAATTTTTTTTATATGCTGGGTGAAACATTCAGGACTCACCTTCTGTCATTGATTTGGGATTAACAAAGAAACATTGCATTCTTTTCGGCGCTTCCTTAAGAAATATAACTTTGGTTATGCATGATTCGTACGATTCCCTTAGAACAGTTCAGATCAATCAAGCTCATCCGCTCATAGTTTTCAACGGCAAAACTCTCTGTGCAGTGGTCCAATAATAAAAGCAATTTTTTTTGCTTCAATTAAATTTTATATTTTGTTAAAAAGAGATTAAGTTGGGGCTTATCTGTGCATATCTGGGAAATTATAGTTTTTCTGGCAACAAAAAAATGATAACAGGAAGGAACTGAAGAATGTCGTTGTCAGTAGAAAGTGCAATAGTATATTCAAATTCAATGGCAACACTTCATCAAACTTGAAAATGCAGAAATGTCCTTCGGAGGATTTGTGGTCCTGTGAAAGTTGGCAATGAGCTCCGCACCCGTAAAAACCCCGAACTGTATGAGCGAGCTCTATGGGGCCACTTAACTAGTCAAGCGCATAAAACAACATGGTCATGTTTCTCGTATGGATGAAGAAGCTCCCGACAAAAAAAAAGAGTTCAATCAGAGGGCGGAAGAATTCGGGACAAGAAGAGGATGGGAAAAAGAAGCTTTGAGCAAAGAGTCAGAGATGAACCGTTCACTTAGACTCGTGAATAAATCGGTTAGTGCTCAACGAACAGAAATTGTTTTCTTTCCGTTTTGCTCTGCTCATTCACTGACCGATTCGTCGCAAGCGAAAAATATAAAAGTCGTTTGCGTTTGAATGTGTGTATGTGCAAGTAAGGCGTCTGTTTGGGCTTGTGAGTCGCACTAGCCAAACACACAAAAAACAAATGAAGAAAATAAAGACAGTTTGCGGTGAGCCGTTTATTGTTTTGGTCATCTGCTGACTTATTGTGCGAGCGCTCAGTCGGATCGCTCTCTATAAGATGTTATTGAATGAGCATATCAAGAATAACTCAACTGAAAACAATAACTAAAAGAAACGGAATGTTCTGCTCAGAGGGTGCAAGCGTGCATGGTTTTTTCGGTTAATTTCTCTTGTGCTAGACTTAGAAGCGCACAAGCCAAGAGATTGAGAGAGGATCGGCTTTGGCCCTTTGGGGCTGTGTCATCTTGACAAGCTAATTTTACGTTTTACTGAGTAGAACGTAAAGGGAAATACAGTTATAAACTGAACGAAGTTGTCGACTCGTCCGGATTGGTTATATGGCAGCTATATAAAATATTGCCACTTATCGTGCCAAATTTGTTGAGTCGCCTTGGGTACCCAAATTATGCGTACAAACCAAAAATAACACAGATCGACAAAAATTAACAGTTTCTGATTCAAAGAGCAGACAAGGATATTCTTATAGGATTTTCTTCGAATCTGGCCTCCAAAAGGGTCAATCACATCGCGATTTTGGGAAAAATGGAGCCAGTTTCAAAATCCCTACTTTTGCCCTTTTTAATCAGGTGTAGAGGCAGAGGTCCCAGAAGTCTCTAATAAGACTTAAAATAAAGCTTGAACTGTCAACCATGTGAATCAAATCGATAAAACTTTTAATCACTTTTTGAGGGCAGATTCGTGTTCATCAAAGAAAATCGTACAAGAAAATCCTTGTCTGATCTTGATCTTGATCAGCAGCGTTGCAATAGGAAGTTCTCTATACGGTGCTAATGCTGTCCAATCAACTAATCGACCGCTTAGAATACTATGGGACTATTGGTTATTAAATCAAAAAATAAAAATCACAAACTTTCTTCATATTCAAAAAGGAATAATGAATAAAATAAGCAGATTAAATAAAAAGAAAACTATGAACAGCTCTGTTTGAGAGTGAACAACAGAATGAGAAAAATTTATTTTCCTATGTACAAAGTGTGAGAATTGGATAGCTTGGCAATGGTGTAAAAACGCCTACTAAGATGCGTGCATTTTGAAAGTGAAATTAAAAGCGCCTACTTAGAAAACAATTGGCTTGTATACAGGAAATGAGAGTCGTTTCCAGATCAGTCGCTTGACAAAAGCTTGGTTATTGCCAAGGCCAAGGTGAAACAAAACACGAAACGTGCGTGAGTTGTTTAAACCAGTGTTGGCAAAAAGATAATAGCTAAAAAATCACCCTTTAGTTAATATGTTTTCCTCTTAGCTTAATAACCTGATTTAACCTACCAGGTGTGAAGTCTGCCAGTTTTTACAGGGTAGAAAGGCTAATATTCTCCCATTCTGCGACCAAAGCTCCTTTGAGCTGCTTTATGGTGCCAAACTGACGGCCACTCTTATAAACTTTGTCTGAAGGGAGTCCCCATAGATCCTTAATTGGGGATTTAGATTTGGGCTGATCGCTGGCCGCTCCAATACTGGTATATTTCTTGAAGAAAAGGAGGTTTGTGTGAAGCCTGCTGTGGGGACTGAGGCGTTGTCTTGTTGAAATGGAATTAAATCTTCGGCAAAATTAACAAGCGGAGACTTTCCAGCAAGTTCACAAGCTGCCCAAACCATCAGTGACCCACCACCGAAATTCCTCTTATGCCATGTTTCCCGTGGTTGTCTAAAATCGCGCCAATACTTATTATTACCGTCGGGGCCATCAAGGTTAAACTTTTTCTCATCAGACCTGCTAGAACTCGTCGGTCCGAATATTTATATTTTTCAGCAAATGCCAAACGGGCGCTAAGTTGTCGTGGCAGTAGCCTTGGTAAGCGCTCGCGTGCGGCATATTTGACGTGTTCTACCTGTGTCAAAACTTGATACACTCGTCTTTTGGATTCCTTAAGGCGTAACTGGCGCTTGAACTCTATGCAAGACAGGTTTTATTGGACCGCGAGACGCCGAATCTGCCGTTTACACCTTTTGTCTATGGTGGTCGGTGCTTAATTTGACCATAACTATCGGGATACTTTAAGAAGTTGGCGATTGTATTTCGATGTCTATTGGCTCTGGAAGCGAAATTTTCAATTTTGGTCCCAGCTTCCCTCAGTCCCTTTATTAAGCCGCGCTCTTCTTCAGACAGCTGCGTCCCACTTGACATTCTTATTCACTTACGTTTTTTTTTTTATAAAAATTATTTCACCTCAATTAACTTTACTGTTTTCCACTAAAATCCACTCAAATTTTAGTTAACAATAAAAAATCATACGATAGATTTCATACGGAGTTAGGCGAATGTCAACAAAGATAAAGATTTGATTGCATAAGGAAATTAAGATAAACAAACAACAACAAAAACTTGCATGACAAAAAGATATATAGAATAACAGTTAACACATATACTTAGTTCACGCAGGTGGCATCGTAGCTTAAAAAGGAAATGTACTTAGTATGCTACCGACATTGTGGATCCAGTGTATTCTGTGTAAGCTCTGGATTCTAATGGAGTAACTGCTTGTATGCGGAGCTATTCTACTCCCCAAGTTAAGAATGGAAACTCTTGTAATTTCTCTCCATTTAAGAAGTAACAATTTCTAAAGCTTTTCGGGGAATCAGTGAGATCAAACATCAGTTCCTTCTTTCTCGATCGTTCCACTTTATTAAATCAAATTTGCACTTTTCTTGTGGTATGTTAGGGACATTCCGTGAGCATGAGCATATCAAAAATACATCTATATATGTAAGTGTGTGTGTGTGTAGGGTAAGTATATATATAATGGCTATTTCTCTTCGATGTATGATATAAAATTGTCTTTATAGATAGTTAAGTCTCGAAGGATTTTGTTGTTTTGTTTTTTGGTGATACTTGAGTTTCTTTCTAAAAGAAGATCTTCTCGGCAGAGGTCCAAAATATTTCATTTCACTTATAAAGCAAACTTACGTTACTAATTAAACAAATATATATATATCATTTCCAATATCTCTGGACTAACTCCTTCGAGAAGATCTGACTAGGCAAATGAACTATGTATACCACTTCGACACCACTTTCATTTTGTTTTGTTGGTCTACTGAGCCTTTTTCTCGTCCGAATTTGCTGAAACTGTGGCGGTATCACTACTGCCGCTGCTGCGCTTGGGTTTGTGTAAGAAGGTGCAATAGACACGATATATGATAGCCCATATGAGCATATAAGTAAAGCCAAAATAGTTGACGGCCCCATAGACTTGAGTCCAGCGATCGTATTTGAGGAACACAAACGCTGTCAGACACCAGCCCATGTAGACGATGTTGTACGATTTGAGGGCAAAGAAATATAGCAGCTTATAGATGTCCGAGTTCTCTAGGATATGACCAAATCTGGGCAGTACGTCCTTGGTGTAGACACGGGTAATCTGTGTAAAAAAAGTGACAAAATATGAGTTAAAAAGTTCTCAAGCGAAGTTTGTGTAACGAACTGACCTGCTTCTCTGTGGACACTACCAAGTACTCCATCAAGAAGGTCATGTAGTAGCCACTGTGATAGCCATGCCACAGCGCCAAGAATCCCAAGGCAGCGCCATAACTTATGTTTCGATTATTGAGGAACTTCAAGCGCTTGTACACATAATGTCCCACCCATTGATTGGTATTGACATTGAAACTTTGCACATAATGCTCCATGGTGTTGCCCGTCTCTAGCAACATCAACTTGACATTACTGCATCCCGACCAATCAGCCTGACCGTGACTGTCCTGTCCCTTGTATGTGAAGCCAATGCAGATGAGTGCACCCTCGGTCAATAGCCAACAAGAGATGTACTTGTACAAAGTGAATTTGGCCCAGAAGCCCAAATAGTACACTCGCCTAACGAAGGGAACCTCCGCAAATTCCGGTGTCAGGAAGTAGGCATCAGGCAGATAGCTTAATCCCACTTGACAAACGATAAGATACAGAATACCCGCTCCGAAACGTTTCAGACCCGCCTCCAGCTGACCATCGTGCTCACGGTAATCGCCTTGGATAAAGTGCTGATAACGACGATAGGGAAATTGTGGACCAACCAGAAAACTACTGGGAAAATAGGCAAAAGCCAAAACCTCCAACGGATTGGGCAACTGAGGCAAGGCCGTCTCCTTCTGATCCTTGGACAAATCCGCCTCCGGCTTGAGTCCATCGGTCAGATCAAAGCCAAAGCCTATCATGCGTTGCACCAATATACACTGGGGCATAGTCCAAAGTATATCGTACTCGCTGGTGGCCGTGAAGTAGTAACCCAGCAGCAGGTAAGACATGTGAAAGACGAAGTTTATGATCAAGAAGAGCTGCGTGCGTTGCCTGAGGAACACGGCCAGCAGATATGTGGTCAGTATGCCCAGTATGGTGTGATATGTATCCCAACCGTAATTGAAATAACACAAACCAACGCCACAGCAGGCAAAGTACAGATGATGCAGAGTTTTTGCCTTAGCATGCACCACGAATTTGCAGTAAAGCCCGGCAATGGGATAACCTAAAGAGAGACATTGAGTGAGAGGTGGTTGGATAATCACCAGGTAGGTAGGAGCCCCACTCACCAGCCAGCACAGTGAACAGAAGACGTAGGGCAGCCGCGGGCACACCTGAATGCAGCGCTATACCGTCCACCAGGCCATGGCCATCGTTCGGCACGTTTGTCATGTACTCCGTCATACTCCGTCTGTGGGAATTGGAAAGAAACTGTTATCAGCGTGAGCTTGGTTCAATGTGCTCCTCCACTTCTTATCAATGTTTGTTGTTGCTGCCGCTGCTTGTTACGCAGTCCCATATTACTCTTTATCCCCCACGTCTCTCTAACACACACACACATTTCCCAAAGAGCAGCAACAACAATTGAGTGCACTTGGTCAGGGTCACAAAATTAAAATGACGGAATCGTTACTGATGACGCACGTTTCAAACGTAAATATTTGATATTTATTGATTTTAATGGCCAAAACATGAACTAAACTAAATGCAGATCGAAATTTAAAGGGTGGCCGAGAGGTTGGGCAGAAATTTATTGTAACTCAAGTGAAGTTACAGTTACCTAAATATTACTAGCGTTTGCAGTGTGACCAGTTTTGCGTGGTTTTTACTACAGTAACTGCTCGATAGGAAAGACAAATTTCACTGTCGCAAACAATTTTTTTAAAAAAGTTTAGCACTTATTTTTTTTAAAGCAAACAAATTAAGGTAGTAAAAATATGGCTTATATCTGTATAGAATTATAAAAGATAATTTTTCGTCAATTGAAACATGCAACATTTTGGATTATCAATGCAGTTTGACTTATCATATCTTCGGTGAATATTTTTAAGTTGTTAAAATTTTGTTGTATTGCTTTATTATTTCTCTTTTTATAAATATATACATAGCAATTCAAAATCCAAGTTGTGGTACCTATTTTTAAACCTGTTTTTATACTTTTGGAGGCTGACAAAATTTGTCTTCGTAAAATTTATATCTTCATTTCACTGTCTTTTATGTCCACGTTAAGGAAACTGCAGCCGGGTGTGGCTCAGCGGGTAGAGTGTTTCCTTTCTGTGCAAGAGGTTGTGTGTTCGATCCCGCCTCAGGACATCTATTATAAAATTTTTTCTTTAAAAACTTATACAGCTATGCTCCCAATTTCACTTTCGCAAAAGTTTTGCGATTTGAAGAGAAAATTTGGTCGACTACAAAATACTCTGTTCCCTTGACATCTTGTGTTTTTATACTTCCTTCTACCTGTTACATACTTTTGAACAACTTCATGATCCCTTTATCCCATTTTTAATGGGAACAGGGTCTTCAAATTAATTAAAATTTTTGAGCGGTTCAATAACTTACCGAATTTTGTTCAAGGCAAAACGATTTTGGACCACTAATCGATCGAACTGGATCTTCACTGTTTATTTATTAAGCTAGAAAATCTCTAGTTCAGCTCTAAAACAGCTAAACATGTGCAATAGCCAGCTAAACTTTTTTTAGGTGTGACCAGTTTTACTTCAGACAGCGCGGCCCGGCGTTTTCGTTCACATTTTGCTCTCGCCTAGGCAACAAATCTTATTTGGCATCGAAACGGAATTCTAATTTGTTGACGGAGACTAAACAATTCGAACGGAGCACAAGCACAATTTTCACAACTATTAAACATGGCCGAACCGGAGAAGATTGAGGTGCGTGACATCACTCGCATTGAGCGTATAGGAGCCCATTCCCACATCCGTGGTCTCGGACTGGACGATGTGCTGGAGGCGCGTGCCGTTTCCCAAGGCATGGTGGGCCAGAAGGATGCCCGTCGTGCTGCCGGCGTGGTGGTGCAAATGGTACGTGAGGGCAAGATAGCGGGCCGCTGCATCCTGCTGGCAGGAGAGCCCAGTACCGGCAAGACCGCCATAGCTGTGGGCATGGCCCAGGCCTTGGGCACTGAGACGCCGTTTACCAGCATGTCGGGATCTGAAATTTATTCGCTGGAGATGAGCAAAACCGAGGCCCTATCGCAGGCCCTGAGGAAGAGCATAGGCGTGCGCATCAAGGAGGAGACCGAGATCATTGAGGGCGAAGTGGTGGAGATACAGATTGAGAGACCGGCCACCGGCACCGGGCAGAAGGTGGGCAAGGTCACGCTGAAGACTACCGAAATGGAGACCAACTATGATCTGGGCAACAAGATAATCGAATGCTTCATGAAGGAGAAGATACAGGCGGGCGATGTGATTACCATAGACAAAGCCTCGGGCAAGGTTAATAAGCTGGGACGCAGCTTCACCCGAGCCAGGGACTATGATGCCACCGGGGCACAGACTCGCTTTGTGCAGTGTCCCGAGGGTGAGTTGCAGAAGCGCAAGGAAGTGGTACACACGGTGACGCTGCACGAGATTGATGTCATCAACAGTCGTACCCATGGCTTCTTGGCCTTGTTCTCGGGCGATACAGGCGAGATTAAGCAGGAGGTGCGCGATCAGATCAACAACAAGGTGCTGGAGTGGCGTGAGGAAGGCAAGGCGGAGATCAATCCGGGAGTGCTGTTCATAGACGAGGTGCACATGCTGGACATTGAGTGCTTTTCGTATCTAAATCGTGCACTGGAATCGGACATGGCACCGGTGGTGGTGATGGCCACCAATCGTGGCATAACACGCATACGCGGCACCAACTATCGCAGTCCGCATGGCATTCCCATTGATCTGCTGGACCGCATGATCATCATACGCACCGTGCCCTACTCGGAGAAGGAGGTGAAGGAGATACTCAAGATACGCTGCGAGGAGGAGGACTGTGTCATGCATCCCGATGCCTTGACCATACTGACACGCATAGCCACCGACACCAGCTTGCGCTATGCCATTCAGTTGATTACCACCGCTAATTTGGTGTGTCGTCGTCGCAAGGCCACCGAAGTGAACACGGAGGATGTGAAGAAGGTGTACTCCTTTGTTTTTGGATGAGAATCGCTCGAGTAAGATTTTAAAGGAATATCAGGATGACTACATGTTTAGTGAGATCAATGAGCAGGAGGGAGATGAACTAGGTGGAGGAGGAAGCGGTGGCGGAGCCAAGCGTCGTTTGGAGGCAGGCGGCGGAGATGCTCAGGCCATGGAGCATTAAAATTGTGGTAGAGCTTAAGAACTTTCCATTTCTCATTAATGAACAATAAATAAGTTGACTAAAGGCATCATTTATTCTCTTGAATCGTAGGCGGTTTGGTCTTGCTATTACGTGATACGGCCGCTATGCTGGCTGCATCCCGCCATATAATCAAACGTCCAAATGCCAAATTTAAAAGCAAGGACTGACCCAGTAGTTCACGTTGATAGCGCTCCATTTGGTAGTACATACTGCTTAGAGGTAATGGAAATTGTACTCCACTTTGCTGCTGCTCCTTCATCATGTTTCGTATGGTTTCTTCCGTGGACACACGTTCCGTGCCTACCAACTGCTGAAACAGCCGAGCCGTTAGCAACCTTCTCAAGTAATAAAGATTATTTGCTTGCATAGTTTCCGCTCGCGACATCAAAGCAAAACTTATCATGGCCGTCATCTGAGCCTTCTGTATGTTCACATTTTGCTGATCTATGGAACCGGGATTAGTGCTTGGCTGAGCCATTTGTGGATTCTCCAAGATATAACAATCGGCCAAAGGAATTTGATGTGCCACATAGAGACAGCGACGCGACAGCTCCGATAGATGCAATTTCTTGTCATTCAGTTCATGATGCTGCCAATGGCTAAGTTCAAGACTGGGTGTGGTTTCCTGGGATTCCCAGCACAAGCGTGACCAACTAATGCTGGTCACACCTATGCGTACAGCCACACTGGAGTTGATTTTCTCACGCTGAGCCTCATCTAGAGCGGGAGTGCTGAAGGGAGACGTTTTGGAGGCTTTTAAGGGCTTGTCCGCAGTTTCCGGTGGTTCGAGTAGACTTTTGTAGAACTTAGTGGCCACTTTGAGACCAAAGCCCTCTACATAGAGTATATCTTTGGGTTGGCTTAGAGGACCATGCCTGGCCTGCCAGTTGTGTAATTTTTGGGCACGCGACTTGGAGATGTCAAAGCTAAGAAAGGAAGAAATGGGGTTTAAATTAAATAGGCGCAAGATGAAATAAGACTTATATAAAATGGTTCCCCTGAATTATTATATACTTCATTTTCAGACTTAAGACGCATAGTGCACAACCTACAAAATCTACCTATTACTCACATAAGCTAAAAATTGCAATGTTCCTGTTTTTGCAAATCTAGGTGGATTTTACGCATTTCCATAGCTCATGCTCAAATTCATAAAATCCACCTAGATTCGCAAAAACAGGAACATTAAAAAGAGGTCCTCAGTGTAAGTAAGCGGAAACCCACCTAAGCAACTGCTCTAAATCACAGTTATTTATGATTTCCAGTATCTTCAGGCGCTGCTCCTCCGAGTAAGCCGGCAAGTGTAGCTGGGCCAGTTCGTTGCTCTGCTCTGATGGAGGCGGCTGCTGCTGGACACTGGAGGTAAGGCGTACATATTGCCTGGTGAATGCAACACTTCTTTTGATGTGGGAACACAGCATGGTTAGGTCATTTCATTTTCCATTGTTGTTTATCTTGCCACCACAATTAGTGTGAACTTAACACTCACAGCCAGTGCTGGCAGCTTAGTTTTTTTTTTTTGCAGTCAGCGGTATTATTAGTCTATGCGAGTTATCAAATACTTGGCATATCTTGGCTTGTAAGTTCTAATGTAGACTTCCACATATTCACACTCAACGAGCAAAAATAAATGATTCCGCAGTGCAAAGTCCAAGGCGGCCTGCGCTAAAAGCTTGCCCAGACCACGTCCGCCCAACTCTTCGGGAACATATGTGTGTTGAATTATCATAATGTCATTCTTAACAGTATAAGCCAGTTCCGCTCTCAGGTCTTGCATCTCAATGTAGAAGGTTCTGTAATCTTGATGCACCAAGATGATTCGTCTAGCCATGGTCCTGGCTTGAGGTTTAACCAGGGATTTTGGTTGTTTTTGTAGATGGAATTTGGTTATTTCAAGACGCTGGAAAACACCATAAAATGAACGCTGGCTGGCCATAAAAACAAATGCGGCTTTGCGGCATTTATTTATGGCTCTTAATATGGGCAACATTGTCCGGAATTTGGAAATTGAAAATTTCTTAAACTATTAGTAAAAAATATATGTTTGTAATGTTGACAATTTAGGCAAAGTATAATACAACATTTATAGGCTTTTTAAACTAGGGTTGCGTTAGGCGTTAATAGCTTACAACTAGCTTTTTTCAATATAAAAAAGCTATAACACCATTTTCTTCTACATTGCCTCACTTTATGTTTTGATACTTGTGTATATCGGTCTTATCGATTAATCCTCTCTCGCGCTACTTCTCTTGCTCTCTCCTCCTATTCAGTTCCAATTAGAATGTTTGACCTAGCAGACGGTTGCGGTTTGTCGCTCAATTTATTTATAAACAATAAAATTTCGTAAATTATTTAATTTAATTAAATAAGCTAGGCTGCTTTGCCTTAAATGGTGACATAGAAAGTTAAAAAAAATCAACACACAAAAAATTTAATAGAAAATTTTATATTTTTGACGTCTCCTCGCTGTCGCTGCGTGAGTGCGTAAAAGTGAAATTTTCAGTGAAAAGTGAAAGAGAAACCAAAACGAAGACCACGAATAACTGTAAATCCTCTGAGGATGACAACAACCAGCAGCAGCAGCAACAACAACACCTATAGATATGCCAACAACAATGATTCCTCCACCTCCTCCTCCTCCAGCCACAGCCACCCCCAGCAGCTGATCAAAAGTCACAGCTACAGCGGCACAGCAGATGCCTTGAACATGTCGGACCTGGCCGAATCTGGCGCCGTCACCTCCACATCGACACCACCCTCTCCCAAACTCAACAGCTGTGTAAATCTCAATGAGGATTCTTTGGAGAGCGATGCCTTCCTTATTATCAACAACAACAACAACAGCAACAGCAGTGGCAGCAGCGGCAGCAACCTCCTCGCTAGCAGCAGTCGTCGTCTGCCACGTGCCTCGTCGTATCGAAGTAAATCCCGTAACTCCTGCTGGATGCGCGCCCACGCCTTCGTTACGCGAAATTGGTATTTGGGCTACTTGGTGCCCGCATCCATACTGGGAGCCTTGATTTTTGTGGGCTGGCTAACGCGAGACTATGCCAAGCAATTGCTTTTCTGGATTGAGACGCAGAATGCTTGGCTAATCTTTGCCGTTTTCATGGCCCTTTTCACCCTCGTCTCGTTTCCCATTGTGGTGGGTTATTTTGTGCTGCTCATAACGGCGGGTTATCTTTTTGGTTGCTGGCGAGGATGGTTTACTGTTATATTGGGTGCAAATCTGGGTATTGCCATTGCACATGCCAGTATCAGAAGTTGTCGGCATCGGATACCAGTACAAAAGTGAGTATGAGAAAATGTTGGTAGAACTTTAAAGTGACTTAAATATGTTTCATCTGGGCAACTCTTCGGATATTCTATAAGTAAGATCATGCTGACAGGTTCGAATACGGTTCATAAACGAATCATAAACGAATCATAAGTGGTTCAAAACCATATCTTAAGTTCGGGAAATTAAACCGAAACCGTATACCAAAAAGAGCCGATTAGGTCTTAGAACCAGAACCGGGACCGGAATCGATATTTTTTTATGTACCGATATCCCAGAACCGATATTTCTGGAAACGAAAAGATCGAAAAGAACCTATACATTCTAACGGTACAAGTTCTGGTTTCGATTGCAACAATGCGGACACATTTTTTCGGACGACTTTTAGTAGTTAAATTTAAGAAGGCTTTGAAAATAGTTCATTTCTGAGTAACATTTTTTAGATCCTCAGTATAATACCCTGTTAATCTCTGAACATCACGTATCAAGCTAGGATATTCTGAGCTTAAAACAATTACAAAATAAGGAGTTGTACTTAAATGATGGAATACAAAGTATCCAGAATAAAATGAACTATCTAAAGTTCCTTTTGCGGTTCCAGCTACCCAAGAAAAATAATATTTTAACTAGAACGGAAATACGATTTGGTTTTTTTCCCTTAAATATTTAAACTTTGCTGGAAGTATGGCAGTGTGAAACGGTTCTAAAGTAGCTCAGATTTATATCTAAAAAATTTGTTAATTTGTTTTCGAACCAGTTTAAGAGCCATATCTTAGAAATTGTTAAGACTATCTACCTGATACTTGCTTGGTGTGGAGGTTAGTAGAATGAAGTTTGATTTTTTCGTTACTTAACCAGCTGGTTGAACACGTTCCAAAAGTGGTTCAGAGCCATTTCTCAGAAATTAAATCCACCATTAGCTTAAAAATTGGTCTTTAGTTTGGTAATGTTGGTAAAGTTTGAATTTTCAGAACCGGTTTCTTAGCTGCTTAAAAGTGGTTTAGTTATGAACTGGAAATTTGGTCTGTAGTTTGGTAATATGGAGCTCTGTATTTTACTTGATCAGGAACGGTTCAAAGGACTCGAGCTTGTTTAATATACAGGCCTGTTCCGAATTCCTAGTCGGTTTTCGTGTAAACGTTGCTTTTTCTAGTTTAAAGTTCACAGATTCATATGAAAAGTAAGAAGAATGTTTGTGGCTACTAGATCAGGTCGTCTCTTGTCGACGAATTGAATCCACTTGGCATTGAGCAATCGGCTTCAACTGCTTAAGCAATTCCGATTTTCCTCAAACCTGATCTAGTAACCGTTGACATGCTTGTCACCTTCCATATAACAATGTAAAATTTAAACGCTTAATGCAAACGTTTACAGGAAAACCGACTCGGAATTCAGAACAGGGCCAATACTAGCTCTAACTTCTGACTATGAGAGGTTGGATTAGTTGGTTTTCCACATTTCGCGCATAAGATAATTATTAAAGTTCTTTATGTACGGCAACACTGAGACCAGTACAAGCCGTTGAGGATGCCCTTTTTCAAATATCGAACTCTGGAGTTCCCGCAACCTCCGTTGAAATGAGCGACATTTTTAAGCTCCCTCAAGTTGAATACTTTTCTCTAGCCATAACAAATCTTTCTTATTTCTTGAATGGGCAAGCTCATTGGAGAAATAGAGTTAATCTCTCCCATATTAAAATCGAGCTGCCTGCGGTTCACTGCGATTCTTTGACTTATTTCACCTTATGTGATGTTTCTACCAGAAGTTTTTCGGGTCGCGCTTCTTTCTATCTTTTTACTGTATATTTAGCCAAGCTCTGAGGAACCCTTCTTTTCTCCATTCATAGTTTTTTGCTTATAACTGAGATCCAGATAAGTTAGCTGTATAAAGAACTCAAGATGAGCACAAACGATGTCGGAAACAGTGGTAGAATGGTTTTTTTTTTATTATTAGTATATATTTTTTTTACTTCTTTTGTGTAAATTTTACTTGCTGATATCCATTCAACGTTTAACTCTTTTATATAATATCCTCAAAATATCATATGGTTAGTTCGTTTAACTTGCAGTAGTTTTCAAATGGGCTTCCACTGAACCACCAGATCACCCTTAAGGCAATAATGAAATATTGGGTCCAAACGTAACTATTGCAAATATACATGGACCAATTCGATAAACCATGATAGAACTATTTGGACTGCTTTGAAATTGAACTCAAAGGTAAAATTTCTTCAGATATATTGTTAAAACAAGAAAGAAGGTCGGTCAAGCCCGACTATAACATACTTACTCTGTACCTGTGAAGTACTGCCCATCACCGTTGCGACCGGAGCTGCCCATAATAGTATGTTTTCCTTATAACTCGAATATCGTTCATCCGATCCTTACCATTCCTTCGGCGGATCGATAAAGAATCCTCGAATACTAAATATGTCTAGAAGGTTCATCTACCTATAAAACTGTGGGAGATATGACTTTTTTTCGATATTGCGGGGTCAGGAGGGTGCGTGGGAAAAATTAAAAATAAACTTGATCTGACTGCAAGTATAAGAAACATCTATTACCATCTCTGAGATCTGTTTGTTCATACGGACAGACAGAAATGTTCCATACATGTCAAACTTCTATCTATTACCATCTCTGAAATCTGTTTGTTCATGCGGACAGACAGACAGACGGACACTTTGCACAAACTTGAGTATATTAAGTGTGTACCTCTGGTACAGAGTATAAAAATATCGATTACCTATTGTGTCGCCACAAGAATGATCATTTTACAATATCGCCTATCGTCCAAACAAAACATCGATATATCGATTCGATATTGACCACCCTAGCTCCGGTAACCCTATTGGATACTAGCTATTGTTGTTTTGCTATCTATACGAGTATATATAAAACTGTTTAACCTGACTGACTGACTGACTGGTGACCGTCGCACAGCCTAAACGGTAAGAGCTAGATGGCTGAAATTTGGACAGTAGTTTCCATATATGGTGAAAGTGCGTACTAAGACTGGGTTTTGGAAAATTCCACCCGGAAAAGCCGGAAAAGCGTCGGGAAAGTTTTGAGAGAGTCATCGAATTTTACGAACATTATTTCGTTTTGAACGGTTTCCACCGGGTTCCAAACATTCAGCTGACGATCGATTTGACTCTAGAGTTTGTGGATGCTCCAGCACCATCCAGGTGCTATCCAAAGTTGCATATCGTCAACCAAAATTCTTTATTTCTGCTGAAATAGTGCTAAATAAGGCTCTTAAGCAGAGGTGTCCAAATACCTCTTTTGCGTGCGTTTTTACACACACAGATAAAAAATCCATCGCAAGACCATAGCAGAGAAAGGGAAGACAGACACATTCGAAGTTGTTGCTACAATTTAGTTTTGCGTTAGTCCTATGCGCATGCATAGGGCACCCCTGCTTTAAAGCATGCCAATTCAAAACAAAAAGAAAGTCGGGCATGCCCGAAATTAAAAAAAAAGGGGGGGGGGGTTTTCTAGGCACATGAACCCGCAACAAAACAGAGTCAAAATGAGTCAAATTCAATCAAAACTGTTTGTGTATGAAGCACTTTTAAGCAAATGGTTGACTGTTTGTTCGGAAAAACTGGTCACGTCACGATTTTGAGTGGAGGAATTCTTTGAATGTTCTCATAATAATTTCGTTTGAACGAAACGAATACTTCTGAATACTTCATGACGTTCGTACTACTGAACAAGTACTAAAAACAGCTATGAATTGGTGGAATACCTTCTCCTAGTATTCTAGTGTTAGTACACTCTAGGTAAACTTTGGATTTTCTGTCTTTTTACACAAAAAACTTGAAGGTTTCACATCCCCACATTTACACATTTTCTAAAATGTTACATCCTGTACGAAATTTCAAGTGTTGTATTCTACCCTGGAGTAGAGTTGTCTTCGTCGTCAAATTTCTACCCTCAATCCGCTTTCATCACCATGCTAAGTTACCCACCATAGATTACACCTCTGATCGCAATGATCTTTACTTGTCATTATCCACCAGACATGTACCTGATTTAGTCAAAGTAATGAAACCCTTACCCCTGCCTGATCTACGACAGGAAATTTGCTGGGATGATTTTGAAAGTAACACATCAACTTATCTACGTAATGATCCTCAACCACTGGTGGCTCTTACGCATCAAGAACTAACCATGCATCGTTCATTGACAATGAAAGATTTGAATAGTCACAAACAGTCGTCGAATAAGAAATATACACCACAACGTGCTTATGCTCATGTATTGATAGTAGCTGGTGCGGATCATATACCTGGCTGTACTTTCCACCAAAATGGGGAATTCCGTTACCTATGCGACTATCTAAAACCGGGAGCTGTACTCATACTGCAGCGTAATCGCCGAAGGCAAGTGAAAAGTATTCTGTTTGAGGCTATTGAAAAGCTGGATCCGGAATTAGCCAAGATTAGATGTCAGCTTTACCATGTGGATGAAGTTTATGACATGTCCAAACTAAAGGAATTTCTGCTGGATGTGGTTAAGAATTTACAAGCCGAGTTGTGGTTTACCGAGACGAAAGATAGTCGCATAAATTGTTTAGTTCAGCAGGTGGCTAATGAGACGTGTAGACCCCTTAACTGTCCACGTCAAGTCTTGCAATATACCAGTTCCTTTAAGTCACAAAGAGAATTGCAGACCCTGCGCAAAGTAAACTCCATAGCCTCGCAGGCTTTAGAAGAGCTAATGGCAGAGCATAAAGTGCATGATCAGGAACAACAGCTCCGAGCTATTTTTGATTACAAATGCCGAAAAAGATATGCCATTCCCCTGCCCATTAAAGCTGTTCGATGCAGAGGCTTATGGCTAATGGAGACCGAATGTCAATATGCTGGCTATATTGGTGGCCTCAGTCGATGTTGGCCCATCTGTGGTAGGTTTACACCACCGCAGAGAGTACTCAATGATGTATTGCTAGATATACGACAAGAGCTCTGCGACTTGATTAAGGCAGGCAGAAAATCTTCAGTGCGTAATCCTCTCCAGCTGCATGCAGCCTATTTGATACTCTTGGCCCATCATTTAAAGGAATTGAGATTGTTGCCCAAGAGCGTTACAAGTGCAGAGGATATCTATCGCGTGGCTTGCATGTATAATTGCTCATCTCTGGTGGTAAAGCATGTAGATCTAAATCCCAGAGAAGCGTGTGCCGAAAATCTCGAATTACCCCTCAGACCGGGCCAGGTAATATCACTGCAATTGGCCATAGGGATACCCAATGATTGTCCACAAGCATACCCAGAGTATAGAGGAGTATGTTGTATGCTTGGTGATAATCTGTTGATCAAAGAAGATTATAGGGTGGAACTTTTGAATACGAATTGCGTGAGTAAGCGGCAGGATGTGGAATTATTGCGTTATAATGGCATACACGGCCGGAAGACAGCAAGAAGCCAGAGTGAACTGTGCGAAAATGTGGAAACCAGTGTGATACAGTAGTTGTATTTAGTATGGCGTCTGCTGATAAGTCAGCCAGCCAAGGTATTTTCCCTGAAATCCGAACATTGATAAGAGAGCTGAATGCTTTGGCCGATAAGACCTGGAGCTGACTTAATTCCTTCAATATTTTTTTCCATCCGGCATTAAATGTTGATTTTAGTATTATAAACAAATCGATTATGTTTGGTTACACTTTTTCGGTGCAGATTAACGATAAAGGTGCGAGGTGGGTTCCATAATAAGGGGTGGGCAAAGGGGTGTCCGGAAATCTCGCTGTCACAGAATCTCGAAAGATTTTATTTTCTTATGAATAGGGGAAAGTTATCTTAGGGGAAAGTTATCGTCCGAAGTTTTGTATACCCTTGCAGCTTCCATTGAAAACAAAAAAGGTTTTTCTAACTAAGACTACATTTTTGGACCTTTCTTTTCTATGGGATCTTTACTATATAGATGTCTGATTTCGACCAAACTTGGTGAAATCATGAAAAAGCATAATACACTGTTAATTACGAAATTTGGAGGCGATCCCACTTAAAACAAAAAAGTTTTTCTCACTAGAACTTCTTTTTCGACCGATCATTCATACTGCAGCTATATGCTACGTCATACAAATAATTAAATGTGCATCGCTTTTTTTCTAAATAAAAACATGAAACTTATTTTTCAGTCGTTTCTAAGTATGTGGTTGTATTTAAAGCATGGTTTAAGATAAGAAAACAAAAAAAGTAACAAATTTGTATTCAACTTATAAGTAGTAAACAATATTTAAGAATATATTCATGGTAAAGAATTATATGTGCATTCTTAGACTCTTAAGCTAAGTAACGTTGGTTTTTTTTAAAGTTATTTTTATGTTAGTAATCAATACTTTTTCCTTTATTATTTATAACTAAATTAAAACGATTCGGCATTGAATTGACTAATGACTGTAAGGTAGATATGTCAATATTAGCCCATTTATGCTCTATTGCCAATTTAAGGGGTCGAACCGTCTCAAACTGTCGTCCGTTTTTAAAAACACGAGCGGACAGAATCCCCCAAAGATTTTTGATGGGATTAAGGTCCAGACTTAATGCGGACCACTTCAATAGGGGAATTTTTCTGGCCTTAAAAAAGTCTTTGGTGACCATTGCTGTGTGGATGGAAGCATTATCCTGCTGGTAGGTCCAATCATCGCCGTACAAATTGCCAGCAAATTCTATAAGCTCACTGTCCAGAAGCTCTACATACATCCTGGCATTCATTCGAGTGGATATGAAGCATATAGGGGTCTTTCCTTTGTAGCTGAACGCGGCCCATACCATTACGGTGCCACCGCCAAAACCTCGCTTGTAACAGGATAGCCGATCCTGGCGCAAATCTCGCCAATATTGTCTGGGCCATCTAGGTTAAATTTTTGTTCATCACTAAAGACGGTGCTGTGCCACTCTTCTTCCCAGAATCGGTATCTATTGGCAAAGTCTAAGCGATCCTTAATATGCCGCTTCAAAAGCTTTGGTTTAGGTATTATTGAGGTATGTTTAAGGAATCGATTTTCATGTAGAATTTGAACGATTCTACTTCTTGTGATTTGTAGTCCCATTTGAGCCCTTATTTGACCACTACTCATCGAATCCTCCACTGCAAGACGTCGAATCTGGCGTTTGCATCGTTCATCGATGTGGGTCTTTCGTCCGTTGCGTTGAGCTGTACCATATTCTGTGGGGTTTTTCAGAAACCTGGATATACAGTTCCTATGCCGGTTAAATCTGATTGCTATATCGGAGATCTTGGAGCCGCTTTCATGCATGCCCATGATAATTCCCTGCTTGCGATCAGTCAAACTAGTACCACGTGGCATTTTGGCCTAATAACAAAAAATATGATACACAAATCAAGCTCCATTGTATTAATATATATACTTACAATAGAGATTCAAACAAATTTCTACGAACTTAGGTTGAATCGCAACACTATCACCAAGAAAGTTCAGCTGGAAGTGTTTTGCTCATATAATTATCGATGCTAGCAAACACAAAGTGTAGCAAAATTATTCTGCACTCCTTAAACAAATAAAAACAAAAGCAATAATGCATATATAATTATTTGTATGACGTATAGTCATCCGATTTTGATAAAACTTTGTAGAAATGTGTTAAAGTATATAAAATAAAAATATGCCAATAAAAAGGACGTTTTCATTAAAAACAAAAAAGTTTTCCTCACTCGAACTAGTTTTTCGACCGATCGTTCCTATGGGAGCTATATGCTATAGTCATCCGATTTCGACCAAGCTTTGTAGAACTGTGTAAAAGTATATAAAATAAGTGTATGCCAATGACAAGGACGACGGACAGACGGACAAGGCTAAATGAACTCAGCTCGTCATACTGATCAAGAATATATATACTTTATGTGGTCGGAGATGCTTCCTTCAATGCGTTACAAACATCCGCACAATATTATAATACCCTCTGCAAGGGTATAATAAGTAATCTAGTTCGAAGGTTTGTCCTTAAAATAATCGTCCATCTCATCAAGCAGGGTGGGCAAAGCTTTTCTGACCAAACCCCTGGAATCTATCAAGCAGGGTGGGTAAAGCTTTTCTGACCAAACCCCTGGAGTCTATTGCAAACCCAATTAAGTATGGTGTCATCAAAGCTATGAGGATGTGGAAAAATTGATGAGAAACTTTATTTAAAAGCTATTCCGACTGCCATTAGATACCCCAAGCTATGCACTATACAGGAAACAGGCCTATCGTCAATGTATCTTACCACGCTGACCACGCACTTTAGGTGTATGAATAAACTTATGGTTCTGCCGCAACATCGTCTGCCCAAAATAGTGGCGCTAGAATTGCTCAGGAACAAAATGCTGTGTTTCAAAAAGTGGCAGCATCTCTTTATTGCGCACAATGTAGAGTGCAGGGTGCCATCCTTCAAATATCGCATCATTTAAGCTGCGGCTCAGCCTTCATTAGTTTATTTTCGACTCGGACTACTTTTGCTTGTTGAAACTGCGAAAGATTGCGTTCACTCTAATCCCGAAGGTTCAGAAACTGCTGTCAGCTTCTTTTACTTTGAATGGTTTTAGAAGCTGTTGATTTGGTGTAAACAAATGCTGCAGATTTTCGCAACTTCGACAATACTGTGCCCAGTGGTCCAAGGGTATTAGATGGAAGTGAGCAAGTCCGAACGATAACAACCAGTCATTATATTTTATTTTAAATTCATTTCACAATCTTCGATCTACAATCTTCTTATCATTGACCTTTTAATTGATGATTCATTTTTTTGAGCTCTCATGCGTATTGAAGTGACTCCACTTCATGCTGAATTAGCCTGTTGCATTAGCTTACCAAAGCAAAAATTCAACTTGTCTAATATTTATGGACTCTTGAGAACTTGACAACCGCCTTCTCTCCTAATCAAAATGATTAAACTTTGAATTGTTGGCTGCGCCTTACTCAACCCATTGCTCTTCTGGGCTTCTATTCTTTTTTTTGTTTTTATCACTGCAATAACCAGTAGAACTTATAAATAGCCAAACCTACACATACGCGAATACACAAAAGCACACATAAATATTTATGACTGTTGTATTTCAAAACTTAGCACAAGAGTTGCGAACGACAAGTATTTGCACTTTAAAAAGAAAGTCTGACTAAATGCTTTATCTTTGGTTTACATTCAATTTAATTAATGGTTTTCTTAGTTAAGTACAGAGAATAATTGTTGCTATCAAAGCAATTCAAACTCGTTAATCAAGTGACAACATTACCACATCAAATAAATTATTTGGGTAGACCAGACCCACCTACCCCCATCCCCACAGCAATGACCAAATAAAGGTAGGTGCTAGCTGTTAGCTACAACTGGTAGTTATGTAAGTATGGTATTTGCTTGGGGAGGTAGCTGACTAGTTAACTGAATTGGTCAACAAATAGAGCTCAAATTACACGTGTCTACAAATTAAATGGTCAAATGATAAGTAGATCTAAGATTGTGGAATGAAAGGAAAATAAAACAGTTTAAATGAAATGAGTATCGGTATTGGGTTCAAGTTCGAGTTGCTCTTAATATGAAGACATTGGTTCAGAGTACGATTAAAGGGACACTTAAAAGGCCGAACCGAACCAGAGATAAATTTGAGAGCATAGAGCACTCGATTTTCAAACAACAGATTTTCCTTGTCAATCTAGGCCAACATATTGTGGATTTTTTTGTGGATCTTTTCATTTTGTTTATTTTGGTCATTTAATTGTTGCATCTCTCCCTCTTTCTCTCTTCTGTTCTATTTTCAGATTGATCAAAAATGAGACTGGACGCGCCATATTGCGTGTGATATCTGGACCGAAAGCATTTAGAGTTGTACTCTTTACGCGTCTCACGCCCATTCCCTTTGGATTGCAGAATGTGATATTTGGAGTAAGTGGAAAAGCACAAAAACAGCACAAAACAAAGATGTCTAAACAATTTCTTTAGTTTATTTTTTCGATTGTGATTTCCGAATCGCAAAGACACACACACACGCCCCCTGCATATATAATGAGTAAAGCAGCTGCTTTGTGCGGCTCCAACTCCCCTTCCAACCTCCTCCTACACTTTCGGTATAATTTTTATTTGAACAACTGAGCAAACCTTACGACAATTTCCAGTCACACTTGATAATTGCTAAGACGAAACGACTTTTGCTTATTAGTCACAGTTTACACTTGAGTTAATATATTTTGAACTTGATATTGAACAACTCTAACCTTTGAATATATTCATACATTTCAGATCAGTTCAATTAACACACGGGACTATCATGTGGCCACATTTTTGGGTTTGTTGCCCGCTCAGACCATAAATGTGTATTTGGGCTCCACATTGCGTTCGATGCATGAGGTTTTGAATGACAACGAGACCAAATTGACGGGCTACATTAGTTTTGTGTTTGAGGTGAGTGAAGATTTCATTTGATGACTATTGATTTTCGTGGCAAAAGGAAAAAAAAGAACAACGAAACCTTGCGTGCTTTAAAATTGACCTTGATGATTTAAGTTAAGAACTAAATTCGTGCTTAAGCATTGAACACGATAAGTCTGAAGTCGACAGCCTAAAAGTATGCCTCACATTTTTGAGGACTGATGAATATCGTAAGAGGGTTAGACATTAAGTTGTCGATAATAAGTATATAGCAGCCGTTGATTTAATAAAGTTGTATTGGTTTTAAAACGATTGATACCAGAATCGTACGGTTACGAGTAAAAATAATCATGTTATGAGTAATTCACACGATGCCGAGTAGTAATCATAACATCGTACGAGAATAATCACCAATCTACTAATTTAAATTCTCCTGCTTGCTTTGAGAATGCAATTACACAATGGTTTCCACCCTCTAGTACAGCTGGGGTCAGTCATAGTAGTTTCGTCAACCCAGCGTTGCTCTTTGTACGGTGATGCGTCGTGACGACAACGATTGAGGCGTATGTCGCTTCTCTGCATGACATTGTGTCTATCGAGCGTCGCTCATGTCGGCTCCTGCATGGCATTGCGTCGACCTAGCGTGCCGGGAGAGCCGTAAATACGGGATATAAGGGTGGGTCGATGACAGTCACAAATTCGTCGACGGAACATTGATACAGCGTTTGTCGGCCGTACTAGAGGGCATACATTCTCCTTTAAGGTGGGTTCGTTTGCATTCCATAATTCGACGTGCCATACTGGAGCACCTTAAAAATGACGGTTATCATTTCTTTTGGGTCCTTAGGACACTTCGGTGTGTAGGCAAGGGCATTATTCAAAGATAAGGCTTGTTCTTAATAGATTTCTAAATTTAGAATAGCCGCACTCAAAAAAAAAAATCAATCCAAACGGGATTACATCAATCCGAAACAGGATTGAAAACAGGGTAATCCCGTATATTTTTAAGCCGATCCGAAAAAGATTGATTTGATCTCACTTTTTTCAATCCTGAAAAGATCAAATTTATCCCGCTTAAAAATTCGAGCTCAATTGAATCCCAAAGCAGGATTAATTTAAGCTTTATTGAGATTAATTTGCTCCCAGAACCTTTCTTCCCTCTACCTTTCTTCCTCCATTTTCCATAGGACACACCCACAAAACAAAGAAATATAAAAATTATTGTTGTCTTGACTGGGACTCAAACTCACAACCTTTCAGCTGTACACTGAACACGAATGGCATGGTATTTCATCGCACACCACCATAGCACATGATTGTTGCCACATGTCTAAAGTGCTATTTATACTTTTCTGCTATCGTTCCTTATTTATGAACATTGTGATCTCGAAAGGGATTGAAGTAAGCACATATGGAATGAAACAAGCTCGAAAGGATTGCGTCAAGCCTTAAGAGATTGAATTGAGTAGAATATCACGTAAATCGAGATTGAATTTTTAAGCTCGTGCCAGGATTACTCTAAGAAAAAAGATTGCATTTATCTCGCCGTTTTATTTTCTGTGCGTCTTAGCTCTAACCTGCATATTGCACAAAGTGCAGAGGGCTTGGGAATCCATTCCATGAGCATGGTACTTCAGTGGCAATATCTCCACTCTGGCCCTAAAATATCGTGGCTTGGGTGCTTATATAAAACTCTTGAGTTGCTTTCACTGCTTTCGGCATTGAAGCCAGAAAAAAAGTCTGTACAAAAAGTGCATCTGAAACTATCCATTTGATCCAACCAATAAAATATAAATTGAATTAAGAAAACTTTTATTCTTAATCAACAGAAGATTCTTTAACATTAAATCAATATTAACAAAATGAATGGATTTGTCTTAACTGTTGAGTACCGTCCTAGAAATTTTAACCTGTAGATTTTTTAAACGACTTTAGCACGTCCAAATATTTGGATCTTTCTGATTTCCAGGTTCTTCTTATGAATTTTGACAAAAAAATTTTGAGAAATATCAACCTATAGCATAAGTCTTAGATCCTTGCCCCAATTTTCTCATGTGTCCAAATTTTAATTGTAAAGTTTTGACTGGGATTTAGACCCAAATACCCCAAATTCAAAACCAAATAAATTTAAGATCAAATAAAGTCTTTAACATTTAAGTAACAACATCTCTAACAACTCTTTTTTGTACTTCCCAGGTCATTTGTGGCGTTGGATTAATGTTTTGGGTCGTTCAGAAGGCTCGTAAGGAACTCTCTGAAACTTTGCTCACTGCCGATTATAGCAATGAAGGCAAACATTTGGATATACAAGTCTAGCAGCAGTCGTCCCAACCAGAGGGGGAGGCAGAAACGATCCCAGAATCCGACTGAAGAAGACTGACTGCACCGTTCGAATTGTGTTAAACTATTATTTTGTATTTAGGGTTAGACCACGATTATTGATACCAAAAACAAAAGTTGTTAAAAATATTTGTACATAGGAAAAATGCTGTGCCTATTAAAATAATACCATAATCTTAATCTAAGAATATTTACAGTTAAGTTTAAGCCTCGCTCAAAAATGTCACAAATTCAAACTTCAAGTTTACATATTTATACATAATATTACATAGTTTTAAATATTTACATATATATTTATATATATTAATGCTGCTCTCTCTTAATTAACTAGAAAAGTTCTTTAGTAATAAATATGCTCAGTAAATTTTTGAATATCGCCAACCGCGTGGTCTTTTGTTTAGATGCTGTTCAAAAACGGTTTCGAGTATGTTTAAAGTAAAATCCACATCGTCAAAGCTAAGGCATAGGGGTGGACGAAAGCTGATAACCTAGGAAAATATATAAGTTGTTGATGTTAGATATTATTCAGGAAACTTCCCCAAAATATTCCTTATAAAATAATTCCATACATACGTGCTTCAAGTTAGGAGACTTGCAAGTGAGTTTATGACTTTGGTTTTTAGCTACATAAAAACGGGGTTAGAAATTTTATGATAATTTTGTGTGGGAAATTTTGGTTAAGATATTAGAATTATTAAGATATTTGTCCCAAAATTCTAAACTTAAAAAGACTAAAGTCTTAACTTTACTCACTTATAAGTTAATTTGTATGATCCGTTCGCATTTATAAACATGATCATTTTTTAAATTTGACTTCCAAAAAGAGTTGAACTGAACTTTAAATGAACTCGGCAACAGTTTATGTTTCAATCCAAAATGTTTATTGATTCATAGAGAACTATTTTTATTGTGTGTGTTTTTAGTGGTTTTAATGCCGGCATAAGATCAAAGATGATTATTATTTATAGACAAGAACACAGCATGTAAACTGTGTAACTATTGCAAGTGCATAAAACTTCTCTCATCATCAGACTACGCTTTGGTTCGAAATTCTTGCGAAGATTAATGTCGATCGTTTTACCCTTAAAAATAATGCGAAAATTAAAGTTTGTTTAGTTTTATTAGTATTTTCTGTTTATATTTTTATTCTATAAATGCATTTTCAGTTTTATTTTCTCAAGTTTTGTTAAGTATCTTTATTTTTGTTTGGTCAATGTTTCCGTGATAGCTCGACTTAGTACATCCACCGCAAAATTAACATCAGATCTTGTAATGCACATGGGAGGTTTGATACGTAGGACCTGTAAGTGAAATGAGATGATAGTGAGTGATATAGGGAAAAGGAAGGCATAGGTAAATATAGGGGAGAAATGAACAAAAACTAGAAATAGTAGACAACTAATTATAGGCAAGTTGTTAGTATGATCAACCATTTTGAAGTACTTTAAGATCGATTTCCGCCACTCACCATATTATAAGCTTACAAAAAATTCTTCCATGTATCTTTATTAGACTTTCTTGCAAGGAAAACATTTCAATTAAATTCTTCGATTGCCTTTGGAAATGATATCATACACTAATTCCGCTCAATTGAATACAGCCTGAATGTATATGTTCTTTACTTGAAGTACTTGAACAAATCCTTGTGAAAGACTAGTAAAAACAGAAGAATACTTCTATATACTAAGCTGTAATCAATGCCTTTCAGCAGAGACACTTCAGCAATCTTTAATCGGAAATCAGTATTCGCAAATCCACATTATCCGCTGAGTGGGCCCAATGATTATTACTAGGTCAAAACAGATTGATTCGTGTTTACAGTCTACCTTATAAAAATACCGTACTGAAACATCCCAATTTAGAACCTTCTGAACCTGAACTCAAACTAGATCCCATCTGTTTAGAAAAAAAGGTTCGGTTAAAGAAACGATAACCGTCATTTTTAAAACAAATTTTATAATTTTCGAAGAATTATTTAGGGATGTATATTAAGAGTTAAAGAAGGAAAATAAAGCTAAAGTCAAGTTTTCAAAATGGAATAGTAACCTCCTATGGTTATGTAAATAGAATATAGAGACCAATGTCATTTGTTTTGAAATATCTGACAGCTGGGACTGCCTGCCTGAAAGCAGCTGACACTTAACAGCCTTAAAATAGTCGGGTGTGTTCCAGAAATCTCTAGAGATGTTCGTATAAACGATTGGATTTTAAACTAAACTGTCGGGTCTTTTTATGTAAAGTGTCATGAATAATGTCGCCATCTAGATTATAGGAAAGAAAAACTGTACGCTTAAAATGTACCTGGTGCTGAGCAGTCGGTTTCAAATCTCTCAACTTTAGTCATCTAATTTTGTAGCCTGGCATTTTGGAGACGCTTCGCATGTAAAGGCAAGCAGTTGCAATTCGCAATGAAACCGTTTATACGAAAATCTCTAGAGATTTCTGGAACACCGCCGAATGAATATGTCCATTCAACTATACAAAAGGTAGAGTTTGTCTTTGATTTTATAGGAGATGCAAACCGGAACCCGTGCTTCGGCTAGCTTGAAAAAACATGTCATGGGCCGTACCAGTCTTATACCAGAGGAGTCCACGGAAAATAAAAAAAAATGTCCTAACGATCTAAAAAGCTGTATACTAAGGGCTGCAACCCTATAATTTTAGTCTGGGGCCTTGTTCTCAATTTCACTTCCACAAAAATATTTCGAAAGTGTAATGGATTTGTGCTCTGGTAAAAGTAAAACAAACGAATTTCGAGGTTTCAAACGTTTTGCCTTGTGAAATGAAAAGAAAATTGCAAATTTGGCATCTAAAAAAATTATCATTCTTTGGACAATTTTAGGATTTTTTGGTATCTAGAAACAGGTCTGTTATTTTAAACTTTTTACAAATAATCAATTTCCCGAACAACTCCTATTTCTTTGAGGTTAGCAAAATCGAAAAGCAAAACGTAAAATATTCGTTTTCTGAGTTTCAGTTAACGAAAGCTCCGACCGGTTCGATAGACATTTATCAATCGACAGTCTTGTATCGTTGGCTAAGGGGTTGCTCGGCCATTAGAAAAGTGATAATTTTGTACAGAATCGTGTTAATTTCTCTTGTGACTAATTATTTGAATGTAATGGCAACTTAGGAGATACAATTTGCTCGACTGTATTGCACAATAAACTCACAGTTTAATTTGTAAAGTGCTAGTGCTTACGTCTAAATCAGCGATGGGCTACCCCTTGCTCCCGAGAGTTATTTCACGGCAACTGGCGCCACGCAGACGCGTTAAAAACTGTCTCGTCACCGCGCACAAGCTAGACAGAATGCCTCGCTTCGAAGCGAAAACAACAACAAATCCATTGTGTATCGGAGCCAGCCGTCTTCGCGGCAGACCTGTCTTCAAAAACAAATATATGGAGTGTGTCCCTGGCTGGTGGACCCAAGCATCGGTAATAGGTGTTGTTTTTCTGTTGTTGTTGTTGAACTGCTCCCAAAATCAAATGCCGTGCCCACCGCTGGTCTACAGTTTACAAAGTCTACAGTATACGTATGCAGTCATAAAAAACTGGCTATAAGCTGAGCAATTTTTCGACCCTTCTGCAATTTGGAGCTGTCAATTTTGTAACTTCTGGTATTGCGGTGTATTTATTATTGTAGAAATAAAAATCAAGTCGAATTTACTTATATTCAATAGGTGTTATTTCACAACTATCTATCGATAAGCGGCAGTGAAAACAATAGTTCACAAAAGTAATTCCGAACCAATTTCACTTGGAATTTAGAACACGAAAATGAAAACGTTTCGGAATTGATGCGGAATTACTTTTAAAAACTACTTGGAATTGAGAACAAGGCTGTTAGACATGATTTTGTTTAGAATAACGCGTCAGTCGAACTGACCACACTTCTTCTAGTCATCGTTCATAGATTCTCTACAAGGGATTAAAAAGGACCTGGTCTTTGAATTTTACTTAAGATTTGCTTTCCCCTTTTCCAACTTTACTTTTGCTTTATTTCCTTCTCGAAATCGCAATATATTGAATTTAGATTGGAACGCATGTTAGTTCGAACCGAACTGTTCTTGTATACAGGGGGACCATTTCCTGTCTACGTTTAGGAGGTTAAATGCTTAACATGTTTAGGGTCCAGTTTGAGGGACACAAAAAAAAGAACCGAACAGGTTCTTTAGGGTTCGTTTTAAGACCGCTTTGCAACCTTGGTTAAACCAATTCCTTAGATTGTATAAGTTTAGGAGCCGTTCCGCGATCCAAACCTTGGACTTAACAAATGAACAGAAAGAACTTTGGAGACTTAATGGGAACTAATCTAAACCCGAAACCACTAATAATATAGCCAGAATTAACTCTCAATTTTTCTATTTTCTTGGTTCGGTTCACTTAGATAATTTTGTACGTCGTTCTTCCGCCTACAACCTGGCTGACAGTTTCGAAAATGGTATAAGAAGATGAACTCAAACACATAACTTTCTGCTTACAAAGTAAGGGGTTTTTGCATGCAGGTCGTCTAAAAACTTTTAGACGATATTAAAATGTTAAAAAGACCATCAAGCTTGGAGGTTAGATGTGAATGCATGCTTGCTACTGCAATTTTCAAAACAGAAAATTTCAACTTACATTGCCATGAAGACCGCCGCGTCCAAACAATACGCCCAGATCCTTGCATTTCTCCCAGATCTCTAGAACATGCGGTGTGGCCAGTGGTGTACGTTTCTCCCTATCATCAACCAGTTCCACACCAATCATCAGTCCCTTGCCTCTCACATCGCCTATCAGTTCAAACTTTTGCTGCAGTTGAGCCAAGCTCTTAAGGAAATAGGTGCCCACTTCTAGAGAGTTCTTTTGCAGTTGTTCCTCTTCGATGACATCCAGCACCGCTAGACCCACCGCACTGGCCATGGGATTACCACCATAGGTATTAAAATGCAAGGCCAGCCCCAAAGAGGCCGCAATCTCTGGTGTGGTGACCACAGCAGCCAGTGGGAAACCATTGCCTATACCCTTGGCCATGGTCACAATATCGGGCTGATAGTCGTGAGCCTCAAAGCCCCAGAAATGATTGCCCGTACGTCCGAATCCCGTTTGCACCTCATCCGCCACAAAGAGACCGCCATTTGCTCGCACCAAAGCCGCTGCCCTTTTGAGATAACCCTTGGGATATTGTACAGTGCCGCCCACACCTTGTATAGACTCGGCAAACATGGCTGCCACTCGTCCACGAGGCAGGGAATACTTGAAAGTCTGCTCCAGTTCCTGGTAATACTCTAATCCGGCCTGGCAATGTCCTCCGGCTGGGCAGTCACAACTACGTGTAGTTTGCACAGGCGAATCGCGACAAGCTGAACCACCCCATATGCCCTGATAGGGATCTGGATTCATGACATGCAACAGTCCATTGTTGACACCCGGCAAGGGATAACGCCAAGTGGAGTGGGCAGTCAAACCCATGGTATACGGCGACATGCCATGATAGGCATTACGAAACGAGAGTATATCCTGATTTCCTGTATGCAGACGAGCCATCAACATGGCCAGATCATTGGCCTCCGAGCCCGAGTTAACAAAACAAACACTTTTTAAATTTCCCGGGAATTTGGCCACCAATCTCTCGGCATACTCGTGTATCTTGGGGTGCATATAAATGTTGGTGGTGTGCCAGAGCTTAGAGATTTGTTCGCTCAAGGCTTGATTCACTTTCCTGAAAGGGTTGAGAATTAGAAAACGGATTCTCACAACAAATTGTATAAGGACTTACGGATGACAATGTCCCACGGATACCGTCACTATGCCACCAAACATATCCAAATAGCGACGACCCTCATGATCGTACAGCCATTGCATATGTCCCGCATGAATAACTAGCGGTTTCTTGAAGTGAGCCATCAAATTGGGCGTCAAATGAGCCTGACGAGTTTGTAGGATCTGGTCATAGCTAGGTCCGGTATAGGCTGGCGGTTGATGATCACATTCGGGCATCTCATTTTGGACCAGCGACATCAAGGCGGGATTAGCCTTGGAATGAAGTGTGGATGTGGATCTTGAGAGAATCATCCGTGGGGCGTGAGCTGGAAAAGGAATAGCACGAAGGAATTATTGATATGCAAAAAATCGCAATCTTGCTTTGTTACATCTTAAACTAGGTGAACAGAACCATTACGATTACCATTACCATTATTCAGGTAATTAAAAACAAACAAAAACATTTCAAGCACAATTACTCAATAATCTCCCTTTAACACAGCTAATTACTGATCCACCCTCGTATGTACCCCCCCTAAAGAAAGTAGGAATTCATGTGTTCATTCGCCTCTGCCCAAACAATTTATGGAAATGCCAGCAGCGGCAGGGTCCGAGCTCGACTTAATAGAATGCAAATTTTTAACAAGTGCGAGGTCATATGTACATATGAGAGGAGCGGTGCACAAGTTATATATGTATGTAAGTAAGTAAGTGTAACCAATTCAACAATGTTTAATCTAAGGCGCAGTTTCCTATATCAAATGACGGTAATTCAATCTTTCCATTTGATTTATTACACAGAAAATGGCAGTTGTTATTGATATGTTTAAACAATTGTGGGAAGTTAAAGAATAATGCGGATATGATGTAAATTAATTTTAGCTAAGTAAACAAACATATGTTTCTACAAGGGTCAATGCACTCTGAAAGGGAATCTACTTTTGGTGATGTAAGACCAACTAACTAACCTTACACCCTTACTCACCTGATAAACCAGATAAGCTTTAATAGTTCTATTAATATAAACTAAGTCCACCTGAGCTGGAGCACAATACTGGAGATAAGGGCTATAACACACCATATGGTTTCAAAGCCTAGGCCACTCGAATACCAATTGCGAAGCAAACAAAAACAAATTTATCAACTGTCGCCTTATCACTTATACCTTTTGAGGATGGTGCCACGCGAATCAAGACGTGGTGCCACCGTGATGAGAGGTTAACGAAAATTGCTGTCTAAAGTACTAATACTTATAATGCACATATGTGACTAAAATGTTTGTTTTGAGCTGCGCATTTGAGGGCGAGATAAGAAGATCGTTGCCTGATCTTCACAAATAGTTGCACTTAATATGAATGCATTGGAAATGATGAATGAATGTAGTAGGAAGTATACACTTATGGACCATGAATTAGGTATGCCCTTATTTGTCTCTAAGAAGTGATTTTTTAAATAAAAATAGGGGAAGTTAACTTCGGCTCGACCGAATTTTTTCCGGAAGCTATACTATATAGATGTCTGATTTCGACCAAACTTAGTGCAATCATGGAAAAGCATAAAAAACTGTTAAATACGAAATTTAGTGGCGATCCCAATTACAACAAAAAAGTTTTTCTCCCTAGAACTTCCTTTTCGACCGATCATTTATACTGCAGCTATATGCTATAGTCATCCGATTTTGATAAAACTTTGTAAAATTGTGTAAAATTATTTAAAATAATTATTTGCCAACGTAAGGGACGTTTCCATTAAAAACAAAAAAGTTTTTCTCACAAGAACTAGTTTTTCAACCGATCGTTCCTATGGCAGCTATATGCTATAGTCATCCGATTTTGACCAAACTTTGTAGAATCGTGTGGGAGCATATAAAACAACTACATGCCAATTTTGAGGCCATTTCCATTCCAAAAAGGTTTTTCTAACTAAGACTAGTTTTCAGATAATACTTTTCTATGACAGCTATACTATATAGATGTCCGATTTCGACCCAATTTGGTGGAATCGTTGAAAAACATAGTAAACTAAGAAATTCGAAGGTTGGAGGCGTTTCAATTGAAAACAAAATATGTTTTCTCAATAAAACTAGTTTTACGATCGATCGTTCCTATGGCAGCTACATGCTATAATCATCCGATTTCGACCAAACTTAGTAAAATCATGGGAAAGGATAGTAAACTAAGAAATACAAAAAAGTTTTTCTCACAAAGACTAGTTTTTCGACCCATATGCTATAGTCATCCGATCCGGCCGGTTCCGACAAATGTGCAGCGTTTTTGTACCAAAAGACTTCGTGCAAAGTTTGGTGAGGATAACTTTACAACTGACGGAGGAGATAGCATAGAAACAGACGGACAAAATCAACTCAACTCGTCATGCTGATCAAGAATATATATACTTTATGTGCTTCCTTCTATGCGTTACAAACATCCGGACAATTTTATAATACCCTCTGCAAGGGTATAAAAATCATTATCAATCGAAATAGAATTTAGAATTAGTTTTAAAGCATTTTTAAAGGTATTCTAGTGGCTTTTTATTTTGAAGCCTTCCTTATCATTAGCCTATCTCCTATAGTATGCCAACAAAACACATTTTGCGGGGAAGTTTACTTTTCTGCTTTAATTTAAAGAAAAACGCAGCTGACGGCCATCGAATTCTGCAAGAAGCTTACAGGGTATACGATTTCCACATGTGAATTTTGGTATGAACGTTTTAGCGTGGCGATTTTAATGCCGATGACAAAGAGCGGGAAGGACAGTCAGAAAAGTTTGAGGATGACGAATTGGAAGCTATATTGGATGAAGACTCGTGTGACTAAACAAGCCATATCTGTTCGCTTAAAAGCCATGGGAATGATTCAAAAGATGGAACGAATCGAAAACATATTAGAGTCTCTACCACCCATTGCATTCTTTGGGGCACCAGCTATAAAAAGGATATTTTTGGATTCTTACACAAGTGCTAAAAGAGGTATATCTCCGTTAAAAAAATCGCAGAATTGTTTGGGATAGTTCATTTTAAAGCTAAGGAGTGGTACTTTCCGATGGTTTCAAAGAGAGTCCAAACAATAGAATAGATTCCCCGAAAATCGCTCCTAAAAAGGGTCAAAATAGGCACTTTTAGCAACTTTAAGCTCAAATTACTAAAAATCTCGACGTGATGGACAATTTCTGAAAACGCATTCTTGCTTAGCACAAGAAAATCATCTAGAATCATTACCAACCCTTGAAGATACTGGAAAAAGTCAAATTTTGTTGCCTTGTGTTATTTACCATTCTTTGTTGTAAAGTAATAAGTAAAATGGCTTGTCTAGTTGACACAGCCCTAAGGCTTGTCACGTTGACACAGCCCCAAAGGGCCAAAGCCGAGTTTCTCTCAGTCTCTTGGCTTGTGCGCTTCTAATTTTTGCACAAGAGAAAGGGACCTACAGCTTAACGCCGAATCCGAACGGCAGCTTGAGAACCTTTTCATGGCTAATTACTACAAAGCTGGCGCCAACAGCAGAGAGGCGTGACCGGGTGTAAAGTTTCATTCAAACGAAAAAAACTTTTCATTAGATGTTCCGAGGCGGGATCCGAACCCATTTTTTCTAAAAAAACGTTCCAAAAAAAAACCCTTTAAACCCCCCCCCCTTTTTTTTTTTTTTTTTAAAAAAAAAATTTTTTTTTTTTTAAAATTATTAAATTTTTTAAAAAAAAAAATTTATTTATACGGAATAAAAGAACGGGAAAATCGTTTATCGGGATGAGTTTTCCAAAATGGGAGAAGTGTTTTCCCAGTTATTTACCACATAAGGCTTGCTACTTTATTCTTTATTTATTTATTAAGGATTGGAATTGAAGCCAAAGTGTACCCAATTTTGCAACATTGGGGAACCCGAATTTTATTAAAATCGGCTCAAAAATATCGATTTACCGACCCCAATTGGATTCCCAGCTAAAAAAATGTTGAATAGCCTTGCATAAGTGACTATTTCTTGAATGATAAGAACTCATACCAATCTTGTTTAATACTCGTCAATAAAATGAAGCGAAACATTTTAGGACTCGGCTTAGGACTTTCGAAAGAACAGGCCAAGTGAGAAGCAGTTTGTATTAAATTTTTTCAAATAATATATTCAGTTACTGAACCACTGTGCCTTTTTAATAAACTATAGGTACATAAAAGCACCTTTAAAGCCCCCCCTATCAGGGGTTCAAAATATGAGAACTGTAAACTGTATTAGCTGATAAGAGAGATGAACTGATAACCCAAGGCACATAAAGTCAAGGCAAAGAATTGGAGCATGTATAGGTAAAAGATCAAATTCGGCTAAAAATAAATTCTAAAAATTTTCAAAATATTTTAATTAACATTTTTTTTTGCTCATAAACTCACCCACTAATCTCGGCAATAACATGTTGATATTTTTTTTAGCTACTTTTTATATGTTTCTAGTTTTGTTTGGCACTTTCGTTTGCCACTCAATAGTCGATCTCGCACGTACGATCTCTAAACGCGTCCGCGCGCAACGAAGTAGACCAAGCAACTGATTCGCTTGAGGTAAATGGAAATAGGCACACGACATTGCACGAGCGTTATCAGCTGGAAATAGAGAAATTCTCTCTCTTTCTACCTTTCTATCTCTCCAGTTGTGTTGGTGGTCAAGGTTGACTATACATACTCTTACTTTCTAGCGAGATTTAAGCCATAAAAAAATGCATATTTTTCACAATAATTTATTTTGCTGTTGTTTTGTTTACTAAGTTTATTCAAAGCACAAACTACACAAGTGCACAGGAATTTTTGTTTATAACAAAAAATATAAATATGAAATATATTTTCATATTGATTTAACTCTGTGCAGTTTGTTTTGTTTTTCTTTTTTTGTTTATTTGTGGTAATTTACAGTTTGCGTTTTTTTTTTTACAACATAATTTAAATATGCTACAATTTATTATAGTATAATAATTATATAATGTTCAATCAACATCACGAGTTTGCGCTTTGATCATTTCATTCTTTTCTCAAACAAATAAAACTAAGCGCCAAATTTGTTGTTGTTTAGTTAAAATCGGTGTAAAGATCAGGACTTCGGGGTGTAGCTGTAGTTGTTGTGGTTGACTGCTGTTGTGCTGTTGGCTGATCCAAATTGGCTGCCATTTGTCTAAGATTATCCACACCCGCCAGAAGTTGTCTGGAGGGGGAAAAACAAGATTTTGTAAAGTGAAAGTTTGTTTTGATTTTTCAAAAACACACCTTAAATTCTGTTCGGCATTGTCGGCGGCTCGCAGCAAATCTCTGGACAATTGATGAGTACGGGACGGAGGACGGGTTGTGCTGCTGCCACTGCTGCTGCTATTGCCGCCTGGAGTGGTGACTGAAGCTCCTACGTTATCATTTGCTGCTGTTGTGCAGCCGCTGATGCCACCACCCGCAGCGCCTTCAAAGTTGATACTGGCACCACCTCGCAGGACTAAAAGTTCCGCCTGAATAAAGGAATTACAAAAATTGATTAAAAATGTTTTAAATTTAAATTTCCAAAAGTAATTTAGTTATTTGTTGAAAATTCTTAAAAATCAAAACGTAAATATAAAATGAAATTAACAAAATTAAAAAATGGAATTAAAAAACTATTCGAGAATTAATTGGAATTATTTTAAATAGTTTATTTTAGATGCTGCCTGCTGAATAGTGGTTCTTGGGAAATATAAAAGATTTGTCGAAATTCCAAAAGAAAAAAATGTAAAATTAAATAAAGATACAATATGGTAATTTCCACCGAAAGGACCACCTAGACCAAAAAATTAATAGTACTTTAAAACACCACATTTTATCAAACTTTCATGGAGAAAAAATTAAATTAAACTAATGTAAGCTAATCTTATATCGATATTTTCGAATTCAAAGCCGCTTTTTTCGTTACTAAATAAGTGCATATAGATTAATCATTGCATTTTGATTCGAAAATCATTCTAAGGGTACAAAGAGTTAATAAAGACTGCATAAGACACAAATGTAAGTTTTTCTTTGCATTTTAACAGAAAACACATAAGTATCATGATGGAAATATGTCCCGTGGACATTTCCCGCAAAAGTGCTTAAAATCATATTTAAAAAAAATATAAATCTTTTGGGTACCCATTTTAAACGAAGGGTTAACTACTTTGTCTGAGCCGAAGTTTTAATAACCTTTCAAGTGCTCTTTTTGATATACTGATTTGGACCAAATTTAGCTAAATCTGTTAAAAGCAGAGCTCGCAAATAACAATTGACCGTTTTCCCTTTGCGGTCTGCTCAATAGCAAAACCGAAAGAAACCATGCACGCTTGCTCTCGCTCTGAGCAGAACACTTCGTTTCTCTTTGTTTTGGTTTTCAGTTGAGCTGTTCTTGTTTTGCTCATTCAATAACAATTTATAGAGAGCGATTCGACTAAGCGCTCTTACACTAAGAGTCAGCAGATGAGCAAAAAAATGAACGGCTCACCTAAAAGGGTCTTTTTATTATTTATTTTTTTTTTTGTTTGTGTGGCTTGTGGGAGTCACAAGCCCAAACAGACACCTCACTTACACATACACACACACAAACGGAAAAGGAATTTTACTTTCTTCGCTCGCGTCCAATCGGTCAGTGAATGAGCAGAGCAAAAGCAAAAAAACATAACCGTTGGTTGTTCGTTGGTCACAGACCGTTTTGTTCAAGAGCCGATGTGAACGGCTCATCTCTGACTCTTTGCTCAAAGGGTCCGTAAATAACAGTTATTTTTGGACAACGAAAAACGGTCAATTGTTATTTGCGAGATCTGGTTAAAAGCGTAAATTATTGATAATGAACGCTAGTATGGAAAAAAATTTGTTTTACTATGACTAATTTTCCGAGCGATCGGTCCTATGACAGCTATATGCTATGTCATCCGATATGGACAAAACTTTGTAGAATTAGGCGAAAGCACATGAAATAAATGTCCCTTGAGAGTCCCTTGGTTTTTGCAATTATCTTATCTTATCATAAAACGAGAATAGTTGACTTAAGAGGCCAATTAAGACACTTTCCGCTATGCATTTATAGCGCTTTTCATTTTTTATAGATGCATTGATATGTGCTCTGTCGCATATAGTTCATAAATCCAGATATATATGCCTGGGGTGGTCTCCATAATTCCTGGACTGCCAAAAATTGGAAACAAGTGCTGATGGAGCTAAACCGAAATCAGTTTTGAAATCAGAGAGCATACATTTATCATTTTATAAAATCGACAAGGTTGCACCTCACAAAGTTCGTCATTTTGTCGGCCTGTGTTATAAGAAAAGAAAATAATTATTTTAACCTGCAAAAAGGGAACGTTTTAGGCACGAAAGTCCAAAGTAATCAATGCATTTGGTATATGGTCCAGTTTGAGAGACTTAAAAACACGAACCAAAACAATTTTTAGTTCAAAAATGTGAAAAAGTAAAAGACTACCAGTTACCCGGCGTGCATAGCTTCAAATTTAACACAAAACGAAAAGGCGAAGCTAACTTCCGAAGGGCCAAAGATTTATACCCCTGAATGATGTGGTCTCCCCAGCTGAAGGCGACAGCATTCCGAATGTTCCCTGGTCTACTATTGATAGATCGTTCGATCTACACTCCCTATTTACCCGTCCTACAATTGACATCTATCACTTCTTCATAATAAACTAAACTCATTTTATCTTGATATTCTATTTACCCGTCATCGTGACAGTCCAAAATTATACACCTCTTATTTACCAGTCTTTAACATAATCTAAGCTCTTATGAAAAATTGTGAAAGCTTAGCAATACTTTGGACTGTTCACTCTATATCAGACATGCCCAAAAGTAGCATAGGGCAGAGCGCTCACAAATACTCACAAAGAAAAGCACCAATACATCGTTGTTGGTCAGATTGTTTGCACGCTCAATCGAATTTTTTGAAATTCGAAATACTTTAGAAGATATAGCCCTTTTAATGACCCAAGGTGACCCAATTTGCCTAGCAACTGCGAACTTTAAACGCATTTATCTCGAATCAACGTTTTTCGAACTGGCGGCCATGATATCTCCAGTTACACTGAACCGATTTTGATGAAACTAAGTGCAACCGACGCAGAATTGTGACCATTTTGGTCTGAACCTCAATCGTAACTTTAAAAATTTTGATTGAAAGACTTAAACAATGTAACTTTAGTTATAGTTAAGATAACTTTGAACATCGTCATTTTCTAAAAGTGATATTGAAAGCATATTCATTATTTTGCGAGTCATTCGATAAACTTTGGATCGAGGATCTAAAAACATAGCCTTTTAATAACTCTAACTAGCATTTTAAATAAGGCCTGTCGATTTCGACCAGATAACAACAAAAAACACTTGGCAATTAAGATTTTGTAATGTTCAGGGTTCAGCTATTTTTGCACACTTGGTTCAATTCAAGGTTCGATTCACAGTGTAAGCCGATTCGGTTCAAAACCGGATTGCAGCCCTGGTATAAACTAACCTCCAGTTGGGCCACCTGCCTCCTGAGACGTTGCGTGTTCTGTGTGTGTGTTGTGTTGGCCAGAGTCTCGCGCATTCTTTGCATCTCCGTCAGCTGCAGCAATTGTTGCTCAAAGTCTTGGGCGCGCCTAGTTTGAGCCTGCAGCTCCACACGTGTCTCTTGCAGCTCACGCTGCAGTTGATCGTTCTCCTGTCGCAGCGTTGACAAGGCTGCTTGGCCGGCAGCTGACTGTTCCTGTGGCGGTGGCGAGTCAATGGAATTGGAGGGCAAACCGATGGCCACATCGGCCAAGCGTTGAGAGGAGTGGATTATGGGACCATCGGATAGAAAGTCGGGCAGCATCTTGACGGTAGAGCCGGCACCCAACTCACAGGAGGAGGAGGAGCAGGAGGCAGCACCCACGGGTGGAGCTGGCAGCGAATTGGACGCACCGGGCAGGGCCAGACTCAAAGCACCGGCTAAGCCAGAGGGCGGTGCCTCGGCAGCGCCCAAGGGTGAGTTGGGCGGTGAACACCAGGCGGCCCCATCACCAGGCAAATGATCTTGTACAAAATCTGGCAGACCTGCACCAGCTCCAGAACCACCCACACTGGCCGAATCAATAGGCAAATCCAGTTTCATTTTGGGCGTGGGAGCAGCAGCAGCCAATATCAAACGATTGGGACGTAAATCCCTATTTCCCGAGGGACGACGACGTGGCGAGCAGGATGAGGATGAGGCGGCAGCGGCGGAGGAGGGGCAGGCTGTGTCATAGCTGGAATAAGAGCGAGGCACATAGCGTGTGTGGCCCGATGACTGCAGATTGGAGGAGGCCGAGGGAAAAATGTCTGAAATAAAGTAATAAGAACATGCTTATAAGGACAAGGATAATGCTAAGCCATGACTCACCGTCATCCAACAGCCGCTCATCATACAGTCGAGTATTGCGCACCTGGGCCAAGGCCACGTGTTCGTCGTCATCAGCATGATCTAATCCCTGGTCTGGTTCCAGTCTCGCCACCGCCGGACGTTGTAGGCGACTGCCAGCTGCCGCAGCAGCTGCTCCTCCGCAGGCGGCATACTCGGCCAGACTCGCCTGCGAGTCAAACGAACTGAAGCGTGGCGAACGCTTCATTTTCGAGGAGGAGGCACCATTCTCTTGCCCCGCGGCTGGCGCTTGCATATGTGAGGCTGAAGCAGATTGGGGAACTTTCGGTCTGGCTCCCGTCGAGGTCTGTACAGCGGTGTCAATGGAGGTCACTGTGCTAGAGGGGGCCGTTACCGTGCCGCTGCTGTTAAGGAAATGCTTAAAGGAAAACGATGAGGAGGAGGAAGCAGCTCCGCCAGCTGTTGTGCTGCGACCTCCTCCTCCACTTCCCTTCAGCCAAAGATCAGCCACCAGATCGTTGACGCCACCACGGGATGTCGAAGGTGTCTCCTCTGCTCCCCCTCCCACAATGGTCAGTTCCCTCTCCCTCTGTTGTTGTTGTTGAGTGGCCGCTTGCTCTGCATTGCTGTTGTTGCCATTGGCCATTGAAGCGGGATGCTCCTGCGGGTCTTAAGTGAGTGTTTGGCCTGATTATGTGTGTTTTGGTTAGTGTTTTTCTGTAAATTTTCTGAATTTCCCAGCCGACTTTTCACCCTCGCTTTTGGTCACACTAATTAATGAGTATTAGTGATGAGCCAAAAAGGTAACAGTGATTGTTGATATATGCAAAATTATTTCGAAATTTTACAGTTGGACAGACAAATTGCTTAAGTTAAATTAATTTGTTGATCTAGAATGCAAAAAAAGTTATTTACAAAATGCACCACAGACAACAGCTGATCGCTGTTGGAAGCGATTTAACCAAAAGTTATCGGGTATCGAGCTGTAAAGAGAAATCGATTGCTCTATAAAGCGCTACCATTTAAAAATTGTTAATATATTATTTATTATTTGCACTTTAGAATCTAAAGTTTGAGGAACAACTAATTAATATATTTAATACACAATATTGTGTCAAAATTTCAAGTCGATTGGAGCAAAACTGACGAAGTTATGAGTATTTTTATACCTGTCGGATTTTAATCCCTACCCGGCCTGAGCGCGCTATTGTTACCTGGCAGATGTTTCGCTTAAACTAAAGAAGGCAGGATTCGTCGTAGACAGGAGCAAAAAGATTATTTAGACATCATGGATGTTAGCAACATCCTTTAGGGACCTCGCATTGATGATACAGTGTGAGGTAAGCAGATAAAACTGCTTATAAACATTTTATACCAGATTTCTTAGTGTACAAAATTAACGTTTTTCCAACAGCTCACGTTTTTCAAGTCGGTGCCCCTCATAACTTCTAAACCACTGCACCTATCTTTTTTAAATTTTGAATACTATTGCTGTACATAGGTAACGCTGGAGAGTTTTTCAAGTTTGATTTTTCCCTTCAAAGTGTTCTTCGAGCTAAAATCAGCAAGAAACCATTAAATGTCAGTCATCTCTCAAAAAAGCAATCGGTTGTTCCATTTTCAAAAACAGAAAAATCAGGGTGCTTCTGAACTTTACATTTTCAAGAAAATTTAAGTGGCTTCAATTAAATTTCGGATAGTGTGCCTAACCATTATTCCCCTTGAATTATTCGACCGTTATAAAAATTTTAAGTAAAACCCCATAATATTGTGTTTTATAGCCTGGTCACACCTTGGGTACTTGGAATCTTACTATCTGCTCCGTACTCGGGCATTTTCAGCTTCTGCCGAACGGTCTGTCTAATTTTGTTCAGTGACAAGCGTAAACAAAACGCGAGACGGCATTTTAATTAAATTAAATTAGATAAAATGCGCATTTAAAAATTCAAATTATAAAAAGCGAAACAATTTACAAAAGTGAACGGCAGTGTGTTTGCAACAGCAACAACAACAATTACTACAAAAAGCAAAGTAAAAGTCACTTCAAAGAAAATAAAATTCTGCGTAGCAAACAAACCGGTCGACACAAACACACACACAGACACATACAAATGCCAGATGCATACAAACAAAACGCCTTTCGTCGTGTGAAAGACATTGAAAATTGTTAAATTATTAACATTTTTAATTTCTAGGCGTCCATATGCCACACTCCCCCCCTGCCGCGCGGCTGCTGCTGGAGCAAAAGTTTTCGCATCGTTTGTAAATTGCTTTTGCATACAAACACAACACCACCATCGCCACCCCCACCCCTCGCCAACACAACCGCTCGTTTACTCGCTCGCCCGCCCTCTTCGCCGCGTGTGTGTTCCACTTTTGATTTGCGCAGTCGACGTTGTCCTGATTTGGCCAAGCCAAGTGCAACCAGGACACATTTCTTTCCATCTACATTTAGGGGCGTGTGCTCCGGCAGCACCTGCTTAAGCGCCCAAAAGGTTTCCCCCCATATAATTGCAATATGTTGGCGAGCTGCTGCAGGTAAGTGAATTAAATGAGACAAAAACAACTTCCAATTAGACTTTGCCTATTAACTGTTTGCATGCAGCTACAACCCGCTTCCCCCCTCCGACTGTTCCCTCTTCTGTTTCTTCGGTTTCAAGTGGGAAAGCAGCCGAGGCCGGGCCACGGCCCCATTTATATTTATTGACTTGTCTCTTTCTCTCTGCTGCTGTTGGCTTTTAGACCCCCCTTTCTCAGCTCACCCCGCCCCCGCTTCGGCGGCCTTTGCCTTTGCATTTCTTTCACCTCGCACAGTGGGTCGCATGTCGTCGAAAGTGGAGAAAAAAGTAAAAGTATTTTTATGAAGCAAAAAAAAAATAATTATAAATAATTAAAAAGGAACCACTAAGGGCCGATTTCTCATCTTCTCATAATAGAGTAAATTGAAAGTTTATCTGACAAATTTTCCAAATTTTCAAAAACAACAACAAATGATAATGTAATATCTGTAGGTGCATTGTATTGAATCGTTCATGAGTTCCTGCTGGTCCTTGGTCCGCTTGTCTCTTCGTCTCAATCGTTCTTGCTCATTGTAAGCTTCATTGATCTCTACTGACCGTTGCGTACGAATCGAGCTGATTTCCTTTCAATAGCACGATCTTTGTCGGTACGACGTGCTGCAACATTTCAGTGTCACTTTGCATTTTGAGAACGCCGACCAATGTTACCATGACCTCTTCTTGGCATCGCTACAAATGCCTAACTGTAAATGATCAGCACTTTATATAAATCTCACATAAAGTTTTCACTAATCAATAATTTAAGATTTAATTGAAACTGGAAAAACAAAACAAACTAGAATGAACATATGCTTAACGGACAAATGGAATGACCACCTACTGCGCCTAGTGTTAAACTGTAATTGAATTGAACTGTAATTAAAAATATGCTCCTACAGCGCCACCAGTTGGGAATTTTTTGACTTTTCTTTTTGCGCCAACCTTCGCGACGGAATTAGAAACCAACCCGCAGAACGAGGCATCCAATTTGGTCCAGTCATATTCATGTTTTAAGCACACAAAGAAAACACTATCCATTGATTTCTATTGATATTTTCATCAATATAAGGTAAGATACCTTTGGCGTTAAAGAAAATGTTCGTTGTACTCAGTCATTTTATACCTCATTTACACACTTACCGTTACTGAACCGGTTCGGTTCGGCTTTCATTGGTCCCTTGAATCGGACCATGGACTGAACCTTTCAAATATTCAACTTCCTGATCGTAAACACAAACAGGATCGGTTCAAGCAATAATTTTAGTCAATTTCTTAAGAACTTGTACAACACAATCGCTTTTAGAAATCCAATCCAGTTTTGGTATTTGGCGATTTCGAGAAGAAGTTAGAAAGTTGGAAAGTTTGGAATGCAAATCTTGTACATGGACATAGAAAATTCAAAGAACAGGCGCTGTTGAAAGACTAAGTGAAGTATCTATGAATGCTTACAATAAGGAATGTGGTCCCTTCAAATACTAATTGACGATTTATATAAAATTTGTAATACCGTAAAAAACTCAAATTTTTTACTAATTTTGCAACAAAAAAGAGCTTTCTCTTAATAATTAAATAATGTCCTTATTTTATTCTGATTCTGTATGATTCTTAGAACTAGTATACTGAAGAAAGTATCCAAATCCAACTAGTTTTAACCATTTTAAAAATTTAAAACCAATAAAATTCCATTTTTAAAGTGTCAAGAAAGTGTTTTGACAAAATGTGAAAACTCATACATATCGCTCACTTATTTCAACAATGTCATAAGTCAAAAAATTCAATTTTTTAGTTAAAGATGCCAAAAATTTTCACTATATCGTGTTCCTATATGGTGTAACATTTTCAATATTTCATACCTTTGGTACATTTGATTATTATATTCGATGTTAGCTCAAAAACGTCCATTCTCAAACAAATTGCCTGTCGCCCACTGTGCGGTGGCCTTTCACGTCTTTGCACGTCTGTCATTGCGTGCTCTTCTTCTTCATTGCGTTTTGTATACAAATTATGGTGCGGTGTTGTTGTTCTTGTTTTTACAGTTGTTGTAGCTGTTGTTGTTTTTTTTTTTTGAAGCTTTTTATGGCCACAGTGCATTCCACTCGCCTCTGTAAATGTTTTAAATATAGACTTTAATTTGCTTTTGTTGTTGCTTTTGCCTACCGCATTTGTAAATTGATTTCGTTTTCGGTTTGCAGTTAATAATTTACTCCCCCTACCACCCAACCCTCCTGGTGTGCTGTGAAGCATGGAATATGGGCAAGAAAAGTGAAAATGAAAATGCCCTTCCCTTAGTTTAGTCTTGGCCCAACATCTTGGGTAATTCAATTAACGTGTTTAGCCGCCTCCTCCGCCCCCTTCGCATTGCTAAACAATTTGTTGACCCATTTTTGGGTAGTTCTTTTTTGTGCTGCTCGTTAATTAATATTTGTTGTAATTCTGAATGTTCGCTGGCCTGTGCGATAAGCTTCTACCCTAATGGTTTTTCATCACAAATTACGAGTTCATTCGGTTTACAGTTTTGTAGTTTCATTATCACATCCGTTGATTAAGTGTAAAATAATTCCACTCTGGCTATGATATTCCAAAAATCAGTAGACAAAGGCTGAAATTTAGTCGTCAATTAATTTTTAAAACAAACAGAAAACAAGCGGCGCTACCGACTCGATCAACTCTTTAACACTTTGGATATGGTCTAATATTTTCCATAGAGTTTTATTTTAATGTATTTAACCAATGGCCCTTCAAGTGCCGGACGGAAAAGTATGTTAAATTGGTAAATAGGAAAACATTTAATGGTCCTGCAATAAAATCAAAAGGAAACAAAAGTTGATCTTTTGAAATTCTGCGATTAAGGTGCGCTCACAAATGTGGCTGAAAGATATACTGACGGCAAAACTTAAGACTTATCTTGACAACTAACACTGTGAACTATTTGTCAACAAAATTTGTTTGATACCAACGAGACCCTCCAAATTTGAAAGGCACTTATGGTAGTAGAAAAACCCTGGCTGGGTTTAGTCTGATTGGCTAAGGTTTTTTTTTGTAAAAGACTACTGAAGTTTAAATAGGAAAATTGACTATTTTGAAAAAGACAAGTCTGTATCTCATAAACTATTTGGAGTTTTACTTTTTTGTCTTCGGCTATTTTGTAGCTCTTAACCAGGTCTACCAAAAACTTCTTTCGACCAGTTTTAAAAATTAACGTCATCATGCTCAAAATTACGAAAATTAGAAAAAATAACAGATTTTCGTAATTTTGAGCATGAAAACGTTATTTTTCGAAGGACCAGACAGTACAGTAAAATTCCGTATAGTTTTTGAGATATAGACCTGACTTTTCAAAATTCAGTCAATTTTCCAATAAAAACATTAGAAGCCTATTACAAAAAAGCCTTAGCCAATCAGACTAAACCTTGGCAGAGTTTTTCTACTACTACTAGTAGCTTTAAAATTTAATGGGTCTCGTTGGATATCAAAATTTTGTGGTGCACTGTGTAATAACAGACCGTGCATGCAACTGCGCACAACAAGCACTGGATTGGTTTTTAAAACTAAGCTCTAAGCTCAGCTTTTGCGAAATCAATCAAGCATGTTTGTTTATTTCGGCTTGCTGACGTGCTAAAATATCTTGCTCAGCCGTCAGTTCATCTTTCAGTCGCATGTGTGCGCGCGCCCTACCGTTGTTTTTTAGAGTTTTTCTTGGGAAATTATTGAAATCTTTTCTTATCATTGAGGTATTTCTCCCCAAGCGCATAAATCTACGACAAGTCATTTGTGATGATCATATAAACGCCTTTTGAAGCACCTGGCTGTATTTTCTTAACGTTTCTTTCAATGGTTTTCACCTCTTTCGGGTTCTTTAGCTGGAGCATTACTTTTTGAGTCATCGCGATGGATTCCTACATTTTTCAATAGTTTTTTTTAAACAGTTTTAAGGAAATACATTTTATAGTGTTGGTCTAAACCACTTTAACATTCCATATTCGACTTATATGACCGAAAAATCAAATTTGTTCAAAATGAAGGTGTGTCCCTGAAATCTTCACAATTAGACTGATTTTCGTATAAACGCTTGCATTTCTTATTAAAACTGCTAGCGTTTATGGGTGCAGTAACACAAAAAATCTACTTAATTGCATCATGGCTTCTCTGTAACCATTCGTATATCCTCTGGCGTTCCAAAGTCAGTCAGTATTTGTAAATGATATTCCGACTGAGTTATCTAATGCGGTTGATCTTAGATTTTTCATGTCTTATGATGATCCAGTATCACCGCTTCTTCTACAAAGGCATGTATACTCTCTCAATAAGTAATGCGTTATCAACACTCTGCCACTCAACAATGACTAATTTGTATATTTTTTAATTTTCATCGTAATTCGCCTTATCTTTTCGATATGATTGATGATAAGTCACTGGAACGCATCTACAAAGTTGACGACTTGGTAATACAATTTGTGGCCAAATTATGTTTTAATGGTCATATATCGATCATTGCTAATAAAGCCATGGGAGTTATTGGCCTTATCAAAAAATGGTCTTAGGAATTTAATGACCTTATGTTTCCCAACAATTATATGTTTTTCTGGTCAATCCTCTTCTTGAGTGTGGTTCGTGTCTGGTCTCCATACTAACAAAAATATCAGGACCAACTCGAATCTATTGAAAGACCGTTTAATTAATACATACAATACGCTTTTTGGATCTTTCAGCCCTAAGTAATCGCAGGATCTACCTTGGAGTGGTTTTACTTCATAAGCTACTGTCAGTTGAGGTTGACTTAAGCGCTCTGCTTAGCCCAATAAGATGTGCGGTTACTAAATACTCTTCATGAACACATTCGCTACCTCAGTCTAACTTACCACACAGTTATTACTTTCCCTTGTCAGGGTGAGTCCTGAGAACGTTCGAATTTTCCTTTATCTGTCAAATTCCATATAAAAAAATTACTTAAAGAAATCTTTCCTTGACTGATTTTGTTGTTTGAAACTTAGAAACAAAGCAATACACAAAAGTATTTTGAAATTATCACCAGAGCTGGCTCGGCTGTTGTCAGTGGTGCGCATTCTGCGTATTCTTTTGGGCCTCCTTCACGCGAAAAGGGAGTATTTAGTAAATTTCTTGAAGGAAAATTCGAAAGTTCGGAACGGAAATTTTTTGTATTAATTGTATGAAAAAAAAAGGACGCCAGTTATGGCGAATCTGCTCTTTTTCATTTTGTGTCCTAGGTGAACAAAAGAAAGAGTGACTGTATATCAAAACGTGAATACTAAGAATTTTTTCATTGTTTTGCATTTAAATTAGTCAGGTCGGATTGCTTTTGTTGCTCATGGGTCTTCCCTATAAATTTCAGATCGATGGTGATTGATTTGGTAACTCCCCACTCAGTAAGCTCTCAATCGGTCTCAGGCTTTCACAAAGCAGACAAGAGTTATATAAAAGTTGCTCATAACAGTTGTAGTCCTTCTTTTTTTCTTTAAATGATGCAACTCACTCAAGGGCATGTTGACCTAGCGATCACTTCAACTATTTTAAACAAGATCTACTAAAGAAGAGTTCCTGAACTAGAGTCACTGAATAAGAGCTACTGAGCAAAAGTCCCTGGACAAAAATCCCTGAACAAGGGTCAATAAACAAGAGTCACTGAACAAAAGCTACTGAAGACAGCACATTCAGAAAAGTCACTGAATTACAAGAGCTACAAAGCAAGAGTCATTGAATAAGACTTCCTAAAGTAAAGTCGCTGAACAAGAGTCTTTAAGCGAGAGTCACGGAGCAAGAGCTACTGAACAAGAGTCACTTATCAAGACCAGCTGAATAAGACTAAATAAAGAAGAGTTCTTGAACAAGAGTCCCTAAACCAAAGACCCTCAATAATAGTCTCGAAATAGGAGTTACTGAAAAAGAGCTACTAAACAAGAGTCGTTGAATAAGACTCCCTAAAGTAAAGTCCATGAACAAGAGCAGCTGAATAAGACTAGTTGAAGAACAGTCACTATAGAAGAGTTTCTGAAGAGGTATTGAACAAGTCATTGAATAAGACACCCCCTGAAGTAAAGTCCCTAAACCAGAGAGTCACTGTACAAGAGCTACTGAACAAAAGTCACTGGACAGAAAATTCAGAAGAGTTACTGAAGAAGAGCTACTGTACAGGAGTCGCAGAACAAGAGATGCTGAATAAAAAAGAAAAAAATTTTGAAGACTATTTACACTTGTTCAGTTTAGTGAACTACTCATTTTTGTTCACTTACTCATGAAGAACCTAAAACTAGTCAGAACCAATAGTCAATGGGTAGAAGACAAATCCCTTAGTTGACCCTTTACTTCTCTTCTCCCGACTGCATTGATATCCTGTAGACACCATCTTTAGTTGCGGCAATACTTCGCATTGTTCCAATCCTGCTTTTGAAAAGTAGCTTAGGTTATAGGTTAGTCATTAGGTTGGCTCATTTGTGGGCATGCTCCTTAAAGGTGAGTTCCTAGATATATCCAGATCTCCACTATGTTCCATTTGTTGCGACTTCTGGAAACGGGCGGCTTGCTTGCTGTCGTTAGGGCTTTGGCTTGATGCCGTTTTGATGATTCTTTAGCCAACTGATTCTGCGGCTAAGTTGGCCCTTTAAAAAAATATTTGAATTAGTTTTAAGTCCATCAAATAGGCGAGAATTGGAAGCTTGATGAAACTTATTTCAGACTTCCCCTCGACTACCAAGTCATCTGGTTGCTACCTTGGACTTGAAGGTTTTATTGAGATGTACCACTCACCCGACTACAATTTGTCAGTACCCTTGGCAGAGACATGACCCTGCCGCCCTTGTCCTTGTAGTTATTGATCTGCAAATGTCATCAGACTATTTTAATTGCATTTACATTTGCTTGCTTCCGTTAATTAGTTGTCCCTTCTTTCCTTTCTAATCCTATTTCCCCCATTTCCCTTTTCTAATTACTTTTTCTAAGGATTCCCCCGGTTTAGTTGGTGTCTAATGTTCTTTTTCTCTGTTTTTTCCCTTTTCTAATTGTAGCAGCTCGGCTAGCTCATCATCATCGTTACAAATGCTTTTGAAGCCAAGCCTAATTATCAAAAGGCAAGCTGCTATGCTCTAAAAAGCTCGGGGATTATCCCAAATGTCGTCAAACGGCGGCATCAATAGTGCCACAAATGGCCGCAGTGGCAGCACTGGCAGTGCCAATATCAATCTCAATCTCAAGGGTGCATCAAGTGCATCCAAAACATTGCCTGACCTCAAGACACAAAGAAGCAATAGCGGCGGAAGTGGAGCAACTGCAGCAGCCGCCAAGACTTTGGCCTTGCACAGGCGAGAGAGCTCGCAAGTGGAGAAGCCCGCCCCCGAGAAGATACTCAGCTATGCTCCGCCCCAGAGTAGAGTGCACGTCAAGGAGCCCAAGGAGCATTATTTGGTTTACTGCGACAACCGGCTCCATTCGGGAACTTTGCAGTCGCTGATCGCACACATGGTGCCCACCTCTGAGTACTATCCAGAGGAGGAGTATTTGTTTGCTTTTCTTTTGAGTGGACGACTTTTTCTGCGACCCCATGAATTGCTGGAGAAGATAAGCCAAACCTGGGAGCTGCAACAAAAGGCAGAGGGTGGCTGCGATGTGGTAGACGATGCGGGGCAGGTGCCCAACCGCCATCATTCGCTGACCATCAATTCCGCCTCGCCCATGACCCAACGCAAGGGTTTAGACTTGGAGCCGAAGCCCCAGCAACGCACTGGCACTCAGAAATCGGCGCAGCACTGTATCCGCCTGCTGTCCGAGTGGATTGAGATCTTCCCCTATGATTTTCGGGATGAGCGTCTGATGCAACAGGTACGCATTTTGGCTCGCAAATGCGTGTATATCGATAATTCGCTGGGAAAGCAGGTGTCCCGCATACTTCAGTTGCTGGTCTCACGTCTGACGGCCTTGGAGCAATATGAGGAGTTTCTGCAAACTCTGGGCAAGCAGGAAGACCAAACTGGTCAGCAGCAGCATCATCAGCAGCATTCTCAGCATCACCATCACCACCACCTTCATAACCCTTTTCAAACCTTTCTGGGCAGCTCATCGGCCAATGGGGCAGCAAGTAGCAGTGGTTCATCTAATGCCACTTCCAACTCCTCCTCAAGTGGCAATAATTCCTCAAACTCCGCCTCGACCACCCCCCAGCCCTCGGATGATGTATTTGGTCTGATGGATTTGTGTCCAAGTTGTGCCAGCTTGGCGCATCAACTGACAGCCATTGAATTGGAACGCTTATCCCACATAGGACCCGAGGAGTTTGTGCAGGCCTTTGCCAAGGAAACTGGCGGGGGACAAGCAGCAGCAGGAGGAGGAGGAGGCGCTTCGTTGAATGATATAAAGAAGACGCGTAACTTGGAATCATATGTGCAGTGGTTCAATCGTCTTAGCTATTTGACGGCCAGCGAAATTGTCAAGGTGAGTGCAAGGGATTAAGTGGGATTAGGGTGGACAAATATATCAAATCTGCTAGTTTGGGTAGGGAAAACTATTTTCTTTGCTTACTTTTAGGTAGAAAGTAAACTTAAGGGAGGAATAGTGGGTTAGTGTAAAGAAGCAGAACTAAAAGAAGTCTGCTTTTGATATTGCCTCTGCTTCTGACAAAATCCAAAAGACAAAGGCAAAGCCAAAAATGCATTTCTGAAAAAGCGAAGCGGCAGCTGCAGTCGTTGCTTCGTGAGTTTTCTAAATTAACTTGTCTCTGCTTTTGATCAGGAGCGCAACTCGGAGCTGCTGCTTTCGATCAAAAGCACAAGTCAGTGGCAGCGCTATTACGACAAAATTTGCTCGCGTTTTGCATGCTATTGCCAACAACAATGCTATGACAAAAGAGCGAGAGATATTGGGAGAGTGAGCGCGAGTGTGAAACACAAAAACAGTGACGATCAACTTGTGTCAAGACGAGGCTGCTGTCGGCGCTGCTGCGGACTTGCAAAATCCGAAAACTTGCAGCTACCGCCGCCTTGTGCTTTTGATCGAAAGCAGAGGGTAAGCCAATTTAGAAAAATCTTGAAGCGACGACTGCTGCCTCGCTTTTTTCAGAAATCGTCAGTCGGAGCTGTGAAAAGTAAAAAGTTTGGGTTTTTGGTTACTTCGACTGAAGCAATTTAAACACTGAAAAGAAGAGACAGAGACATTTGAGACTAGTGCAGATAAGTTGCATTTTCCTTGGTTATATACTCTTAAGAAAATTGTTCTAAAACTTTTGCAGCAAATTAAAACGATTCTCCTTTTCCTCACACAGTATCCGAAGAAGAAGCAGCGTGTACGCATTATTGAATATTGGATCGAAACGGCCCGTGAATGTTTCAACATAGGCAACTTCAATAGTCTAATGGCCATTATAGCAGGTCTAAATCTGGCACCCATAGGCAGACTCAAAAAGACGGTAAGTGTGGCTAGTGGTAGCTTCTCTCCTTTCATTCAATCTCTAACTTCATTTAACTACTTCCAGTGGTCTAAAGTGCAATCGGCAAAATTCTCTGTGCTGGAACATCAAATGGATCCAACATCGAATTTTAATAGTTATCGCTCGACGCTTAAAGCTGCCATGTGGCGCTCCGAGGGTGCCACAGAGGAACGCGAACGCATAATCATTCCATTTTTTAGTTTATTTGTTAAGGACTTATATTTTCTCAATGAAGGCTGCTCGAGTCGGTAAGCTTTAAGACATGTTAGAATAAAGTGCAAATGTGTCTGATTCGAATTTTCCTTGCAGTCTGCCAAACAATCATATCAACTTTGAGAAATGCTCTCAGCTGGCCAAACAAGTCATGGAGTTCAATGAATGGAAGAAGGTCACCTGTCCCTTTGAGAAATTGCCAAATGTGTTGGCATATTTGCAGCATCAGTCGGTGCTCAATGAGAATACCTTGTCCATGGCCTCGTTTGAGTGTGAGCCGCCAGAGAATACCGAGGAGAAGGATCGCTATAAAACTGTGAAAGCCGAAACGAAGCAACAGCTGTTGCTGCAACTGCAGGAGCAGCAACACCAGCAGCAATAGTAGAGCTACAACTGGAGAAACGCTTGCCATGTTTATTTTTTCTATGCTAATTTTAGGTATTGGGAATGTTGCCAGTAAAATTTAAATTATTTCACTAATTAAGCTCATACATTTAATATTAATTACTTACAAATTAACGAAAGCGTGAACGGACGTCTGTACTTAAAGCATTTTCAATTTGCCGCAGCTAATTTAATGATTAATTTATTGCAACATAAAAACAACAACAACAATTTGACAAACTTATTTGTAAGTGAACAGTATTTATATATCTACACATATATATTTATATCTCTATATACAAACACAACAACAACAACAGCAACAACAATGAAACAATTTTATAGCTAAATTCAAACATTTTTTAATCGGATTTGACTTGAACATTTTGTGGTAGCTACAAAAGATGCTTTTTCTTCGTTTTAAGAAACATTTTTTTAACAAACAATTTGTAATCTATAATTACGCCTAATTAAGCAACAGCAAAAACAACAACAACAACAAACACTTGTGGATGGAATCATTTTTAAATGATATTAAACTATAAAGGGACTAAAAAAGCAACAAGCAACAACAAACATTTTGGATTAGAAAAACTGCTTTCGAATAAAACGGAAATTCTCAAAATAAATGTTGCAGAAATGTGTTTTTTTTAGAAGGATTTCCGCAAGTGAACTGACTGAAAAAATTAATTTATAATAGGGCAAAATGTATGCTAAATTCTAGCCAGAAATTGTTAGGGACTCTAACAACATGTCATCTTTTCATAAGCCTCGGCACTTAGAAATTACTACCAGACTTTCTTTATACGAAAATTTGTATACTTTTTTTAGTGTAGCTTTAAAATTGAGTACTGATATATAAAGGGTGATTTTTTAGCTATTATCTTTTGCCAACACTGGTTTAAACGGCTCACGCACGTTTCGTGTTTTGTTTCACTGTCAAACATCTTCAGTTTGGTCTATAATTTAACCATGAATCGTCTTACAAACGAACAACGCTTGCAAATTATTGAATTTTATTATCAAAATGCGTGCTCTGTTAAGAAAGTTCATCGCGCGCTTCTTCCATTTTATGGTCAGTTTAATCGACCCACTGAAGCGGCTATTCGGGCTATTGTGACTAAATTTTGCACCAAATTTACATTGTTGGACATTAAACCACCAACACGCTTACGTAGAGTGCGAACTGGAGAAAATATCGCAGCGTACGCCGTGTTAATGATGACCATCAATTATCGATTCGTCGCCGTTCGCAGCAATTGGGCCTCTGTTACTCAACAACGTGGAAAATTTTGCGGAAGGATTTAGGTGTGAAGCCTTTCAAAATACAGCTGGTGCAAGAATTGAAGCCGAACGACCTACCGCAACGTAGAATTTTTGGTGAATGGGCTCTTGGAAAGTTGGCCGAAGATCCACTTTTTTACCGAAAAATTGTGTTCAGCGATTGTGTAAATAAGCAGAATTGTCGATTTTGGAGTGAATATCAGCCAGAAGTATTGCAAGAGCTACCAATGCATCCAGAAAAAGTCACAGTTTGGTGCGGTTTATGGGCTGGTGGCATCATTGGACCGTACTTCTTCAAAGATGATGCGAATCGTAACGTAACTGTGAATGGTGAGCGCTACCGTGAGATGATATCCAACTTTTTTTTGCCCAAAATGCAAGAGCTTAACATGCATGACATGTGGTTTCAACAAGACGGTGCCACATGCCACACAGCACTCGCAACAATGGACTTATTGAGAGGCGAGTTCGGTGAACATTTTATTTCACGTTCGGGACCGGTCAATTGGCCGCCTAGATCGTGCGATTTAACGCCTTTAGACTATTTTTTGTGGGGCTATGTTAAAGCTCATGTCTATACAGACAAGCCCGCTTCAATTGACGCATTGGAAGACAACATTGAAGCATTTATTCGTGAGATACCGGCCGAAATGTTGGAAAGAGTATGCCAAAATTGAACTAAGCGGATGGACCATTTGAGGCGCAGTCACGGTCAACATTTGCATGAAATAATCTTCAAACATTAAATTATATGGACCGTACTATCGATTCAAATAAAGATTTCATGCATTTTTCTGAATTTTATGTGTTTTTTTTTAAAACTTTCCTATAGCTCTTAAAAAATCACCCTTTATAAGAGTTCGACACTTCCCTAACTCAAAACTGATAGCGAATTTTATAAGAATCGTTTCCACACAATGCAAAGGATCCGAGCAGATATATTACAAAGACGACTAACCAGAACCAAAGGCGCATGTTAAAGCAGGCGATCCGCGCTCTATACGCTTCTGGCGCATGTGTTGTTGCTTTCCGCATAGCCTTTGCCGCGCGTGTAGGACTTGCGCATAACGAAATTACATCAACAGCTTTATTCGTGTCTCTCTTCTCTTTCTCTCCTATGCCTTTTGCAAAATTGAAGGCAATAACAATGCGAAGGATTTTGTTTTTGCCGTGTGCATCACCCCTGTTCTTGGGCACCCCTACCTCAAAGCTTCTGTGAACCGGTAGATACAATCTGTGCAAGTCTATTGAATCCAACTAGAAAAAATAGCCCTGGCAGAAGTAACCAAATGCTAAATAACAAAAAACAAAAGGAAGTAAAGCCGACTTTGTAAAAGGATAATTAGAAATTGCAGGCCATATACGGAATCAAAGATTTCTTCCTGAATTATGACAGACGCGCTTAATTAGTTCTGTTATGGTTTAACCCTGCTTGAAGTAGATAAAAGATAGAGAGGAGTGGATAAAGAAAACGAAAATCTCTTTTACAGTTTAAAATCTTGTGAGCATTTCTTTGGATATTGCGAGGGCGGAAGGGGGCGTGGCCAAAATTGAAAATAAACTTGATCTGCCTGCAAGTATAAGAAGTTTTTCTCCCATACATGTCGAACCTCTATCTCTTACCATCTCTGAGATCTGTTTGCTCATACGGACAGACACCAGTTCAGAAATAGAACGACAACCATCAGGGAGAACGAGCTTTTCATCTATACAGACGGTTCAAAAAACGGAAGAAGACACAGGAGCAGACATCTTCTCCGAAGAACTTGCGAAACAGCTCTCATTCCGTCTACCGAACTGGTGTAGCGTTTTCCAAACAGAGTTTTATGCTGTCTGGCAGGCGGCTAATTTGATATACACCTTGGATGAAACTCCAAACCACAATTAAATCCTGGTCGATAGTTAGGCTGCCATTAAGGCTCTGTCATGAAACGCCACAAAGAGCAACCTAGTCAGCAGCACGGCGGCAGCACTGAACCAAATCGAACAGCACTCCATCAGGCATACCGGGCAACTAGGGAGCAGACGTGTGCGCAAGGAACGGTTCAGCACTTCCAGTGTCACAAGCGGTTACCGACATTCAAAGTCTCCTGACTCATGACGGAAGTACAGTGTAAGGCCAGAACTAGGGCAGAACGACAATAAGACTTCGCACCCGAATTGTCACATCTCCCGATCACTCTGGCCAAGATACTTACCCAAAAGTGCTTCCCAACTCCTACACTTTAGCAAGAACAGAACTAGAACTTTGATAGGAGTCATAACAGGGCCCCATCACGACTTCTGTCGGAGTCTTGGGAATGAGGAGGATATAGAAAGGTGTTGGAACCTTCTTTGCGACTGCCCTGCACTTCTTAGGAGTCGCACCCAGCATCTGGGCAGTCTGGCAAATGTGACACTAGAAGAAACGGCTCTTTTTATCGATTCCTCAAAATGGTTTAAGTAGAGATATTGCGCAGAACCTGACCGTCAATTCCCGCTACCTCCTCACCACCCCAAACCTTTTCCCCCTTTATTAGGCATCACAATGGGCCAAAAGCCTCTGGGTGATCTCGGCCTTTGTCGAGCAGCCTATTTAACCTGGCCTAACTCCAATTCTTCGTAGAAAATAGTGACCTAAGCTCAAACGGCGATGATATCCTTATATTGATAGGATGCAATAAGGCTATGATGATGTCTCTTAATGATGTTTGAGATGAGAATGGGAAAATAATAAAACAGAAGGGGCTCAGTTAAACCTTAATACCTACAAACTGTCTAATATCATGGGTACAGCCAGAGAAATCAGAAGTATTAAGCTGTTGCGGGATGAAACTTAATACGATTGGAACCATGTCACATTCTTCTAGAAAAAATTGAAAATCTCACCGCATGGAATTTCTAGTCTACAGCACGCCCGGCCAAATAGAGAGCACAGAAAAACATGTCTGTCTCTCTCTGACACCCAGTGATGATTGGCTTCGGCAAACATTCGGTGTGAATCGGCGAGTGACTTTGAGCCCCAAGGGTCATGGCTGGCCAGGCATGTTCTACAGTCTTTTTTTGAGAGTCCGACCAAGAACAAACTTAATATAATTTGTACTTCCTCAGCGTGAACCATACCAAAAATATAAAAGCATATTTGGTCTGAGTCAAAACTTTTTCGGTTCAAGCGATCACGGAGGATTTTATGCAGTGGTTCGGTTCACAACATGGTTTTCAGAATTCGGTTAAAGCACCTCAAAAACTAGGTTATTAAACTACATAGAAAGTAGCGCAGACTGATGCCAGGTATGTTTGGAAAACATTGTCCTTTCTTTGCTCCAACCTAACACCTTGCTTTCTCAGAAAATCTTCCAATACCTCAGGTTACGAAATTGATAAAATGTGATTTAAAATTTGGCGCTCAGAGCTTAGTGTAGAAATTTACCACACAAGTCTACACTCATTTTTGGGGTGGCAAAGAGTGAACCACAGCGTGTAGACCTGTGTCACCCCTATTCTGTTCTGCTCGAATATCGGCTCTCGGTTGCAACTCAGATAATGGTTCTTTTTGTTTACAATTCTGATTGCATTTACAGTTCTGCTTGGAACTGGCGTGGGTGACGTACGGCAATACGGAAAACACGATAAACCAATTTGTTAATTAACTAATAAATTGGGAGAGCAGATCGAATCGAAACTTTCCGAATCTCGTAATCGTAGTCAAGTGGCAGCGTTGGCGGCATGTGTGCCGTTTGAGGCGGTGTGCGTGTGTTCCTTTTAATGTAAACGTCGAGCAAGAACCTGTTGTTGTTGTTCTTGCCGTTTGTTACGGCAAATTAAGGCGGAAAAATCGATTGTGTGCTGGTTTTTCGTTTGATTTGTTTTGGTTTTCCGGCCTCAAACAAGCGCAATCCTTGACTCATGTCAGAACAATGAAAAATCACAACAAATATGCCAAATTGCCCCAGGATTTGGACTTGAGTTTTCAAAGTGATGATTTGGATCTGTTGCCGGAGACCGCTGCGGATATTGACATTGATGCGGACTTGGAGTTGGATTTGAATTCGCCTGGCAGCGACGTGGCCGACGTTGACGACGACGAGGAGGAGGACGAAATTGTCATTGCCAGCGGCGGGCGGGGTGGACTACGTCTAGCCCCAACGGCGGCATCTGCAACTGCAACACGTAAGCAGCAGCAGCAGCGCAAGCAACAACAATTGGAGCAATTGCACGGCCAACCGAAGAAGAAGAAGCTGAACAAAATTTGTGGCCTGAGCAGTGACAGTGTTATCGAGGTGAGTCAATTTTGTTTTAATTTAATTGCATTTGCTGCTATTGGTTTTGCCGATGTTGTTGTTGTTATCTTTGCTGTTAACCCTGCTTAGGTTCACAGGGGTAAAATGTAACTGTGTATATAGTTCAAAATATATTTTTAAAATTGGTTTACAAATTGGTTTCAACAACCTTGTGAGTTTTTTGAAATATTTTCACAGCTGAAATTTAGAAACTTGGTGTGGTAAATTTTTTGTAGCATACTTTTGTGCATTCCATAGCAATTCAGAGGCGCTAGTCTCTCTCTTACGCTTAAAATATGCAAGCACAGTTATCTTTGATTTGAATTTAAAAAATATATTTTTTCCATGAAAGAAAAGATAAAAGAATGCTGTGATATAAATTTGATTACAAACTTCGACACCAAGCGACCATACAGGAAACTGCATTGGCGACCCACTGTATGGAGAGCGGACATGCACCAAATTTTGAAAAAAAAACAACAATCTTACAACAAGAGAACAACTATAGGAAACGCTTTACTCTTGAAATGTTACATATAATTGACACACCAAAGGATAAGAGACTTAACTACAAAACGGACACTGAAAAGTGTGCTCATCTTTACAGACATCTCTTAAAGAAATAACAACTCAGTACTGAACTCCACGTCAAGCGGTACAGACGTGTTATAAATTGTATGTAAAATGTTCACGGTCTTTTGTTTAAATGTATTAAATAATTGGTAAATTGTTTTGTAGTGTCCCTGAAGACGGAGGCCGACGCGCAACCGATTTAAATTTAATTTTGTGTTTTCATTCTTGACCCTCGAGCCGGCAAAACATCAAAGTTCTAATAATTAGAAAGATCGCTAACCAACGGAGTTATTATTTTTTCTATTAAGGAAATGCATTTTACGATAAAATAAGATATCGATGAATAAAATCTATGAATAAATACAACAAATGGATGCAATAGAGTGGAGAAACTAACAGACAAATTTTAGTATTTTATGTGTTTACTTAGTTTTTTTTTGTATTTTTCTACGACTTTTTGTCAATATAAGAATTGAACGTAAAGCCAGACCTTAAAATCAGAGAAAACTTTCAAGAACAGAACAAAAGCCGAAGAAAATTAACATTTTTTCTATCAAATCTAGAAAATAATAAATTTTTGATGCTAGCACCTGCACTCAAGTTGTAATAGCTTCGGGATTTATCAATAGATTTTCTACGCCAACAACTTAATTTCGTCGTAGAAGAGCGATTCTTAAATAGAAAAAAATATTTTTTTGTAATTTTTTAATATTTTCCCCAAGACTTTGATTAAAAAATTTGAAATGATTTTTGAACAAAAAATTTTTTTTTCAAATATTTTTGCTCATAGAATTCGAACTAAAAAGCCGATTTAAAAACATAGCTCTACTGGATTATTGAAAATTCCATAACCTTCCGATTTATTCTTTGCTCGACTATATCTAAATTTTGTGAATTGAGATAGGGTTTAAAATGAGTTACAAAATAAGTTGCGCTCGTGTGTGTCTTTATATAACGAGCGTACATACACACATACATAAAAACAAAAAAAAAAAACTTTTTCGCAGACACTTATTGTGTTCTGCCCATTTGCAGACAGTTATTTAGTGAGCGCTCGCTCAAAAACAGATGCTGACGGAGGTTGTCGGATGACCGACATGTTTCTTTTGCTCAACCGAAAACACGAAACAGAAAACACATGAGATCGCTTGTGCTGCGTTTGTTTCTGTTTTTCACTAAGGCTGGTCGCATTGAAAAAAGTGTTAACAGTTATTTTCCGAGCTATTTTGAAAAATGATTTATGTTTTAGTCTAACCTAAATAATGTTGAGGAGCACTGTGTGTGGTTTAAGCTGGATCAACTCTCCTGCACCACGTGGGTTCATTTATTACCCATTTTTCATTGCCCATTACGGTATTGATTCCAAATTACTGAGTTTGTTGACGTATCCTAGATTTTTAAGATGGAATACTACAGAGGCTACATGTGGTAGGACTTCAACCTCAAAATCCCTGGAACAAAATGTTGCAACACGAAGCTGACACTGTCGTTAACTTAATGCATTGTTTTCATTAATATTGCATATTTTTTTTCGACATTTCAAAATTCGAATGTGAAATAGAAAAACAATTTCGAGAACTGTGGTTTTTATTGCTGATTGTTTTCTGGCTCAACTGTCGTTTTTATTGCTGATTGTTTTCTGGCTGTTGCAAATGTTATCGAATGACGATCAGCTGACTATCGTTATATAGCTAAGACTAATCTTTCCACACCCCTTTAAGAATTGAGCTTAAGTATCAAGAAAGTAGTTTTGCTGAATTCCTTAAAGGTTATTTTAAGGATGATTTTTATCTTTGTGCACATTTTTAAATGCATCGTTTAACCTTTTTTATTATCGCATAGATAACAAATGAAATTTAATATAATAATTGTGGCGTACATTAAGAAAGAGTCAAAAAAAAGATGGTCAATGGCTTCTGTTTCGGTTTTTTCAGAAACGGCTTATCCAAAATAATTAAAATAAAAAAAAGTGCTTGTTTAGCCGTCTCAAGGTTGGGGAGTGATTATAATTCAATAATTCTCAAGAAATCAACAACAATGATATGAGCATATGGCATAAACGTACTGAACTGTTTCAAAATCTAGTTTTCACATACGATTTTAAAAGACATTACTTAGTTCGACACATTCTATTACAAAAGAACTTATGGGTAAATATTTGAATTGACGAATATTAACAATTATTAAGTTATGCAACTACATAGGCGTATTTTATGCCAAACTTCTATGGTCTTTAACATTTTTATCTTTTGCATACATATATAGTTCTGCAGAAAGTTCGGTATGGAAGTTTGGCTCGCGGGCCATTTTCATAAGCCAGTTGATCGCAAAGTTATGACTTTCACTTTGGTTTTTAGATTCTTAGATCTTAAAACATTTCCCCCCGTCTTTGCAATGTAAGCCTTTAGTTCTGATTCTCAGAACTTTCGAAATTAACCCAGCATTTTGTTTTGATTCAATCGTTCGAATTTAGGTTTAAAAGCTACTTAACCACCCCACATAAAGTACGAGGAAAACTGCTCAGCAAAACAAATTCCATTTGTAAATATTCCTTTCCTAGCTAAAATTCTGGAAAGTCTTATCCTTTTAGGCATTTGCCTTGGTCCAACAATGTAGTTCGACATTTTTGAAGATTCGAAAGATAAAGTAAAGAACTTCTAACAAAGCTTAGTCACTTTTGCCCCATGCCATCAAAATAACTCTTAGAAAAAAAATCTCAAAAATTCCAGTCAAAGCAGGAAAGAAAAAACCAAAACGAAAAACATAAAGGAAAATGCCCCACAACAAAGCAAAGCAAATGGAAACATGGTTACAACAAAAATCCACAGACAAGAAAAATCGATAATAAGACAAAGAAATATATTCTGCCATTTAGAGCATTAGCGTAGCTCTGTACAAACCTCTTATACACCTGGTTAACTTTAAAGCATGAAGAAAAACTCATTTCAATTGTCACGCAATTGTAACAAGGAAAAGTCACACAGATTAGAGGTTCAGGGAGAGAGAGAGAAAGGAAAGCGGCTTTCAACGGAAGTGGCTGATATTAATGGATTTTGCTTTGGCTTTGACAAACTCAAGTCGTTTGCGCCACAAGATGAAGATAAGCTCCGACTTTCACTTCACTTCCAATTTTTAATGTTTTAAATTTCATCAATTTCAGTCAGCTAACATTAAGGGGTATTTAAGTTGGGACAATTCTGAAACTCATTAAATTTTTAGGACCCCAGAAACTCAATGATTTTGGTCTGATGTCTTTTACCACCTGTGCATAAATAATTTAATAGTTTTGTTTACCTAATGACAAATTAAACAGACAACACCTGTTCCTTGTGTATGGAAGAGCAGCACCAGGATTTCTATTCAGCAGTTTGGTAAGCAGGATTGGTTCAGTTAATAACAGTTGTTGTTGGTACTGAATCAATAATGCTTCAACTGGCCAGGTCAAATCACAAAATTTTGTTGGTTTATTTTACAAATGTACTTTTTCAACCAAAAAGCGTGACCATGGCTAATAGTGTGTCGTTCAGTCTGGGCCAAGGCATACATAGTATAACTTTCATGGGTACATTAGACTGGACCTAAAATTGGGCAAAATGAAAAACTATTTAAACTAGCAAATTTGCCCATAGCTCTTAATAACAAGGCTTACGGAATACCAAAATGGAGGGTGGTACAGAAACGGCTACACTTGAAGCTATTTAATAATCATGCAAACTTACACGACTGAGCAACACGTTCAAATGATAAAAATTATTTACTTATCGGCTGAAAAGGAAGACTATTGTTTGTCTTGGAAGAAGGTTTTAACTCAAATTCGATATTCATAGGTCAACATTGCGTATGAGTGATAAATATTAAATTAAAATCCAGTAGTAAGAGGGTCCACTCTAATGCACACACATTTGACTACCACCTACTTTCGTTTATCAGTGTGTCCAAATGAAATGAATTGTTTTTTGTATGCTATCCAACTCGACCTCCTGGCCCCCACTTTGCTGCTCATCGAAAAACCAAACTGGGGACAAGCTTGTCAATCGCATTGCAGCTTATTCTGCGTGCGTGCGTGTACGGCTTATGGGAAAAATCGGTAAAAATACAACAAAATTAATCATTCTTAAATGGGAACGACCATAAGATACCCTCCTTAGAGTATTTTTTATTTTTAGGGGTGCGTGTGATGAAAATCGGCACAAAATAAAATTCAACAGAAACTTGCTATTGCCGATTGCTGAGTGGCCAGGACCAACCAGAACAGAAATATTTCTTATTGTTGAAAAGATTTTATAAAAAACGAAAACTCAGGCTCGGTGGTTCTTTTTCTAATTTATTTGATATTACAAATTAAGACAAACCGATCCTCTATAAACTTTTACAACGACCGTTAAATTTTGAAGCTGTTTAATGTAATTCGACTCTTACTGCAAAATCTTGAAAATTATGTGACAGAAAAGAGACAAAAAAACTCACGAGCTATCTGCTACAGCTCTAAAGGAGAAACTGTAGACTGTTATGGGCATTAGAAGCCAAATGTTGGCTATTAACGCATAACGCAGTCCTAGAGTAAATGTTGTATTAGTGTGCAATTGTAAGCACCGTAACTATTGTATATTCGAAGTCACATTGCCGCTTAGTCGATTTCTTCAAACTGTATTAGTTTGAATCAGTGGACTTGAAATTTGAAATCATTTTTTCTGAGGCTTCAGCATTCTGCACCGAAAATGGTATTTCTTTTATGATTCCTAGACGCTTATCGGGACTGACAAAAGCTAACTTCAACCTGTCCAAGTCAAATGCAACAGCTGAGATGCATTTTAGATGCAATGCTGAGAACTAACGCCATTGTGTTTCGAAATGATTATACATCAGTAACAGAATTATATGTGACAAGCATATTTGTAACTTTAAACAAAAAGGCGGTCAAGCACGACTTTAACATACTCCTGCCATACCTGTGAAGAGCTGCCCATAATTGTTTGTTTTCCTTATAACTCGACAATCGCTCATACGATCTTTAACAAATATGTCCAGAAGGAACGAACCTTCTATCTATAAAACTGTGGGAGATATGACGTTTTTTCCAACTTGCGGGGCGGGAGGGGGCGTGGCAAACATTGAAAATAAACTGGATCTGCCTGCAAGTATAAGAAGCATATGTCCCATACATGTCAAACCTCTATCTCTTACCATCTCTGAGATCTTTTTGTTCATATGGACAGACAAACAGACGGACATGGCTTTATCGACTCGGCTGTTGATGCTGATCAAGAATATGTATACTTTATAGGGTTGGAGATGCTTCCTTTTGCCTGTTACATACTTTTGCACAAACTTAATATACTCTGTGTACCTCTGATAAAGGGTATAAAAAGAACACGGACAGGCTTAAATATTTTTGTTATGCACCTTAATTAAGTATTGTAATCGGCAAACAAAAACAATAGTCTCCGAACTTTTATTTCAGTAAGTTAAAAATTTAATTTAAAACTTCTATTGAAACGAACACATGGAAATGTTCAGGAAAATAAAATTCTATTTCGTAGTCTACATATGAGAAATACTGCTAATGTAATGTTAAGCTCTTTTTTTTAAGGATTTAATAAGCTTCGGAGTCGAGGATCTATTTTGGGTGGAGATTCCATAAGTTGTTTTGAACTTTTTTCTAGATGATAGATTGAGCTTTCCAGCCGATTATAAGAGTCAGACGCCCAGAACAGATCATATAACAGAAGATGTCGTTAGACCGTAGGTAAAATTTTATCATTTCTATTATTTTTGTTGAACCTTTTAATTTCAAAGAGGTTAGGTTCAAGGTTCGGCGTACAGCAAAATAAAAGTCGGAATTCCGGGTTCAAAACCGCCTCGATTCAAGACCGGTTTGCGACCTGTTCACTTAATGTTAATGCTCTGTTAATCAACATAAGGAAGGGCTATTAAAAATTGATTCCCCTGAGTAACGGGTATTTCGAAGTAGGCCGATATTGGTGGCCGAGATTATTGGCCAATACCGAAAATGAGACAACGCTTGCTAGAGCGTTGATCGTCTGAAATATCAGTAAAGTTTTCTTTGATGATGCGGCTCATGTCTTCATTTGGAATCAATTTTAATTGAAGATTACTGTGAAGACAACACTACCTAAATGCATTCCTTTGGAGACCTAGCGATGGGCGAAAACAGAACCCTAAAAAGGTTAGCTACTTCGGGAGAATGGCTTCATGTTGTAATATGTCAGAGAAAATGCGTCGTCGGAGATCAGAGTAAAAGGTGACACTAGCTTTGATCGTGGAAGTTCACATGGTGCGGGAATGTGAACCCTGTTATCCACGTTTGGGTATTGTAGATCAGAGTACAGCCAGACACCAGCATCGCCAGCTTTCCTATCAATACTAACATCAATATAGAGGAATCTATACTATACCTATACTATACATTTACTATACATTTTGTTTGTACCTATACTATACATTTTGTTGCGAAATTGCTCAACACTACTCGCTTCACAATGACGTATGAGCGGGCAATATTGCTTTCTCAGATATGGTAAGAGATAGAGGCTTGACATGTATGGGACAATTTTTCAAAAGTTAGTGAACAAAATGTACAGGGTGGTCCTCTATTTTGGCACTTGAACTATTCTAATTTGACTTTAAAAACGTCAAATGTCATTCGGAAAGCGCTAATATTTAGTAAAAACTTTACATTTACGAAATGGGTCCTATTCTATATTTCAAAGTGGGACCGGGTGGTCCATTTTCTTTGAGAATGAAGAAGGAGCCACCGTGACCGTGTATGGTGAGCGCTACCGCGCAATGTTAAGTGTTTGGTTCTTCGAGAAAATTGAAGCGGAAGACTTGAACGATATTTGGTTTCAACAAGACGGCGTTACGTGCCATACAGCGCACGCCTCACTCGATCTTCTGCGCCCTATCTTCAAAAATCGAATAATCAGCCAATATGGAGATGTGAATTTTCCGCCAAGAAGCTGTGATATGACACCGTTAGACTATTATCTTTGGGAAGCGGTCAAGGACAAATGTTATGCAAACAATCCTGAAACAATGAGTTGAAGAACGAGATTCGAGTTGCTATTGCTGACATACAAAATTGGATGGATCGAATGGGCTACTTCCAAGTCAGCCAATTCTTTATAACTAAATGCCAGAGACGCGCTTATATTTTCAGATACCGGTACAACGAATATGAATAGAAAAATGTTTTATGTTTTAGAACAATTTTCTATAGTTTTTTCTATATTTTCTATAGTCGCTTCTTTCTTAACTAGTCTTGTACTTAGCATGTAAATATATAATATTCGCCAGAGTCCTTTAGCCTTTTCAAGTAATTTTCTGTGAACGACACCGCCCAAAGAACTTTCGAGAGATCTTTGAAGCACTTTCACGGTTTCTGTGATGTATCCATGTTTCATCCATAAAAAAAACTCGTTCAGAAAGCGATAAAAAATGGCCAATGGCTTATGCACTCTGAAAAAAACCGATAATTTTGTACTTGAATTAAGTACAAACGGTGTTGATAGTATGGTAAGTACGAAAATACTTGATCCAAGTACAAAATTCTTGGATCAAGTACGATTTTTTCAATCCTATATGGATATCTTAGTCTGATCTTTTAAAAATAGTTAATTTTTGTCGACCTGTGTAATCAATAGACTTTAAATTATTCATTAATACTGAACTTTGTAGAAATGGCAGGGAATTAACTAACGATTGTAGGTTTTACATTTCTACCTGGTGCTTATATACCCTCAGTTACTTTTTCGAGGGCATAAAATAACGTTAGCACATGATGTGTGTTCCAGGCCAACGGATTACAATCCCTCTCTCTGTCTCTCCCTGTCTCTTCCATTCTTTTTTGCTTGCAATTAGCGGTAGTAAATTCATTTTGCATTAAGCTTATTCCAATGGAGATTTTCATGCGAAAATTGTTTTGACAGTCCCCCGTGGACCGCAGGACACAGTTGATGATTCGTTTGTTGGTAATAGCCTTAAAGCATTATTATTAAGCTTAATGGAAAAAGGTTTTATGTCCGATGAAAGTTTTGATAAATGCGCTTAATTAAGTTTATTTTTGGCTACAACTAAAACTGTCAGTAGAGGATTCGCCCGTGTTTGTAATCCTTCCAGCACTTGGACCAACGGGGACAATCGGGTGCCACTATGCCTAAAGAATGAAGATTTAAATTTTAAATTTTTTTTTATATATTCCATTTTTGTCTTTGCACTCACCCAGAGTCAGACCCAAGGAAATCAGCAATAAAAATAGACCAGTCTTGAGTTTCATTCTGATGCGAAATTATGCGTATTTATATATATTTATATACGTCTGGACAGTTCGATTGGTAAATGCAACTGATGCTATGAGCTGCAATAGACTTTGATTTTATATAAAGCTTATCTGGGAACTGGGTATTCCGACATTTATGGAATGTAAATATATTTATGTATATATATGTTGGGGCTTATCTGTGTAAATAAGGGAATACTGCAACTGATTTGTGTTGTCAACAAGAAATGGAATTTAACTTTCAATGAATCAAAAACTAAAAACGTAGAAACTTAATGTAATCTCAAACAGTTGGGTTCAATGCTTGACCTCGGTATTAGTCACGTTTAAAATATCAAAAGTTGTAGGAAAACACATGTTAGTTGTATCAATTTTTATTTAATATTGGGAAGAAGGAAGCTTTGAAAAGGTTATCACACACTTTCGACTTAAAAACTACCCGATTTATATTTGGATTGTTTCATTTTCGATCCATTTAAAGTTTAAAAACGTTTCGAAAGCCGTAACACTTGCAACAAGCTCAAATTTATATCTTTCTCTAAGGTCATCATTCAACATAGCTCTCATTGTCTGCACATTTTTCTTGCCCATTTCTTAAGTACTTATTTCACCTTTTCTGCCAGCCAATTAAGTGTCTTAAGTGTCACCTCATTATGAATCCAAGACCGACCCTTCTCTCTTATTTAACCTACATTTTGGTAGTAACGAGTACCAACCAACTCACTCGTTGCAATTGCTTCCACAAAACACGTATACGCCATGGGGTACATGTTAAGCTGCATCATTTTAGGGCCAAGTCTTCGTCATCGTCGCTGGCGTCGTCATCGCTTGTGTTTATTTTAGTAAACACAAATGCAGCAACAACACGCAGTGAGAATGACAGGAAAGGAGAACCAGAGGAGGAGGTAGTCCTTTTGTGCCAGGAATAGGCGTGTCACTCTGTTGCATGCCTCCGTTGTTGTTGTGACATGAAAATTTATGCATAAAATGCTTTTAGCTGCAACCCAAAATGAATTTATAACACCGTCTAAGGAAAATTTATCATTCATGCAGTCGGCGGGGCGTTTTACATCTGCTGCGTTGCCAGCGTCGACTCCTTCTTCGCCAAACTTGGCCAGAAAATGGTAGATGGCAAAATGACGCGGCCACCATTTAAGCGCATTTGTTATAATCATAAACTAAGGTTCTTAGCATAGTTAAACAACACTTAAATAATTGGTTCGCTATTAAGTAGATACTTATGGCGAAAATAACGAAATGGATATTTTTTCTCAAATAGTCTGCTTGGCTGCTTGGCAACTTTTGCTAATGTAACACGTAAATACTTTCAGAAACAAATGGATTTAAATTTTTATTAGAAGCAGCCTTATCCTCACTTAAACCTTAAAACTTTTGTTACCAATGACTTAGTTTTGTGACCAATGACTTAATTTATAAGCTTTATGTCTTGTGTCATTAGCATATTAAAAACCAAGTAATGTTTGTTAGCAGCTACAAGAAGTGGCCATCTGATTTTCGCGGTTCCGACATGTGTGCAGTGTGCAGCTAAAAGATGACTCTGTGCAAAATTTCATCTCGACAGACGGAGGGACGGACATAGCTCTATCGACTCAGCTCATCATGCCGATCAATAATATATATACTTTATGTGGTCGGAGATTATTCCTTCTATGCGTTCCAAACTCCTGGGCAAAATTATAATACACTTTTCAAGTGTAGAAAACAAGGCTGCAAACCGGTCCGGAACCGAACCCATGAGAACCGGTTCGGTTCGGGTTTTTTGAGGTTCGCGAACCAGACCACGAACCAGTCGCCAAAAATTTTTGGTTCATCGAACTCGAACCCGAACCGTACCTCTTTTTCGCCAAATGGGAACCCGATTCACCAACTTAAGTAATTTTTTCAACGATTCATTCATGAAAAAATTGGAAATCTCTGGAGATTTAAGTATAAACGATTGCATTTTTAACTAATCTTGGATTTTTTTATGTAAAGTTACAAGATAAATTATGATAGCTAGATTCAACAGAAGGTTTTTGCTGACCACCACTAAGTACTTTGTCGATAGATTAAGTAAACGAGTTTGCTTAAACAACCACAGAAGAAAATGTATGTATTTATGTGAATTTGGCGCCATTTTTACTACTGTTGCTCGAGATGACTCGTGATAGCTGCCAGAAATTCAATAGCCTAAATTACTTTCATACATATGTCGGTATGAAAATATATAAACATTCAAATATTTCAAATATATGGTTCTTAAGTCGTTTGGATCGCGCCATAATTGGAATTAACTGTCAGATTCATAAAGATGACGAGATCCGCGTTTACACGCTGGCGATGAAAGAGGTCCTCGTCCAGCATACAAGCCCAAATCATTCAAGAAGTTCTCCAATCCTACGACGTTTCTCTGAGTCAGACTAATACTAATACTCGGATAGATACTAATAGATGTCCGATTTCAACCAAACTTAGTAGAAGCATGGAAAAGCATAACAAACTAAGAATAACAAAATTTGGAGGCGATTCCACACGATTCTACAAAGCTTGGTCAAAATCGGATGACTATAGCATATAGCTGCCATAGGAACGATCGATCAACCCAATAAAAGGCCCATTTCAGTAAAGCGGTCCGAAAGTGTGTGTTTTATGAAGACCAAAAGACCAAAATGTTATGTCAAAAAGGTTGCTGTGAACAAAGTCAAGTGGAGCAGAGCGCAACATTGCGAAAGAGAATGAGAGAGCACACATAGTTTGTCGCTTACATACAAACGTGCGTTGATATCGTGCGTTGCTATAGCCTAAAACGCACACACACTGATAGCATACATTCAAAGAAGACCTTTTCAGCAAGCGATCTCTGCAAATAGGTTGGCAAAAGACCAAGAGCAAAAAAACCAAAACAAATGTGTTTCTCTCTTCACCCTACCGAACACTATCACAGAGCGTAGTTAAAGGTTGCTTCCGTCCCTCTTTTTTAATGTGCCGCACGAGACCGGTTTTTTTTAGTCAACAGCAATGAGGGGACCGGTCGTTGCGACCTCTGGTTTTAATACTCTGTACCAGAGGTACACAGAGTATATGAAGTGTGTGCAGAAGTATGTAACAGGCAGAAGGAAGCATCTCCGACCCTATAAAGTATATATATTCTTGATCAGCATCAACAACCGAGTCGATCTAGCCATGTCCGACTGTCTGTTTGTCTGTTCGTTGGAGGCAGATTAAGTTTATTTTAAATTTTTGCCACGCCCCCTCCCGCCCCCACAAATTGGAAAAAAAACGTCATATCTTCCACAGTTTTATAGATAGAAGGTTTGTTCGTTCTGGACATATTTAGTAATCAGGATTATTTATCGATCAAAGGAATGGTAAAGATCGGATGAACGGTTGTCGAGTTATAAGAAAAACAAACAATTATGGGCAGCACCGGTCGCAACTGTGATGGGCAGCACTTCACAGGTACAGAGTATGTTATAGTCGGGCTTGACCGACTTTCTTTCTTGTTTTAAAACTTGAAGACTCAGTCGGCTCATTTAAAATTGAAATACAATTTTAAAGCTTTCTCTATTTGGGTACGTTCAGACAAATTGGCAGGCGCCCGGAGACCTCTGGGATGTGATGAGTTCGATTGCTCGCCTGTTCTGTCATTTCGCCAGCTTTCCGATCCTCTTGATGGCTTTACCGTTGCATTTTCTAGAGTTTCGCTAAGTCGAAGAAGTTTCTTGACTTCTCATTACTCTCATCCCTCTTGCATTTTTTGAGTTATGCGAAAAAATAGACTTAAGTTTTCCAGGCATAGTTTAAAAAATCGCAAAAATAACAATTTTAGAATATTTGAAATTTATTTTTTGTAACATTTACAGTTATATCCATTTTTTAAACTTCGAGTTTTGTGGCCATTAAAAGAAAGTTAAATAGTCTACGAACTATTCCTGGTTATCAATTTTCTGTTAATAAATCCTTTCAGGCGTTTCTGCTTGTTTGTAACAAACATACAAACTTTCTCACATATTAAGCTATATTTTCACTGGACTAGTTTCTCATAAAAGCTTCCCATTTGAGATGTCAAATAAGAGTATTAGTCAATCTGAGAAGCAGAAAAATATATGACAAGCTGCATGAGAGGTAGGCTATCTGAGTTCTTAAATTAGCTTTTTTGACAGACAACTTACAGTAAACTGAGGTATTTTTCACCCATTTCATATAATATCTTGACAAGTGAAAGTACAGCTTAAGTAAGATTGAAACAAAAATATATTTTTTATCGAAGTGAGTACTGGGCTTAAGGATTGACTATAGTCCGGAAATCTCGATTTTTGAGCAAACGAGACGTCCCCAATTTCTTTCTGGCACTGACTTCCTCCGCTCACGGTACACCACAACAATAAAAAGAAGACAATTGCGGCCTTTACTTGAATTATTTTGCTCTGCGGTAAATCAACAGTTTTTCCAGATTTCATTTTTCTCTATCCTCATTGAACATTTGTGTTTAGGGGTATTTGCCAGTTCTAGCAACATCTATAAAAATATTTGAAAGTGTCTTATAATTTGGATAAGCACCTTATGTACGTATTATGTATATATATTTAAATTGCATTATTATGCATTGTCCTTGCCTGGTGCGTGCCAGGAAGGAAACGCAGCATTATATGTTGTATATTTGCATAGCAAAAAGTTTACAAAAAGTTGTGCAAATTTAAGTCCATTCTTTTTTTTTTGGTAATTGTGAAATCGTTAATGTGTCTGGCTAAATACCAACTTTTAAAAAAATGCAGCAAACTAAATCTAATTTGCACTTTTAATTGGCCGTAAAACTAAAAATAAAAAATAAAAAAATTTCATTAAACTAACTTGGCATTCGCCTGCTGTCTGCTGCAGGCGTTGAGTTGAAAGTTTCGCTGGTAATTTTATGCGCTGTGGAATTTCAACTCCCCGTGTGTTGCAATTGTTGTCAAAATTTGCATTTTATTTGCCCTCGCCTAACCACACGCATATTGTTTTTCCCATAAGCTTAACAAGCTTATATTTATTTTGATTTATGTTTGGTGGCATTTTTCAAATCATTTAATTTTTGACATTTAAAACGGCCCCCTCGGGGCTATAAATTTAATTTCTATGTGAACTAATTTGTGAATTTTATGCTCAAACTATTTTCAACTTTTACCTTTAACCATGGCTATACAAAAAAAGGAGCATACCAAAAACTTGTTAAGCTATTTGTAGCTTTGAAAAGTTTTTTTTCCTGCTGTGCACAAAAATTTCACAAATTGAATTAATTGCGTGCAAAATTCTCTAAAGCTTACAAAAGCCACTAACTGACGGTTACGCCCCTCGGGGAAAAAAATCTGACAAGAAAATAAGGCAAAAGGAGAATGCCAACAATTTTTGAGGGAAAATTATATTCAATCAAAATTTCAAAGCCAAAAAGGGGGAGATACAACCCAGAAGGAATTTATGTGTAAATGAAAATTATACTCAGTCAAGGATTTGGTGGCCAAAAGAGGGCAAGTGCAGGGAATCTGAAAATAAGTATAGCACAGAGTGCAGAGTATGTAAATTAAACTTAGAATATGAAATATCATACGTTACGGGCGGTCTTTTATGTTTTTTGTCAGGTCCTCCATTTAAAAGTTTGACTTGACTTTGAAGACCTGGCTTTGATCTCTTTGCAAATGCTTTCATATCTTTATAGCTATAATAAAAAATGCCATTAATAACCTATATTAAAAAGAAATTGCTTATTTTGTGTAATTCGAAAAGTGATTGGTATTTCTATACCCCTGCAGAAATAAAATAAGAATATTTTTTTCTCTTCCCTCCTCTGTAAATGTATAAATATTATGCCCATTCAAAAAGCTTTTCTGTATTTTTCCATAGTTTTTGTACAACATTTCCATTTAAAATATCACCCAAAGGATTGTAAAAAATATTTGTTTTTCTACCACATAATTTCCACATCACTTTCGGCTTTAAATCTCTTCACACCAATCATTAATGGAATAAAAAATGTGTGGGTTTAATTTTGTTTTTCCAATTTCCTGCATTTCATTGGGTGTTCCACAATTTCCCCCTGTAAGTATGCTACAGAAAAAAACAGATGTACTTTTTGGAGCAAATGTCAATACGAGAAAATTAAATTCGTTTGAACTGCCACCAAATGCGTGCATAACAGAAATAAAGGCAAACGAAACGATTCAAAAACCCATAGGATTTTTGGGGACTCCCTGCGGGCTCTTTTAGGCCCCCGACTTTGTCGCTTTGCCACCTCGTTATGATTTTGACTGCTGCTGGTGCTGCTGCTGTTGCTGATGTTGTTGCTTTTGCTTTTGTTGCTAAACTCTTTTAAATTGTCAATTTTTACATGTTCACCAGCCCACAAAAAGGCAAAAGTAGTACGGAACACATCTGCCAGTGGAGCTTTGTAGGAGAGCCCTGCTTCTTTTTTTTTTGGCCCCTTTTATCTCCTGCCTAAAAGAGCGGAAGTTCATGTTCATGGCATGTGTGGCGATGTGTATGCTTAAACTTCCTGTGAGGGTTTTTGTTTATGATTGCTCATAGAGTGTAGTTTGTTCTATGACTCAGAATTGTCATTTGGCAAAGAGTTTCCTTTAAAGATCATATGCGATATATGAGATAGCCATGTCCGACTGTCCGTTTGTCTATCTGCCTTGCCGTATGTCCGTATGAACTTTGTCTTTGAACAAACAGATCTCAGAGATGGTAACAGAGAGATTCGACATGTGCAGGATATAAACTTCTTATTCTTGCAAACAGATTAGGGGCCGATTTCTCGATGTATATGTTTTTGCAAATCCAGTTGGGTTTATGCATTTGCATAGCTCATGCTCAAAGTGAACAATACAAATTCACCAGAAGCAGGAACATAAGAAAAAGGCCCTGAGTTTATTTTTAATTTCAACTTAAAATTGATCAGATATAATGAGTATACTGTTATAGTCGGGCCTGACCGACTTTCTTACGTGTTTTATCCGGGAATTCAATCGGAAATTAGGACTGGTTCGGTTCAATGGTTCACACAGTTCTTGAACCACCGGTTCGGTTTATTACATGGTTTTTAAAGCCAACTGAACCGCGGTTAATTTATTATAAATTTAATGAAGGCCAGTTTCCGTTTTCGCAAGTAAACCCGATCTTCCCTCGAATTTGCGCGAAAAGGAAATCGCAACGCAATCTGTCGAATCTCAACCCTTAAAGTCCATCCTTAAGAATAACAACCCGATTGTTTCATGGTCTTTTGAAATTACGATTAGTTTAAAAAACGACAAAAACTTATTTAGAGGATCGACCTAATTTCCTCCGTATATAAACCCTTAAAGCCTGTACTTAAAGATATCGTCCCGAATTTCGCTTAAATCTGCTTAAAGTTATTTTTTTAGACTTTCGAGGGAAAGTCAGTCCGAAAAGTGGGTAAAATCGCATTTTTGTTCAAGGATCGTCTTTAATTTCGCCGAATCTCAAGTATAAAGTCCCAGTTTGCCCTCAAGTCTGCGCCGAAAGGCGTTCCGTAGGCTTTCCGAAGTTTTAAAGGAAAAGCAGTCCGAAAACGTTTCAAAAACTCCATTATTTTTTTGGATCGCCCTTAATTTCACCCTATCTCAACTCTTAAAGCCCTTCCCTGAGTATACCGTTGAAATCTCCTCGGAAACTCTTTAAGCTCGCCTTTAGTGGGTTTTCCCCGAACTTCTGAGTCAATATTTGAAATATACAAATTTTTAAAGTGAATATGTGACTTTTCGAAATTGAATTCTTAGAGAACATTTGAATAGTCGGATGTGTTGGCTTCGTCCATAATGATATCACTTGAAAAGCTGCACTCTTTTCTAAAGTTGGATTAAGGTGAAGAAGCTCGACAGACTAATGAGAATATCGTCCCGTATAGGAAATGAGATACGAAAACAAATCGATTAGCAACTTCCAAAGAAGAATGTTGGTTTGGTTCGGTTCTATCACGGTTCCGTTTTATCACAATTTTAAGTGGAACAAAGTCTGGTAGGATCTTGATCTTTGCATTGCTTGTTAGATGAGCAATTTGCAATAAAATTTGATGTAAAATTGTTAAGATGGACTTTTCTTAATACTGAAACAAGCACAGAAAATTGTGCTCCAAAAAATAGCAAAGATGAAAAGATCTCAATATTTATTAAATATTCGAAAAATATTTTCTTATTTGCATATCTTAAAATGATGGGATTTTTGATTCGGGTTGCGTAACTTTTACATGCATAATTTGTGCTGAAACTTTTACACCTTAAAGTCTTAAAGGCATGAAGGTGAAACTAAAAGGTTAAAACTAATAATGAGATGAGAGTTTATTTTCCTCATCATACTTTATCGGTGTTTCCACTAATACTCATTTATAAGGGAGGTTGCTGCAGTAGATACCAATATATACGGAAGTGTCAGGTAGACCGGACCTTTCTAGTAACGGGTGACAACTAAAAATCTGCACAAACTTTAAAATGCCGCCATAACCACAATTATCAACGGATCTTACATATACAAAAGAATTGCATTAAAGGATTTGGTCGAAAGGACCGTTATCAGCCACTCGACGTAGCTTCCGGAAAATGTCTCCAAAGGCGGCATGTACGACCTTGGGATCCTATTTCGGACATAACCGAATCCTGTTGGTCAGTTCTTTGATATTTTTGGCCTTCCAGTTGTTTTTATAAACTGCAGCACTCAGACTTCCAAAATAATCTTCAATTGAACGACACTGCGGCAAGTTTGTTGTGTCGGTTCCGGGATATTGGTTGAAAGGCGATATTGGTTGACCTCCACGGACATTCACGATTTGACAGTTTGTATTTGGACAGGTGTGTAACTTGGTGCTCTTTGCTTACGTCTGGCAACAATATTATTCTTTTTCAGCACATTACTGATGTATTGTTGGCTGCAATTATATTTTCTGGCTGCATCTCGTTGACTTATGTTCTCTTTGTTGTTAAAAAGTTGGGTTAGCTTTCTGACAGCTTGGCCGGTCATAATGTTTGCTTTCCAACCACTTCCAACTTCTCTTTTTATTATTTTTCGTTGCAAAATACTATAAATAGTTCGCTTGGACTTGCTCTCTTGGATAAAATGGTTTAATGTAAACACTTTACCTTTGTCAGCGTGCATTTCGAAGAATTTTACAAAGCGATCACGAATCACGGCGACTACTTGTCAAAATTTTTTATCAGAGGGGCATGAACACGTGTTGACAGGAGAACAAAGAGATAGAAATGTCATCCCGAATGCTTTTACGTAAAGCTCAGCTAAGGGCGCGCTCTCTCAAAGTTTGTGCAGATTTTTAGTTTTCACCCGTTAGGGACACTTTAGGTACATATTCTCAGCATCCCATTTGTGACCTTTTTGTATAATAAAGGTGCGTTCACACACTCTGACAGTCAACACTGGCTATACCTCTGGAAGGTGTTCATTTTAAAAAATCGGAAGCATTACGTCGCCAGTGTGCGAACCATGTCCGCAGACGAATTCTGTTTTCTGGCGAGAAAATTTTCACCGTATAGGAATCGTTCAACAAACAGAACAAAAGAGTGTATGCTGTGTCATCAAAACGAAGGTCCGAACTCATTCCGCAAGTTCAGAGAGGTCACCATCCGGATTATGTGATGGTTTGGTGGTGAGTCGCCTGTGATGGGATCAGCAAGCTACATTTTTACGAAAAAGAAATCAAAACTTCGGTGAAAGTGTATCAATCAGACGATTTAGAAAAGGTTGTGAAGTCTCTCAACACGACATTTGCAAACAAGCCGTGAACCTTTCAACAAGACTCCGCTGCAGCTCACAAGGCAAAAACGACTCAAAGTTGCTTAAAAAACCATGTACCGAACTTCATTTCTACAAATGGTTGGCCTGCTGGTAGCCCAGACCTGAATCCATTGGACTACAAACTGTGGTCCGTTCTTGAGGCTATGGCTTGCTCTATTCGACACCCAAATATTGAGTCTTTGATCGATGAGTGGCCAGAGGGACTTCATCGTGGGTGGAAGGCACAAGGCGGCCATTTCAAATAAGTTGTTTTACGATTTGTAGACAAAATACTCATTCGTTTTCATTTTATGACCTACATCTAACCTACAGAATTCGAACAGCACAGTTTGAAAAGTTACTTCACAGCTGACACCAATAGCTGGTGAAGATGACCGGTTAAGTAAAAGTTTTTAGCGAAAATACTTTTTTTCAGATGACCCGGGGCGGGGCACACACTAGCCACGGCTCCACAACCGGCCACGTTACATAAATTTGCACAATCTTAATATAGTCAGCGTACAGAGTATGTATAAATTTTACTGTTTCATATTATTGTCGAGATCATAATCCAAGAAAGTTGATTATAAATTTAAGTTAAGAGTATAATCTTAAAGAATCTTTAAAGTTGGTATAATGTTTTAATTTCTAATGTAAACTAGAGCGTTGCCATAAAATTACCCGGTATTATGTACTTGTATGCACAATTATTTTCATATTTTAAACTCAGTTTTTCTAATCGCAAAGCATTTTAATGGCCACCTATAAACATTTTACAAAAAGCAGCTCAAGTGCTTAGCTTTGCTACCACCAGTATGAGAGGTCCCACATAAAATGTGTCAAATTATGGCTGCCCATTAAGCTCCAAGAAAGTATGCTACAATAAAGTGGGCGTTGCAGGGGGAGGAAACACAATTCCATGGAAAAGTTCAGAGCTTGTTAGTGCAACTTCAACGATAGGTTCATATTTATAGATTTTTTTTTTTGGTAGTAGAAAATGAAAATGCTAATGCCAAGGACAGAAATGACCACAGCTGTGCGTGAAGTGTGCGTCAATTCGATAATGCCCCTCCTCCACATCTATGCACAATTTGCGTCATTACATGTGAGCAAGAAAGGGAGCAATATTTTTCACTCAAAGACATGTCAAATACGTACAACTTGATATTAGGAAATGTCTGTTTAAGTGACAGCTGTCAAATGCTTCAATTCAATGTGCAAGAATATTCGGTTGGAGGTGCACAAATCTGCCCCAATAAATTGACGTAGAGTGTGGTTTGACGTATAAAGCTGCGATTCCTGTCACTGTTTCAGCTATATATAAATGTCTGTCTGCGTGCATCTATAAGCCGATTTAGAAAACATTTCGTTTCCAGATTTTCTTTACTAACAACCTCAAATCTGTTCGTTTCTCTGAAGGAATTTTTCTTAAGAATTTAAATTTGTGAAGCTTTAATGCGTCATTTGTGTTCGTGGAAGGCCTTTCGCCTAAGTGGCCTGGGCATATAATTTAAAGTGCATAATCCGCTTAGGGCGTGAGAAGCACAAACACAAAAAGGCGTTGAAAATAGTGTAAAGGCAATATGCTGTAAATGTCCTCTGCATTTCACCGACTTTACTTGGCAACTACTATTAATTTTCCATTAACTTGCTTTCCCACCCGCATTTGTTGTTGTTCTTGTCTTGCCTTCCATTTTAAAATGTCAATCAAAAATAATTTCAGCTTGTCATAACAATATGGAGCAAAGACCGTCTGCTGCTGGAAAATTGGATTGCTATGTGAAAAATGTATTATTTCCTTTTCTCTGTCTTCTTTTACATCATCAAAAGTGTCAACAAATAAAAAAAAAGACGAGATTATTTTCTGAAAAATTTTCCAAGTGACACTTGCAGATGTTTTCAGGATTCAACACTTGACTATCATTTGCTGCAAGTGCTGCCACCAGGGGAAAGTGTGGGGGCATAGTGAAAAGTTTGTGTACAAAGTCAAATGTTATCTATTATTTTTCAGCCCTATTTGGAGGTCAAGAAATGCTCTTGGAATAGCTATACAGAGAAGCAGATCTCTTCTAGTTTTATTATCTGCACCAAAGGTACACAGAATTTGCACTTATATTAAGTTTGTGCAAAAGTATATAAGAGCTAGAGAAAGCATCGCATACACCTTCATGTATATATATTCTTGATAAGCAACAACAGCCGAGTCGATATAGCCATGTCCGTATGTCTGTCGGTCAGTATGAATGGACAGATCTCAGAGATGATAAGAGATAAAGGTTTGACTTGTATGGGACAAAGCTTTTTAACTTGCAGGCAAATCAGTTTTATTTTCAATTCCCGCCCCCAATTTTGAAAAAACGTCATATCTTCGGCAGTTTTATAGATAGAAGGTTTGTATCTTATGGATATATTTAGTAATCAGCATTATTTTTCGATCCGCCAAAGGAACGATTTTAACACAAACTTTGGGAGTATATGATAGTCGGGCTTGACCGTTTTTTTTCTTGTTAGGAATGCAAACCAAGTCGACTTAAGCACACTTTTACAGTAAGTTCGTTTCATTTGTGCATAAAAAACATATTTTGGTAGATGGTAATGATGAATCTTTAAAAGATCTTTAAGACATAGTGTAAGAAAGCTCTTAGCCCAGGGTATATATCTCAGTCGCGTCTAGGGTCTTATTACAAGAAATTTGTAAAGAATGTCTGAGACACCTGACTTACTAGCAGTCATTGCTCGGGCGGGAAGGTATCCTCGTCACCGAATCTCTAGCCGCTGATCTAACTCTTCAAGAGTGCGAGAGGTGGGGAATAGAAAGACGCTTGCAGCAGGAAGTGGTCCTCGCATGCAAACTGGGTAGGTTGATAAGGAGGGGTGAGAGCGAGAATCCACGACTCTCGAAAGGATAGGGGGATTCACGCCCTCGGGCAACCGGCTACCAAGGTGGAATCGGAATGTGATCCACGCCCACAGGCAAATAGCCGGTCGATGGCCGGTGTTTGCTTCGAGTGGGGGTCGATAAGCAAGTACGTTTGAGCCGGGATCTTGTTGCCTCTTGTTGAGGTTTAAGTCGCCTCTAGTCGAAAACTTCGTGTTGCCTCGGTTGAGGACTTCGTTGCCTCGCGTTGAGGGCTTTGCTGCCTCGCGTTGAGGGCTTTGTTGTTCAGGTTCACGGGAGTGCGCATAGTAGACACGACTGAACCAGAATCGGTGTGCCTCGGATGAGGACTTTGGCGCTGCCTCCGATGAAGATATCCATGTAGTCATCTGTGGAGCCGTTGTCTTTGAGTTTCACAATCGTTAAAAATTTCGCCGGCACAGTCTGCGTGTGTGTGAGCGCGCGCCTTTAGTTTTTTGTACGCGTCTCTCGCACATGTGTGTGTGCGTTCATCAGAATTTTTTGCAATTTTCGGTGGCAGCGAATTGTTGGAGAATCGCGAGTTGATGTCGAAATCTCGGGGTCACCACTTTGGGGATTATGATGCCGGCGTGCACTAGATATATTTATTGTTTATTAACTTAATTAGTTTCACAATAATTGTTGGGAGAAACCAGCTCCGAGCGCAGGCTTCGCGTTCGCTTCGCGTGGTAATCGATTGTCGCTGATGGCTAGTGTGGGCAGAGCCGCCAAAAGTTAACTACCGTGATCCTCGTCTTGTTAAGGTTTGTGAAGTGCTTTATTCAATTTCACTTTATTCCTTTCCGCACTCAAAAGTCTTGCTGCAATGTTACTTTCTTTCTTTCTCCTTTTACTCCTGACTTACTTCTACACTTGTCTGTCTAAATTTTCTCGATCCTCATTAGTTTGTCTCCGCATTCGCGTACGTCCGATCGTGTAAAGCGCGTCTGACTGAATCCCCTTTTGACTGCGTCCGCGTACGTCCGATCGGCGGGTTATGTGGGATCTGCAGCCCTTAGGAGCTTTCGCCAGTCAGTCGGCTTTTAGAACCGGCTTGCCTCTTTACGTGAGTGAACGGCCGTTACGTTTGAAACTCTGATTTTAGATGTAGTGGGAGTCTACTTCACGATAGTTTTATACTTTAAAGCAGGGATCAGCCATGTGAGCAGAGAAACTGCTACTGGCAGCTGCCAACGTCTGCAGAAGTCTATGCCAAACTTTGACGACCCTTGCTTTTAAGTATATTCGTACGCAGCGATTCGGTGGCGTAATACCTCTGTTACCCACTGAACCGAAACAGTCTTTAAAATGTGTCCTAATCTTATTAGAAATACTTAGGGCAAGCTTTAGTTTTCCCTCTTAAATAATAAACATTTCAATAAGTCCTATTTGCATTTTATTTCTTTGTTTCTCTCTGATGGTTCAATTTGCCCACAAATCGTATTTTCTTGGCATTACTCACACGTTTCATGTCGTGCTCTGAGTGCCCCCCATTAGCTCATAATGTGACTGTGGAAATCTTTTACATATTTCATTTTCTACCCTCGAGTCAAGTTAAATAGACGAGAAATCGATTTTCACTGATTTATGGTAGCATAGAAATTGTTTGCTTGTTTGCTGCTTGTTGATTATATTGACAGTTCAATGTTAGTTTTTCCTTTATGAACATCATTTAAATTTCCAGCCTTTCCCTTTCGCACACACTCACAAACACACACACACTCGGTGCCCACTTCAACTTCTATTGTTTGCTGCTGAATCGGTTGTCCTTTTTTCTCGTTCTTCCCTTTTGCATTTTAATTCCATTTCAGAACGTATATTGTATTAATTGATTGAAGAACCTTCTGCCACTTTCAGCTGAATGACATTTTGCTGTCATGGCTTCCGTATCATGTCATTCATCATATGTGCGTGTGTGTGTGTGTGTGTGTGTGTGTGAGCTTCTGTGTGAAGACAAAATATTTGTCATGACTCTCTGGCAGCCTTTTTTCATTATTAATAATGCATTTTGCAATTAATTTCATTTTTGCTGTTTTATAGAGCATAAATCATTGATGGATAAAATTGAGAATTAAATTTTCAATATTTTCTATCAATATATAAAACATGCTTAAAGTTTAATTTAACAATCTAGTTTGTAACTGACACTTATCCGTTTGGCATCGTTGCTGGGAAACATCTGAAACATTTTTCATAAAGTTATTTAGTTATTTAGTTGAATAAAACAAGAAAATGATTCCGAACGTTTTCTTTCATTTTGTTTTGATTTCTGAAATTAAACTAAACTTCGAAAAGGAAATCCGTCAGGCATTTATATAGCAGATTATCTCTATAATTTTTTTATAAGAAAGCGTTATCAGTTCAACGATTTCGACAAATTTTAATCAGATTGGGTTAATATATGTAAAGCTCAGAGCGTATGTGCTTCAGTCGGAACGAAAGGAATGACAGATAATGGGGAAACTAATCAAACTATTTGATTTTCCAAGCGTACATCTCTAGAATGTCGGGAATCGATGAAATAAATGCAATGAATTAAAATGATATAGAATGCTTTAGACTGTATACGATTATACAATTTTAATGAGCACGAATTCACGTTTTGAATAGTACTGAATAGCTCTTGCGAGCGATCCTTCTTTTATTGTAAATTGTTTCAAACCTTAAGTCTATCTTATCTAATTCGTTTGTTGAGTCAAAGATCATGTATCCACGACCCTTTGGTTACTTATATTTATCTGGGATGCAAACCGATTGGAAATAAGGACTGATTCGGTTAAGTGGTTCACATAGTTTTTGAACCACCGGTTCGGTTTTTTACATTGTTTTTGAACCCAACTGAACCGCGGTTTCGGTTCGGTTCAGTGGTCAGTCCTTATTTATTATAAATTTAAGCCAGTTTCTGTTTTTGCAAATAGCTCCGATCTTCCCTAAAATCTGCGCGGAATGGAATTCGCAACGCACTTTATGTCCTTGGATGCCGAAAATCTGTAAAATCTCAACCTTTAAAGCCCATCCTTAAGTTTAACGACCAGATATTTTCATATTTATATATAAAAAATGACAAAAACTTATTTCTGGGATCACCCTAATTCCCGCCGAACATAAACCCTTGAGGATAACGTCCCGAATTTTGCTTAAACCTGTTCGAAAATCTATTTCATTCCAGACTTTCGATGGTAAGGCCGTCCAAAAGTTGTCAAAAACGCATTTCTGTTCAAGGATCGTTATTAATTTTGCCGAGTCTCAAGCCCTACGCCATTTCTTAAGTATAAAGCCCCAGTTTGCCCTAAAGTCTGCACGAAAAGATATTTTTCCGAAGTTTCGAAGTAAAAGCAGTCCGATAACGTGTTAGAAACTCCATTATTTTCTTTGATCGCCCTTAATTTCACCCTATGACAACTCTTGAAGTCTTTTGTTGAGTATAACGTCGCAATTTACCCTGAAATCTGATCGGAAAGTCATTTTGAAGTTGAGACAAGTCCAAAACTTCTTTTTGTTTTAAGATTACCCTTCATTCCACCAAACCTTAACCCTTCAAGCCCATTCTGAATTTTAACATTCAAAAATATCCTTAAATTTGTTCAGAAAGTAATTGTGTTGAACTTTTGAAGCTGCAGAAGTTTGAAAAACTATAAACCTTGGTGGGACACACTATTTGATGAAAAATAAAGTTGGATCGAACACATTAAAAGGTACTAGTTCTGGTTTTAAGAGGTATTACGCCCCGGGTTTTTTTGAACGAACTCTTTTTGGTCTAGCTAGTCCTTTAAATATTGAAAATTTTCTCGGAGAAAGCTATCTTATACCGAAAAACTTTTTAAAATATCAAAGCTCACCTATAGTGTCTTTTCCCCGAACTTTTGCTTCAATATTCGAAATATAATGATTTCTAAAGTGATATGTGACTTTTCGACCATTTCGATACTGAATTTCTAGAGAATTAAAAAGTTTGAATAGTTGGATGTGCTTGCTTTTCCATAATGATATCACTTTAATAGCTGTTCTCCTGGCTAAAGTCGGATTAAGGTGAAGAAGCTCGACAAATAAATCGATTAGCAACTACAAAAAAGGAATTTTAACTTATGACAGGCATATTCAGAGGTCGGTGGACAATGGGATGTTTCAAAATGGTTGGGTGCTACATAAATCCGGCATCAATTAGAACTTATCGTAGCAATTCGATTGAAAAGTCCCAAAATTTGTGCGTCTTGAGACTCGTCAGTAAACTGAACCGAACAGAACCGTTTTCATTTGTGGTTTTCGGACCGATTCAACATTTTCAAAGGGACGCTGGTTCGGTTTGCGGTTCGGTTTATCATCTGGAACTAGCGGTTCGGTTCGGTTTGGTTCGGTTCGGTTCAGAACCGGTTTGCATCCCTGATATTTATTGTTATTACTACGTTGTATGGGTTAGGTAGTCTTTTATGCTTATGTTAGGATATTTGAACATTGACATATTTTTGGATTAGGTTATCTTATCTACGATCTCTTAGGCTTCATGTGCGTCGATTGGAAGGCGGTCGTGGTATCTTATGTTTTATTTCTAAACATTCTCCAGGGCCTAAAATGCGACAGCCACTCATCCTTTTTATATCTATCGAATATGTTAATGCTCCATTAAGCCCAATCGACCCCATTTTCTAGCTTGACCATTATCTGGGGGCCTACAATGCGACATCCACACTCTTCCGTAATAATCATAGACTATAATTAAATACGTATTCTGGTGGGAATCGATTTCGTCGCCTGAAATATAGGAGAGAAGATTCGGAAATAAATGGCCTTAAAGGGTCCCAATCGGCTTGGAGTCCAGGCGTTCTCTCCCGTACCCTCCAGCGTGTATGAAGGCGCTTCCTTGTCGTCATCTGTAAGAATATCGTTATCGCGATAACCTTTCAATTGGGAGTCCGAATGCGAATCTCCCGCCTTACCACAGCGCCTCCTGATTAAAAGGACTGCTTGCTGTCGTTTTGCGATTTCAGAATGTTTCGTACATAGTTAAACGTTCTAATAATAAGAAAGGTCGCTAACCAACGGAAATAGCATAAGTACTTTTAAGAACCAGTTCTTCTTCTTGAAATTTGAAGTACACAGAGAAAAAAATCCGTTCTAAATGTACCAAAATCGTGACCACTTGGCTTTTTCTCAACTAATGAACATATCACATTATTATTACATTATCGATTTGGGATTGTTTTAAAAACATTTTGTGTTTGGTTAATAAACATTTTGGGCTTGTTTCAAGCACATTTTGTGCTTGCTTCATGTACATTTTTTGCTTTTAGAAATGTTGTGCTCGAAAACACAAAAATTTATCATGGCCCGAATCACCCCCACATTTCCTCCCCCTTAAGAAGATTCTATTTATTCAATAATACATTTTTTTTTACTTACCTTGTCTGTGATTCGAACTTAGGACCTCGGCACTCTACACGAATGACGGACATCTTAACCAATTTCGATCTGAAAATCAAGTTTAAAACTATATTTAAGATACCTACAAAAGCTGAGTGCTATGTTGATGTAGCTTTATTATGATTGTCTGAACTTGTCTCTTTCTGTGCCAAGGCACTATCAGTCCCGCTAACTCTTGTGCAAAATGTAACGAGATAATTCCCTTTGCACATTCTACTTTCATATCAATTAATGATGTGTGAGCCTCACCCCAGCATGTTTCGCAATTTCACTTTGCGATAAAGAAAATAAATATTTACCGTTGTTGTTGTTGTGGTTGTTGCTCAGGACGAAGATGATGATGATGACTCGTCAGTGGTAAACCCCTTTATATAAATATTAAGCTGACACACAAGAAAATCTCATCAAAAATATGTATGTACTCTGTTGTACAGAAACGGCGCAAGTTGCTTGGTTTTTTTTTGTGTTTCTATGTGTGTTGACCTTAACAATGGTTTTTATGGTGGGCCACCCAGCACAAGGATCAGCCTCAATTTACGTGTACTAGTTGCAGTCAGAAGAGTGGATTAAAAACCAGGGGCAACCATATGAATAGAAGTAGATGAACAGCAGCAACAGCAACGTCAGAAAAAGCTCGGCCTATCTTCTCTGCTCTCGTTTTTTTGGTGTCTCCCTCTGTTGTTGACATACATGAAAAGCCAAACACACTGCACTTCCGTTGATAAAACTCTGCGTTGTCCATCCACCCTTAAAACACATTCCATCATCATCATCATTAGCAACCAAAATTGTTGGCAGACTTTAATTAGTTGTCCATATTCATTATACAAAACTAATTATGGTCGGTAAAATTTGAATGATTGGCAGTCAAATTACGGCAGCTTAAAGAAGTTTTAAAGCAGACCAAAAAACACATGTAGCTACAACATGGCCACAGCAAATTCAAAGCAAAGGACCAAAGGCAAGAGATGACAATGATTGCGGCATGTGCCATGTGTAGTTATGACCACAACGACAAGGACTAACCAACAGACTGCATAAAAAAGCAAAATGAAAACGTTTTCTGATTAAAGGGAGGAGAGAAGCTTGCAAAAACTGTAAAAACAATTAAAATGGCGGCACAGAATAGAAAGAGGGATGATGAAATTGAAGAAGGGGAGCAGCAACAAGCTGCCATTACATCCGCTTGCGTTTTCCCCGTACCCTGTTGATATGTTGCTGTCTGAAGCGAGCTTTGCTTATGTCAATAATGTCAGGGTATGGCAAAATATGGTCTCTCTGTGTGTTATGCTGTGTGTGCCTTATCATGTCGTGCCAAGCAGACGAAATTTTTATTGAGCTCCATTTTTGGTTAATGCTTATTTTGATGAAAATGGCTGAAATTGCTAAAATTCTATTTGTTGAGAAGACGGGTGGAAAAGGATTGAAGCTTAAGATGATATTTCAGGGGAAAACTAAGGGCATACCAAACAAGTAATGCAAAAGCAATTATTTGGTATGTTTTTGAAGTGAAACATCACACAAAAAGATATTATACCAAGCTTAAAAAGGATTCAAAAATACCTTAACGGGGTAAATCGATAACTTTTGGTATACTCATTTTCATTTCGAACTCAAAATTTTTTGTATGATACATGGACTAAAAAATACTAAAACTTAGTTCAAGCGAGCTGGATTTTGGTTTAAGAAGTTTTAAGCAGGGATTAATACCGGTACCGGAACCGTTAACCGAGATAAACCGTTTCAAATCACGTACCGTAACCGAAATCGGAACCGATTCAGATTTTTTTTGAGATCCGAATACCGGTTACCGTTATTATTGGAACCGATAGAACCGAAACATACCCGAACGTTGATACCGATACGGTTTCGTTTTTTTTACCTTTGCAGATAAATTTTGGTCAGATGTTTGTAACGCGAAGAAGTAATCATAAGACGTACTTTACACGATGTCAAATTTTCTTGTCACTTTTCTAAGCAGGACATTTCTTAAATTTTGCGGACGACATTCTTGTGTTCCTCCATTTAGTAACGCGAAATAAGAAAGAAATATAAAAATCATTGTCTTGTCAGGGACTCGAACTCCCAACCTCTACCTTTTTGCCCAACACAAATGATGGCATCTCATCGCACAGCACCATAGCACATAGTTGTTGATTCATGTTTAAAATTTTATTAATACTTTTCCGCTTTCGTTCCTATCCCTAAAGGGATTGAAGTAAGCACATTGGGAATGAAACAAGCTCGAAAGGCTTGCGCCAAGCCTTAAAAGCTCTAATTGAGTAGAATATTCTGTAAATTGAGATGGATTTTTTAAGTTCGTCCCGGGACTACTCTAAGAAAAAAAGATTGATTTTATTTCGCCGTTTTTTTTTTTGGGGGCTTTGGCTTTCTAGGAGTAACGGGTATAAAGCTGGTTCGGTTTAAAATATTACTTAAGCCGCTTTTAGCAAATCGAATTAATTTTCTGTGCAATAAGTTAAAAAACGGGTCTAAGTTCATGTCTAAGCTCGGTTTATAATGGGTTCGAAAAGAAAAATCAAGCAAGTTCTAACATCTCATATTTTGGTACAGAAAGTAGAGGCTACCTTCCATTTACAAAGACATGAAAGCAATGGAATGGGTCGTTGTAAAGGAAAATACTATGTCTACTAGGGTGCACTTTTTAAGGCCAAAACTGAAATTTCGAAAGCGCCCCCTTAATAGATTCCTTTTGTATTATAGGTAATAAAATTTCAAACAAAAGAAAAAATGCACAGTATTAATGGGCGCAATGAGGCCATAAAGTTTGCTCTATAAATTGCGCATTGCGTAAGCTACAACAAAATTTCTACAATGAAATCTGTGCTACATGGGTCGGGTTGTCACTTTTGAAAGTCTGGCAAGGTATTTCGATTTTGATAAAAAAATTCCCCAATTCTGTCATAGTCGACAGTCGACAGTGTTGAAATGCCGACTTTCGTGTTAAGTACGAGAGTACGAGTTCCCGGGTTCAATTCCCAGGTAAAGAATGTTCATAGCATGACAACAACCGTTGACCGTCGAACTCGCCGCTTTGATCAGCGACACATGTTAGTACTCCACGAATTTTTTGAATTGTGTGCTCAATTCTCGAAGGTACCATTGAGTATAATGTAATTAAACAAGTGAGTATAGATCATTTTATTGAAAGTACGAAAACAATTTGTTTGAAATCAACGCCAACTACAAAAACTTTTTCTTTTTCTCGTTAAATATATACCATAAACTAGCGAATCAAGGGGCGCCAGCATGACCTTAAATTTTGAAAGTATCAAAAATTTAACCAAAAAGGAAAATTCGAAGCGTCCTCCTTAAAATAAAGCCGAGAATTTTTACAAATTTGTTCATACAGGGTGCTACATTCAAATAACTTTTTTTTCAGTGTATAGAATTCATTTTTCTTTTATTCATGTTAAAGCTCATTCAATTTTATTAAATATAGCTTAATTAGATCTAAAAATAATTGAATTTAAATGCCCCCTGCTCTTTGATGCGTGTGCGGCATCCTATCAAAAAGTTGTTCTTTACTGCTTGGAGAGTTGACACAGGAATAGCCGCAATTGTTGCGCGAATGGATTGCTTTAGTTCATTTAAAATTGTCGGATTTGTTTTGTAGACTTCCTGTTTGCAATAACCCCACAAAAAAAGTCAGGTGCAGTAAGGTATGGCGACCTGGGGGCCAATGGAATGTGGAGTTTCTGGATATCAGCTTATTGGGAAATTTTCATCGCAATTCTGTCATAACAGGCTGGGCTATGTGAGGAGTTGATCCATCTTGTTGACACCACACAGAGTTGAATGGAATTCTCTTTCGTAATTCTGGATAGAAAAACTCTCTCAACATGCTCAAGTAACGGTCTCCAGTAACAGTAACGGTGTGACCGTTTTCTTCGAAGAAGAAGGGCCCGACAATGCAGCGTGATGAAACTGCACACCACACTGTGACACGAAGTGGATGCAATTACGTCTCATGGAGTATCTGTCGGTTGAAAGCACTCCAGTTCAACTTGTTTTCGTCCTCTTCCACCATTTAAAGCATATTCTGGGAAAATTCCAAGCGAATCGCCAAGTCTGCTGCGTTCAGTTTGTTGGCCATTTGAATTTTATATGGGAATAAGTTCAAATCATTGTGCATAATTGACTGCAATGACTGTCTACTTATATCCATTTGAGCAGATAAGTTCCTTGTCGAAGCTTTTGGATTGTTTTTTATGGCTGCAGCTACCGCAGCGATAGTTTCATCCGTTCGAACTGTAGGGTTTCGTTGGCAAGGTCTTCTTTCGACTGTCCCACCCTCGGCAAAATAGTTAACAAGTCTCATTATGGTCCATCAGCTCGGAGGATCGTCGCCAAACGTGCGCCTATACTCTCTTTGAACCGAAACTACGGACTCCAGGGCGGCGGACTATCTAAAATATTGTTTCAGTGTCCCAATTATCCATTTTCCATAAATTTAAAGATCAATCTGCGAAACAAAACAAAATTAACTAGATTCATCAAATAGAAAAAAAGTAATTCAATTTTTTTTTGGTAGCAGCTTTCTTAGCCAACCTGTATATAACGGGTGACAACTAAAAATCTGCACAAACTTCAAAATGCTGCCATAACCACAATTCTCAACGGATCATTATGAAAATTTGACAGTTGGTTTATGACTACATACACAAAAGAATTGCATCAATGCATTTGGTCGAAAGGACCGTTAGCTTCCGACGTAGCTTCCGGAAAATGTTTTCGCAGGCGGCCTGTAGGACCTCAGGGTCGTATTTCCGGATACATAAGCGAATCCTGTTGGTCAGTTCTTTGATATTTTTGGCCTTCCAGTTGTTTTTGTAAAATGCAGCACTGAGACTTCCAAGAAAATCTTCAATTGGACGACACTGCGGCAAGTTTGTTGGGTTCCGTTCCTTTGGTACAAAAGGGATGTCTTTGCTGCTCAGGAAATCCGTCGTCATTTTATCGTAATGAGAAGAAGCTTTGTCAGGCCAGAAAAAATAATTATTGTCGGAATGATTTTTCCCTCAAAAAGGAATCAAAACCTTCTTTAAACACTCGTTTATGTACTCTTTGCATGAGGACTGCAATGCCACTTGTGTTGAACCACGGATTCGATATGCCCCTCTCAGAGATCGCAATGTAACTAAAGCATTACTATGGGCTCAAACTTTTGCTTGAACTTATATTTCACATCAGCAGGTGTTGACGATACATCGGAGGTGTAAACAACACTATTTCCCGGTACATGGCGCGACTCAGACGAAAGTATCTTTCATCGTCTAAAACAAAGAGTTTGCCATTTCGTAGAATTTTACAACGCGATCACGAAGACGTTCTTGTTCAGACGGCATGATGGCGACTACTTGTCAAAATTTTTGTCAGGGGGGCATAAAAACGTGTTGACAGGAGAACAAAGAAAAAGAAATGTCATCCCGAAAGCTTTTATGTAAAGCTCAGCTAAGGGCGCGCTCTCTCAAAGTTTATGCAGATTTTTAGTTGTCACCCCTTACCGAAAATATGGAAACATTTTTTTAACGACCGATGAACCGGTTCAAGAACTGAACCTTAGACTTAATGGTAGGTTCGAACTTCGGAACACTGCAGGCTTTTACTCGTTTGCAGCCTTGGGATTTAAGTTGACAAATCTAAGTTTGGGCTCGGAATGAGCGAAAAGATATAACATTTGGATATTGTCGACAAAATAAGGAATTGTGCCGGCTACAAGAAATTGGTAAAGCTCCCATTAATTCTTCTCGATGATATGACAACTCACCATGCACCATGTCAACATCGCTGTTTCAGTTCTTAAAATATTTCAAAGTTTGGATAACCTTTTTATACCCTTCTACCCATTGAAAATGGGTAAGAGCGGATCATGAAGGTTGTTTACCATTTCAGGGGGTCCCTGTTTATTAAACATTTTCAAAACAAAATCTCTATTTCAAAAGGTTTTAGCAGGTGTTCAACAGCTGCCGAAACAAACCTACAGCTTTGTAGTCCCTTAAGCTCTCAGCGTGAAAATAATTATCATCATTATCTGCCATCTCTTATCCCGCTATAAAGCTCAAGTTTTAAATACAACATAAGCTTCAAACAAAAAAACTTTTAAGCTGGCCAACCAAACTGAAATACAATCATAAATATACAACCAACTCGTTCTGTTTCTCTTTTTTCAAATTTTGTATTCCACTAACTGTGCGAAAGAGAAAACTTTTCCAATTTAGATTTATAAACCGACATAACGACGGCATTTCGCAGAAATAGACAGAGAGAAGGAAAAATGGAGTAAAACAAATACAGAGCACTTAAAGTTGCCGAGGGTCAGTAGTAAAATAAAACGAAATATGCACCGCATCTAATTTTCAAGCAATTTGAGGCAGCATCTGCTCTATTCGCAAAATGTTGCCAAATATTTTGTGAAACTTCCTCTCTTCATTCAGTTGCACAGCCACGACTAACCAAATTTGTATCTGTTCCCCCCTCAGACTGCGTGTGGTCTGCCGCTGACAGACATTAGCACAGCTTATGTCCCACCCACTCCCATTCCCATCCATCCATCCATTCCACTCTCCTATCTAATGCATGCGAGAATTTTGCAAAAACTGCAAGTTAAAAGTGGAATTTTGTGCCGACAATGTGGAAGGTGCGTCTGGCAGATATGAGCCAAGAGTTATTTTCATACACTCCTACAGTCAGTTTTGTGTGGTTCCATTATCTGGACATGCAGCCAGGCCGTGTTTAGATTTGGACAACACTTGCACCAAGCCAAATGCAATTTAAGTTTCGTGTTTTGTTTTGAAGATTTTTGAAGCCAAAAGTTCGGTTAAAGCCATCCATAACAATTAGTTGAAGGTGAGAAAAGATAACTTTAAGAGTTTGCGGGTTTGAAAAGTTTTTTGAATTGATAAGAGAGGATAAGATATAAGAAAGATTAAAAAGTTTTACATTTTGAAGCACAAACTGATGCAGAACATGTAGCAAGGAGAATTCTTTCAACACTTTTCGCCTTTTTAATTTATCGACCCTTGATTAGCCTAAGCAGTATGAAGGGTTCTTAAAGGTTTTACCCCTTTCATATTTATGTAAGTTTGTTTTAATAGCTCGCATTGCAAAAGGGAGAAGGGAAATGCGATCACACTTTCCCGCTTAACCCCAGTACCCCTTTGCGTCGCCAGTTTCCTGTAACTATTGTTTGTCATTTAAGTGGGGACCATATTTTATGCTCTCTCTTCCTGAGTAAACCTCAATGGACGCTGCGGTTTTTGCAATTCTGGCCACCCTCACCCAACTCGAACCTATTCAACCTCTCTACCAACTTCTATCCCCTTCGTTGGCCGTGATACTCAAATTCCAATAAATAACTTATATAACAGCAAACTGCAACGACTGTCAAATGATGTAGGAGCGTAATGGCGGGAGAGGTGGGACATTCAGATGAGTGTGTTAAGCGTGGGGCGTACCATTGGAATGTAGGAGAGTAGCTGCATGTGCGCATAAAAACCGCTGGCAATTTAATTGTCTCAATATTTCCGTGCGACTCCATTGAGGTGGGGTCGGGGGGGGGGCTTTGAGGATTTGCATGTTGTTGCAGTTGTTGCCACCGGGAACCGCAGAACTAGGTGAGTTGGCTGCTTGGCTGAAGGTGGGGTGGGGGGCGGGCATCTTTTGAGCCGAATTGCGGTTGTCATTTGCTGCGGCTACCGTCTGTTTGCCTGGTGTATGTCATGTAGGTTTGGCGAAATTAAATTTATGAAGGGAAGGTAAATAAGTAAAATAAAGGAAATAAGCAAGCTTCGTTTGCAGTTGAATAATTAAGAAATGTGCCGGTACGACATACAGTTTCAAAGGTTGCGCTTCCCTCTCTGAAACGTATTTATGCTTTAAATCTTCTTTAAAGTTCTGGGTCCTACACTCAGGGAAAAAAACCCAAAATAAAAATAAAAATTCTAGTTCTAAGATCGCGAATTTCTTGAACCACAAGTTTTGCACAATATGTTCTCCAGCATTGCTTGCTTTCTCTTTTTAGTTACTTTTCCTAGCTCCAGAATGAGATCGATTTCAAGAACTAAATTCTTTAGATCTGTTTTCTATCATTTTTTCTACCCTTGCAAAGGGTATATTTAAATCAGGGGCAGGCACATTGCTATCTCGTGTGCATACGTAAAATCTTAAAGCAGCGCTGCTTCCACACATACTGAAATTGAGGCAATTTTTGCGCTGCTCTCAAACACACACATGCAAAAATGTGAATGTATTTCTTGCCTGTCTCTGATTTAAATTGTCCAGATATTTGTAACGGATAGGCGGAAGCACCTCCGACCATATAAAATATATATTGGAGGTGCTCCCGAGACGTGAATTTGAAGTAGACTTGGTGTGTCACGACTTGTCAATACGTGAACGTAAGCATAAACAGAGTTTAGTGCGTGAAAATCTGTTAGAAAAGAAGTGATGTTTGTGTATAGTTCCCAAAGTTTTACGTGTTGGATTTTATGCAAAGAAGTTTTGACAGGTTGCTCTCAGCGTGGCACAGATGGGTTGTTGCGACACCGATGCATTCAATTGGGACCAGGGGAAATCGGACTTACATAATCAAATCCAACCCAGTTAAGCAACAAGCGAGCGCGATTTTGTTCTATGTTTTTTGAGTAAAGTTGTGGGTTGAAACCTTTTTTACAAATTAATTAAGTCGATCTTTGCTTGAATAGAAGCCGTTTAGAACTGTTTTAAAATCTGAATGAGTTTTTATCCCATCTGTAAACAAGCCTTTTCATAGGTTTCTACACATTTAACAAAGATTTTCTACCGCGCTTTCTTTTCTCATTTCTACATGCGGCATGTTAGCTTTTCTACATGCCACTTTTAAGGCCAAGCACATAGACTGTAACGACCTCTTTTCGTGGCACAGATGTAGCTCGCCGATGCCAGGATTTGTCACAGATATTATTTGATTCGGGGACACTTGTCTCTTCTGTTTGCTGGAAGCGTTCATCCGCCCAATGAGTAGACAATGAGAATCGAGGTGATATTCTAATTCAGGGGTGGGCAGCAGAATTTGACGCGAGGGCTCTGCTGCTACAACAATAACATTTTTTTCCGTCGTTTGCTTTGACTCTCAGTGCGCTGTTGTTGTAAACTGCGGTCGAGCCGGGACTAGCTGCGGGCTGCAAGCGACAGGCAGGCCAAGCGATGCCCACCCCTGCTCTAATTTATTGTTATTTTCTATTCGTGGTTATGGCCCATCACGTTCGGACTGTCTCGCTTGCGTGCCTTGGTTTTTGGGTGCCCGAGGCGCGCGGGGGACGCGCGGGGCCGATCTGTATCGTCTGGGTCCTTGCCTTGGGAGCCAACCTAGTCACCGGGAGCCGTTCCAAGTGCAGTGCGTCGCTCTTGAAGGATCGGGCCAGGGGTCGACCTGGTTCGTCTTGATGCTTACCGAGGGAGTCGACCTAGTGAACGAAAACCGTTCCAAGTCTTGCTTGGTAGGAACGCGCGTGCGCAGTGGGTTCATCCTACCGGATGCAGTGAATCAATCTCGTTGAACCGGGTCAGGGTAACCCCTGTTTCCCTGACGGATGCAGTGCGAACTACCTGATGTTTTGGTCAGGGAGCCGATTCAGAAATCGCACAACCTGAGGCTCAACCTACGCCTTTTCCGAAACCGCACGTCCGGAGCCGATCGAGCGATTCGTAAATCGCACAAGATTCCTTAGTCGGTCACCTGATATTTTGTTCAGGGAGCCGATTCGGAAATCGCACAGCCTGAGGCTCATCCGCCGCCGATTCGGAAATCGCACGTCCGAAGCCGATCAAGCCTTGTTATTCTGCTGCTCTGCTTTTATAGGTGGCTGACTGCGGTCGGCGTCGGCTGCGCTGTCGATGATAATCGTCGATAAGCCTATCGTCAGCTGTTGGTAATCGGTAGTGATGGCTATGGCGCGCGTCGGCTTTTGGCTTGAATAAGCGCGCGTATTTTATTTAACTAAAAATAATGAACTTAGATTAAAGACTTCAATTGGCTTAAGATTCGTTATTATGTTATTATTATAATGTTGCGAGGCGTCGCAAAACAAAAAAAATTTCATCACGCGAGGCGAGCCGCAAATCACAGTAAAGCGACAAGCGACGATGAGCGAATGGGATCAACAACACGTTTCGTGTAGATTTTCTATATGTAGCATTGAGCATTTGAAATCCTTAACATTTATTACGAAATCCTACATGTCTCGTGTGAAGAACAGTTTTCTATTGAAACATATAGCTTCTTATACTCTGTACCAAAGGTACAGCCGGGTCAATTTAGCCATGTCCGTCTATCCGTCCGTCCGTCTGTCCGTATGAATAAACAGATCTCGGAGATGGTAAGAGATAGGGGTTCGTTATCAGGGATGAGTGACTTCGGCAACATTTCACACGCTGCCTCAAAATTTGTAAGTCAAGTTTTCAATGCAGTGAGCACATTCGTACAATAAGTGTAATGGACAGAAAAATGTGCTTGTGTTGGTGAGCACTAAAGACAGCAGTCGATTTCAGCGCTTCTCTCTCAAAAAGTTGCTTAAATTTGTTAATGCCTAACATGTTCATGTTCAATTGTTATTTCACACTTGTTTCAATTTAAGATTTGGTTCACAGTGAAAAATATATGGGAATTCTGGGTTCCGCCCGGTTTGGTTCCAAACAGTTTTGAAGCACTGCTTAAGACAAACCCTATTTACTCTTTAAACAAAAATTTACCCACTTAAAATAAGACTAAATTATAAAATAAATCTCAGTTCATTTTTAAAGCCAACAGCAAATACATAAAAAAGTACACCATTTTGCGGGTTTAAGAACTTAAAATTCTTAACCTAAAACTTTACTACAAACAAAATAAGCGAAGCGATAGATCTAGTTGTCGATTTCATGTATAAAATACTTAACAATCTAAGAACGAGCAAATTTTTTTCAAGACTGTTCGTTCTCAAATTATTCCTTATACGTTTTCCTGAGTGTAAGATAATGGGAATTTGTCATTGCATTGTATATATATTTTATACCCATTCCAAGAAATAATATCGCGTCTTATAATAATAAATAAAAATTAAATCGCGTCTAATAAAAGAATATTGTTTTTGACTTAAAATTGATTCATACTTAACTAAAGTATGAACTCTGACAGCTTTTTTCTGTGTGTACTGAAGCGTCATCTTTGGCTGAATTGCTTCTTACTCTTACCATCTTTCTTGCTGTCCCATACTTAATGCTTCCCACTCCATTCTCGCCATTTCCTTTGTACCGTTAATCAAATTATTTATGGGTCTGGACATGTACTATGTGAACATTATCAGCAGGACAACAGTCGCTTGTAGTTTTACTTCATATTAAAGGCAAGGCCTCCTCTCAATGTCACATATCTCCTCAACGCATATTTCGAGAAAGACTCGGGATTCCATAGAGAATCAACCGTTACTTTTGGTCCAAGATGATTTTCACGACACAGAAAATTTGTTGCGCAATCGAAAGGACAAAGATGGCAGTCGCTTGAACTCACGAGCAAATAGCAAAAGCAAGCAAGTAGATTCCTTGGATGAGGAACAAGACCAGGAGCAAGAACTAGAGCACCTGCTTACTAACGCCAGTGATGGGGATGATGATGCTAATGCTGATGAACAGGTGAGCAGATAATTTTGTATGTGTGTGCTGAGCTTAGATGCCTGGGCTGCTGTGTTTCCAAAAACTAAATTACAACTTATTCAACCGCAGGCAAATGACATAACGTCCTGCCACCCCCGCAAGCCTTCAAAAACGTGACCGAGCATAATTTTGAAGTCATAAATTTTGATTAATTACACACACGTGCTGCTCTGCTAGCCAATTTCGTCTTCGTCCAAAAGCTTTACATTTAGCAAAAAAACACGTTAAGCAAATTAGCTTAATTGTTGCTCATTTGCCATAATTTCCCATTATTTTGCTTCCTTTTTACTTTTGTGTGCGCAATTGTTGAGGTAATTTTCGGTACAGGGTGCTCAGAAAAACCTGATAAGAGTTTGAAAAATGCATTTAAGATGGAACAAAATTATGTTCTTCAATAAGCTTATTTTTATCATGTTCACTTTTTAGGCTTAGCATCAGGCTTAGCATGCATGGTGATTGAAGGTACTTTTTTGGTAAAGGCCCTTGAATGAGTCTTGCTATAAAATGTTTAAAGTAAAGGCGAGCGCGGGTCAGTTTCCAAAAACACTGGGACTAGAGGCAATTCCCAATGCTACCGTAAATCCCAACGCTTATCAAAATTATTGCGAAAGTAAAAATGGAAGAGAGCTGAAATCCCAAACAAGATGTGTTTATTAATTACAAGACGATAATTAGTTAGAGTTGCAAACTGTAAAAGTATTAGATTCTTTCGTTATCCGTTATCAGTGATCGGTGAGACTGACTTCGACAAAACTTCTCAGGCTGCATAAGTATTTGTAAGTCACATATGCTGACTCTGCAGAGAAAAGTTTTCAATGCTTTCAATTGTAGAAAACAGAAAAATGTACTTGTATTGGTGAGCACCAAAGACAGCAGTCGATTCAATTGCTTTTTTGTGCATCTCTCGTAAAATGTCGGTTCGGCTGTCTTTTTGTCCCCCATTACTATGGACTAGCCGGGTCTGCTTTATGTATTAGAATCTATTCTCAGTGGCAATTTTATAGAAAAATGTTCACTGTATCTTGGATGACCAGTTTCAATTTATGTACTGAACAGTGCACAAAACGGGCATTTTCTTCAATTTCAAAGTGCCTTGCCTCCCTATACTATTATATCTTAAACCAGCGGTGGACATAAGTTTCGATTTTGGTAGCAGTCCGACAACAACCCCTTATTGGCAGGTCTCCAGTCGGCAAGCCAGACACACACTGCATACATTTGCTTTTTCAGTCTTCTCGCTCGCGCACACTGCACTTGTTTTGCTGACTGCTTTTGCGACTTTCCCGCATCCTGCGCTGATGCGCAAAAGATTTGTTGTTTTAACTCGCTTCGAAACGAGACAACTGTGTGCGGCTGGCGCCAAGAATCGAGGCTATTTTTAATGCCACGCAAGCGCCAGTTGCCGTAAAATAACTCTCGGAGCAATGGGAGCAAGGGCTTGCCCTTCGCTAGATAAGGTAATATTCCAGTTACATTATAACTTCATACACCAAGTCTGTGAAGTTGTACAGCGTGATCCACCTAGTGTGCAAGGTTGTAAGGTAGATGCTGTACAAGACCAAACACCAAGTGTGTACAGTACAGTAGTATAGTAGTCCACAAGTCACCATACAAATTTCAAAATTGTCTATCGTCTTGTGAACTAAACACATACTTCCTCGCCAACATTTTCTCAAATTGTATATAGACTTGTAATTTAAAGCCCAAGTGTTTTCTGTTATACGCCCACTTTTCCGATTACATTGAACTCTGTTTTGAAGTCTGGAAGCTTACGAAAACGCCCAAGCTCATGTAAAAGTATACAGGCTTGTAATCGGCTGCCAGCCTTCAAAGTGTTAGAGAGGCCATCGATCTTGTATTGTGCTTCTGTGCCGCTGGGATATTTCCCCAGGATTTTGAAGACAACTTTGTCTTGAACAAACAGATTTCAGAAATGGTTAGAGATAGAGGTTTGCCGTGTATGGGACAAAAACTTCTTATACTTTCAGGTAGATCGTTTATTTAAAAAAAAAAAATCATATCTTCCACAGTTTTAAAGATGGTTCATACTTTCTGGACTTATATAGTAATCACGATTACCCGCCAAAGGATTGGAAAAGATTGTATAAACGGTTGCCAAGTTATGAGCAAAAGAATGACCGCTGCAGCAGCGCAGTGGCAGCGGTGCTTTCACCCAGCAAACCAAACGCTCGCAAACGATATCCCAAGCGAGTGAATTGCGTGAGTTAACCCGGCAAAACTCTCGCATACGGGTCGGGAAATGATAGTGAAATGATTCAGGTGTCGTTCAGTTTGTGGCAGTGAAAGTATCATTTACGATAGTTGCAAGCAATACGGTTAGCGTAGCTTTAAGCGGTATCTTTTGCGAGACTTTTTTGATAGTACTTGCGAGTGATTTAAAATATTTGCTGATACGTTTTTTTTATTAAAAAAAATAAAAAATTATATGTTTGTGAGCCCGTATGTGTCGCCTCACTCGGCCCGCCGACTCACCTTGTCTGGGACTCGAACTCAGGACCGCGGCACTTTTACACGAATGACTGACATCTTAACGTTCACCGATACAATCGGGTCGCGCGTGACACTGGCGAAATGACAGTGAAGAATGAAATCAACACGCCCGGGTGGTCGAATGGCAAGACATTTGCCTTGCAACGGCGAGGTCACGGGTTCGAATCAAACTCAAGGCATTAAATTAAAACCTATTTTTCTTGTTTTTTTAATTTTGTTTTTTTATTTTTCAGTTTTTTAACATTGTCTATTTTTTTCAATATTTTTACAATGCGCTTTGGTCCCACACTCGATATTTTTCGTAATTACGCAAAATGCTCACATGCTGGCCCGCTAATGAGCTCGCTTGCGAGTGCTCTGCGATAATAAAAATGAACTCTCATTCGTTGCTTACACGCGAGCTCGCTTGTGAGCATTCTGCGATAGTCTCGCAAAATGCTCGCATGCTGGTTTGCTGGGCAGCTGTAACTGCAGCATAAAAATTCATACTGAGCTTACACTTTTGTTGGTACCGAGTATATTACAGTCGGGCTTCATCAAGTCGGGCCATCTTATCAAGTAGTTAGGTCCGGCGTCTTGTTCAATTTTTTTTTGGTTGAATTTATCCAGAGTTGACCTATTGTATTCTTACCAAGCAGCTTATATACCATGTTGATTGAACTAATTAAGATGCACTCAACTAGATTCCTTCGTGGGCACTTTATCAAGGATTTTCTACAACACTTCTTCTTTAGTGACACTTATATTATCCATAGTCACTAGTACCCATTTTTTTGATACCCAAACACTTTTTAAAACTGTTTCCATTTTTTGTATCATTTCAGGTAAGTGCACGGAAATGCTCGAAATACAACACCCTGTATGAATGTAATTTAAAAAGCAAATGAAAAGCAGGTACAACAATCAAGGTAAACCTCCCCAAAGCATATTTCACACCTGAAATAATTAACGTAAGACAACATAAACTTACCAACAAAACGAAAATAAAATAAAAAATGAAAACGTTATAAAGTCGCAGGAGGAGGCACATGAATAATCCAATTTGTTGCGACTTCGAGCCTGCAAGGCATACCGAAGTGCTTGAATGAAAGAGCAGCGAGGCAGGCAGAGAAAAAACTGACTGATAAAGTTTTCCCCTTCGACTCAGTTCAATTGACTGTGAAAATGACAAGCGAGGAAGTGGTAACTGACTTTTAACGTTACTTGCGCTGACAATCGCAAAAAAAGTCGGCAATTAACATGGCTTTTCAATTATACTCCTTGTCTTTCCTTAACTTCTCTCTAATTAGTTGTGTGTGTGTGTGTGTGAAGTTGGGGAAATGATTAATTCCAGTTTGCTAGTTTTGTATTCAAGAGCAGTCAGAGAAAGCAGAAGTAAAGAATGAGCTAAAATGTAGCATAGTTTTGGGTGCTTCGAAGTTTTTCTATTATTTTGCTGTTACTTGATGAATGATGTGTACTAATGAGAGTGAGAATGAGAGGGGGAGCGAGTTAAAAACACCAGCAAACTGTAAATATTGTAAATTATTCACCTCAATATAAACATTTTCAAATAAGAAATTTGACCAGCCTTAAGGATTGGATTTCAGTCAGACAACTTCCTGCCTTTTTTATGCTCAACCTTCAAGTCGGCGCTTTAAATCATCTTTGTCAAAGTTTTATGTTACACCTACGCTATGAATAGCACACTAGAAACTATGCCCTCCCCTTCACAGTTTCCCATCGACTGCACATCCATATTGATTTTGTATCCCAGTCAGTCTTGGGTCTGGGATCTGAGTTTGAGGCCCGGCCTTTGTTTAACTACGCCCCCTAAACTTGTGAGTCGCTGGCTGACTTCAAAATCAACACGTTTGTCCCAAGTCGCTGGGGTTTCTTTTGGCCTCCTGGCATATTACTTTTTGTGGCTTTTCCGCCCGCTTAATGGAGGACTTTTTTGTGAAGGGAAGCAGCAGTGAGAGCGCACTTAACGGCTTTCACTAGGTTTGGGAGGAGGTGGAAACTTGTTGTGGATGATGTAAGTGGGCAGCTCCTTGTGAGTGCATCGTTAGCATCGTTTGGAAATTGAATTTTTTGTGTAACAATTTGAAATGCATTGACCCGAATCTAAGGTATCACCTACACCTAAAGTGTGGTCGTAATCTTATCATTTTCCATTGAACTATAATGAACATGGAATTTCTCGGAAGCCACTCGAGTTGAAAATCATTGTAGATACATGACTCATTTCGTATTTATAGCCAAACAGTCGATAAGTGTTCATCCCCAAAAGTACGCTAGGCAAATGCTACCCAACCAATTATGCGGTTTAGCCTGTCCCACTCAATTTTAAAGCGAAATTCAATTTCTGATTTTATTTGCACATGGAAAAATTTATTTATTTATCATTATGTGTGAGGACTACACGTTTAATGCATTAAAAATTTATGTGTTGCATCAAACAATTAAAATTAAATAATTTGCTGTGTGTGTTTGTGTGGTTTGATGAATGTGCTAAAAGATTAACAGGCGCAAAAACACAGGGAATAAATTAGTTGACAATTTAGTGTTAACATTACCATAATGCAAAGGTGTGAACGACGCATTTGCAAAAAAAAAAAAAACAGGAGAGTTGGAAAAAATGTGCAACTGCTGGATAACTAATCCCCAAGAGCTTATCATTTTTACTGACTATGTTTAATTTATTATTAAAAATATTTTATTAAATTATTATTATGGATAAATTTTCGATCTCAAATATTAATTTTCTAAAGTCAGCTCCAAATATAGTTAATTTAAGTCTTTATTAACCTTTATTAACTGGTTAAGGTTAACTTCGGTTCGGCCGAAGTATTGTTTTCTAACTAAGACTACTTTTCTGACGCTACTTTTTAATGACAGCTATAATACGAGGTGTGTTCAAAAAGTATCGCGAAATTTGAATTTTCGCGGGTTACTTATATTCGAATTTCGATTTTTTTGTGGCGTTATGTTGGTACTCATGTCTCTCACTTATGCCGACAAGCTCGGCCATTTTGAATGTTCACTTAATTGTTGACATCTGCTTTGCTTGCACGTGTTTTGGATCGTATTCGATTTTTACCTATTCAAAAAAATGGATCAAAGAACGTGTATCAAATTTTGTGTGAAAAACGAAATTTAGTGCGCGGATGCATTCCGAATGTTGACTGTAGCATACGGAGAAGTTTATCGGTGGTACAAAATTTTCTCAGAAGGCCGAGAAGATGTGAACGCCGAAGAGCGTGCCGGACGTCCGAGCACTTCAACAACAGACGAAAAAATTAATGAAGTGGAGAAAATGGTATTGGCCAATCGTCGAATCACCGTTAGAGAAGTTGCTGAGGACCTAAACATATCGATTGGCTCGTGCCATTCGATTTTTATCAATGATTTGGGCATGAGACGGGTCGCCGCGAAATTCGTACCAAAATTGCTCAATTGCGACCAAAAACAGCATCGCATGAACATTGCTAATGAGATGTTAAACTCTGTCCACGACGACCCAAATTTGCTCCAGAGGGTCATAACTGGTGACGAATTGTGGGTTTATGGTTATGACGTGGAAACCAAAGCTCAATCATCTCAATGGAAGCTGCCGCACGAACCAAGACCGAAAAAAGCGCGCCAAGTTCGGTCGAATGTGAAAGTTTTGCTGACCGTTTTCTTCGATTGCAGGGGCGTAGTGCATCATGAGTTCTTGCCACAGGGAAGAACGGTCAATAAGGAATATTACCTGCAAGTTATGCGCAATTTGCGCGAAGCAATCCGCCAGATACGCCCGGATTTGTGGAAGAACAAAAATTGGCTTTTGCACCACGATAACGCCCCTGCTCACACATCGTTGCTTGTGCGCGACTTTTTGGCCAAAAATAACACACTAATAATGCCGCAGCCACCGTATTCCCCAGATCTGGCCCCCTGTGACTTTTTCTTGTTCCCTAAACTGAAGAGGCCCATGAAAGGACGACGTTACGCTACGCTTGACGAGATAAAGACGGCATCGAAGGAGGAGCTGAACAAGATAAAAAAATGATTTTTTGAAGTGCTTCGAAGATTGGAAAAACCGCTGGCACAAGTGTATAATATCTCATGGGGATTACTTTGATGGGGATTACTTTGATAAATAAATAATTTTTGAAAAAGCACAAAATTCGCGATACTTTTTGAACACACCTCGTATATAGATGTCCGATTTCGACCAAATTTGGTTGAATCATGGAAAAGCATAGTTAACTAAGAAATACAAAGTTTGCAGGTTTCCATTGAAAACAAAAAAGTTTTTCTCACAAAACTAGTTTATCGACCGATCGTTCCTATGACAGATATATGCTTTATTCATCCGATTCTTTAGCTGTTAAGTATCCATACAAATAGTAAGATAACAATTTTTACTATAAAAGTACCAACAAATAGTAACGTAACTATTTTTATACCCTGTTCCCATTGAAAATGGGAAAAGGGGGATCATGAATTTGTGCAAAAGTATGTAACAGGTAGAAGGAAACATTTGCGACCCTATAAAGTATATATATTCTTGATCAGCATCAACAGCCGAGTCGATTTAGCCCTGTCCGTCTGTCCGTCCGTCCGTCTGTCCGTCTGTCCGTATGAACGCGTGTTTCTCAGAGACTATAAGAGCTAGAGCCACAAATTTTTGCATGTAGGTAGGTGTATACCCGATTCAATACGAGTTTGTTTCAGATTTGGAAAATTCCTCCCCCTCCCCCCTTTAAGCGCAAAAAACTGTCAGAGCCACAATTTTTAAGATAGACCTTCCAAATTTAACATACATCAAGTAAGGCCCAATATCTATCTATTCTGAAAAGATCACTAAGATCGGACAATAAACACCGAAGTTATATACGAATCAATTTTGCTTGTTGGAGAGAGGGGGGGTCTTGCATTGTCAGTTGTAGCGCGCGGCCACATGCCATGCGTTTGTGTGTATGTTGGAGTGTGTGTATGTGTGAGTGTGTGTATATGTAATGGAAAACAAAAGAAATCAAGTGAACAGGGTATTTTGTAGTCGGGGCACTCGACTGCAGCTCCCTTACTTGTTATAATTGGTTTACTGAATTAATAGTTACTTTACTATGTGACTGTGTTAGTGACCTATTTGAAAATCAATCATAGAACGTCTTAGCACGTCTAAGAACGTCTCCAGGTCAATTAGGTATGTTTGTTCATAACTTTTTAAACAAGGCACACGTCTTCTGCAAGTCGGCAAAGGCCACTGTTTGGGAAATCCAAGACAGCACAACAGCAAAAATCAACTAATCCGGCAGCAACGCCAAATTGACAGAAGCCTTTGTGTAAGTGTGTGAACCCGACTTTTTACTATTTTTACTGTTTTACTTCACTATTTTTACTGTAATAATACCAAAATATTGGTTGGATGGCTATTTTTACTTTACTGTAACTGAAATGCTAAAATCACGTTAGAGTTTCCATTTCTAAGGAAAATTTACTGCAATAACTGTAAATTACTACAATTACAAAATATGTGTAAAAATATTTGTAGCTAAATTTACTATGATAACAATGGTTTTTTGCAACAACAAAATACGTGCAAGCATAAATACGTAAAACTTACAATTTCTTCAGTAGATGAAACTGATAGCACGGTTACCAAACGACAACAAAACACACGCATAATAAAATTGGAAAAATGTTACTGTCAGCATAGTTCATTTTACCCACCGGATTTTTTTGTGTGAATGAGAGTCGAACTGGTGAAGGCTGAGCTTCTGACGAAATAAAATTTCCATATGAGTTGCGAAGAATTTGCTCTTTTTTTTTATTCGACCGGAACAAGAGCCCATTCTTCGAAAAGCAATGACGAATGAAAAATATATGTGGAGAAAAAAAATAACTATGTGTTCAGTGAACATTGTTCATTAGGGCGCTTTTTTGTATGGAAAATTAAAGGTCATACTGGCACTAATTTATGGTGTATATTTACCGAGAAAAGAGAAAAAAGGGCTCCAAAGTTTTTGATATTACTCATACGCAGCGTTGCCTTTCAACTTTATATATTTTTGTAGTTGGCATTGACTTCTAACAAAATGTTTTCGTTCTTTCAAAAGGTTACTCTGATTTAAACTAAAGTTTGCAGGGCATGAGGGCCGAATCCAAAAAAAATGATTTATATTAAAAATTTTGGAGGAATAATCTTATTCTTAAGGCTTTGATTTAAGGCATGTTTCATTACAATCAAAGATACCTTCAAGAATCGAGCACACTATTCTAAAAATGGATTCAAAGAAGACCTAAAACTAAGACAACAATTATTTGGAGAACTTCATAATGGACTAACATGTGGCGCTGGTCAAAGCATCTCATGTATTGTGTTGAAGAGACCTTTCGATGTCCATTTCTCGACAACTCGACCCATGTGGCACAGATCTCATTGTTGAAAATTCGATGTAGTATTCGGGGCGTATACGTAATTTTTATAACAAACTTTAAGGCCTCGTCGCGCCCATTAATACCGATTTTTTGTTATACCCTTGCAGAGGGTATTATGAAATTGTCTGGATGTTTGTAACGCATTGAAGGAAGCATCTTAGACCACATAAAGTATATATATTGTTGATCAGCAAGTCGAGCTGAGTTGACTTATAGCCTATTTCCACTATGATCACATATTTCGATATGTACATAGTTTTTTTCGAGCGTTTCCATATGATATGTACATATTTTACAGTTTCGTAAAAATGTGAATGGCAGCTGACAATTCAAATTTGAGTTGATTATTGAATTGATTATGCATTACATCTTTGCACTAAGTTCTATGGAGCTCAAAACAATAAATGCAGTTGCATTCAGTATGAGACATTATCTCGGCCTGGTCCAGTTTGCGTTTCTTCAGGCACACTGAATTCCCATGTGAGACCAGTGAGCCACAGTCACTTTACCTCAACACACTGTTTGAGAAAGAGGATAGAGATGATAGAGCACCGACTGAAACACCTTGCGTTTTTAGTTCAGATCTGTATAACAAAATCCCTACTTATCCTGTATTTACTTATATTTGCGCGTTAAATGTACAATTTTTTGCGATCGTCTTTCCATTCAATTAATTGGGCAAAAATCCTTCCAAATAAATGGGTAGTCCTTCCAAGACACTGACTTACGTTTTGGAGCCATCTGAAATCAAATTTATTAATATTAAATATAATATTGTGAAACTCGCGCTTTTCTTCAATTATCAATTCAAATTAATTTTAAATCAGGGGTGACTTTTTGTGACATCGATAACATCAGGGTGGATTTTGTTGTGACATCAATATAAAATAATCTAGTATTTTCTTTTACAACACTGTTATCACAAATATGTACATTTTTTTGGATATGTGATCAAATGTGAAAATATGTACATATTTGCTATAGTGGAAATAGGTTATTAGTCCTGTCCGTCCGTCTTCCGTCCGTCTGTCTGATTCTATGCTATCTCTTCCGTCAGTTTTAAAGCTATCTTCACCAAACTTTGCACAAAGTCTTTTAGTACTTATACGCTGCACATTTGTAGAAACTGGCCGGATCGAGTGACTATAGCATATAGCTGTCATTGGAACGATCGGTCGAAAACTAGTTTTAGTGAGAAAACTTTTTTGTTTTTAATGAAAACGCCTCCAAACTTCGTATTTCTTAGAATTTTAAACTCTTCCATGATTCCGCCAAGTTTGGTCGAAATCGGACCTATATATAGTATAGCTGTCATAGAAAAGTAGAGTCTGAAAAGTAGTCTAAGCTAGAAAAACTTTTTTATTTTCAATGGAAACGTCTTCAAAATGGGCATATATTTGTTTAATATGCTTTCACACAATTCTACAAATTTTGGTCAAAATCGGATGACTATAGCATATAGCTGCCATAGGAACGATCGGTCAAAAAACTAGTTCTAGAAAGAAAAATTATTTTGTTTTCAATGGAATCGTCCCCTACGTTGGCATATATATATTTTACACAATTCTACAAAGTTTTGTCATAATCGGATAACTATAGCACATAGCTGCAGTACGAATGATCGGTCAAAAAAGAAAAGTAAGGTCCGAAAAGTAGTCTTATACAACATTTACACTGGGACTGCGTTATGCGTTAATAGCCAACAATATATTAATATAGTATATTAATATAGTAATATAGTTTAAGCTTAGTTCGGTGCAATATCCTTAAGAAAAGGTTTTTCGAGATGAGATTAGGCGGAATTAAGGGTCGTTATACGTAAAGATGATCTTTAAGGCTTAAGATTTAACAGAATTTCGGACGATCTTAGAATATAAATGGCGTTCTTAGTATTGTTTTTGGTATTGTCTTACCTTCTAAAGTTTATAAAAACTCATTTCCGCGCAGATTTGAGGGAAGATAGGGATTTCATTAAATATATAATATATAAAGACTGAACCGAACCGAAACCGCGGTTTATTTGGCTTCAAAAACCATGTAACAAACCGAACCGGTGGTTCAAAAACTGCTTGAACCGAACCAGTCCTTATATCCAATCGGTTTTCATACCTGATATTATAACATTCTATAACTATTATGATCATGTTTATGTTATTGAATTTATAAGTTAAATTGATGTGTTGTTAAGACAGTAGGCCCATTTGAACTCTTTTCTATAAGTGTATTTACTAGGCAACTCTCTGTCATTGCCCTTACTCAGATTAAACAAGTTTTCTACCTGCCTGATATATCGTGTAAATATAAACAGTTTGCTTTTTCATTTCTCACTTAAATGTAATTAAAACGCACACACCCGCACACACACACACGTATAGCAAATAATTGCATTGTTTTTACCATTTTCCGCTGTTGATTTTGCTAATTGAAAAATTAAATTAAAATAGGCCCGTGCAGAACAACAAGGATATGCACTAAATTGCTTTATAAAGCGAAAACAATGAATATATCTAAGCTGAAAATACATTCGGTCGAGCTTTGAGCTTTCTTGTTATTGTTCGTTAATGATTGAATAATTATCAACTGAAAACAAGCGGAAAATATTTAATTCTTGATTTATAATGAAATGCGACATGCCACGTCGAAGTCACCACTGCCCAAGCAGTCCTTAACAAAGTTGAGCAAACAAGTTTATCTCTCTATCGCGCAGCTAAAAAACAATTTCAATTATTATTTTGTTACTTTGCCCTGCAAATAAGTTTTCAATAGCAGAAAATAAGCACAATATAGCAAACTTCACGTTCTTTTTATGCCAAAATGCAGTTTATTTTCCTGAATTCCACTTTTTTGTTTTGCTTTTCATTTGGTACCTTCAGAGGAACAGGAACTTTGCTATATAAAGTTGGTGCCGCTTGGCTTGTCTTTGTTGTTTTGGATGGAAAAAAGTTTTGTTCATATTTTGCGTTGCTTATTGTTTTGAACCTAGAAACTGCATAAATTATGTTGATATTTTTTGTCTTGAACTTTAAAAACGCAATTGAATTGAATCACCGAGTAATTTATATAATTACTGCACTGAAACAAAGGACAATTTTTTTTTGCTTGCAAGGCACAAAGGCCACAAAAATTGCAGGAAGACCCAAACCAAAGAGTGAGACAGAGAAAGTGAAATAAAATGTAATTCATTTGCCACAATGAGATTTCTCTGTGTGTTGCCCTCAGCAGGAAGTAAGGGCGGCTCAGTTGGCTGTTCTGGTTCAATCATTAAGTCTGCATAAATTTACCGAAGAATGCACCAGGACTCGCACTCAATTATATGTAAATTATCAGTCTCTGCCAGGCATAAATTTTTGTTCGCATTTATTATTAAATAATTTTTACCATATTTACGCTTTCCAATTTCTCACATACCCAACCGCCCCTCCCCAATCTCTTCATCCAACTTTTTACTCATTCATTTTTGTGTGTTGGTTGCACGCGGCGTATACGTAATTTATCTGTATGTGTTTATATTTCCGCTTCCACTATACAGAAAAAAAAAGTTATCAGGGAACTTTTCGCTGTATTGTATTCTATTTTTCTATTGTCTGTCAATTAAAGTTTGCACTTGAATGCGTTATATTTCATTAATTAAATTCTGAACTGTGTTTTGGGGGAAACTTTTCAAGCGATTGGATGCAATTGTTACGTCTAATCATCAATTAGTATACTAATATGACAATTTAAGCTGTCCAGAACATGCAAATTATTGGATGAGTACTAGTCCGGTGCACATTACACTTAATCGTTTGGAAAAGGCAGCTTTATATATATTCAATGCTCTGGCGTCATGCGTCACGCGTAACTTAAAGAGTTTTTCAAGTATTTTTGTGCTAACCAGGGAACATATATAGCTACTATTATGTATGTATCGCATTTGCAACCACCTCTTTTGCCAAATTGTATTGATTTATCACTCTTACTGTCTTCTAGAACTTTTTTTCAAATTAAATTCGATTTTGACATTTCGAAAATTGATTTTCGCCACTCTAAACGTCTTATTTTTAGATTTTCGTTTGCACATATGCCAAAGATGTTGTCACACAAAAGTGTCACGCATTTCAAACTAAAACTCGACCCAAAAGCTCCGCCATCTTTTAGTTGCCGCGAGCATTTCAAATAAATTTTGAAGCCACCTTCATTCTCTCTCCTCTTTTTTCTACTCCAGCTCCTTATCTTTCTCATCCCTGTTTTCCAAGAACGTGCAACTAATGAAGCTTGCAACAGACAATGCCAACAATGTCGAATGCAACTTTGTCTGGCTTCATTTTACTATTTTTTTCTGTCAACTTCATTTTAGACAAAAAAGAAACAAAATAAACAGAATTGTCAATTTGCATGTGCAAGCAGTTGGGTTTAGAGGTAAATTGGGTGTGGCCTAAGTGTATTTAAATCTAAGAAATATTCAGTTTTAATTTAATTCCTATACAAGACTGATTGACTCATTCACTTTATATTCATAATCAAAGCGCAGCCTAAACTGTAAGAGTTGGAAAGCTGAAACTAAGACAGTAGTTTCCATATATATCGTGAATCACTAAAATTGTAAAATCGTTAAAAAGGAAGGTTTTATTTCTTAAGTTTATTTAAAGTATGTTTTGGAATTTAAGTGGCGACCTTTCTTATTTTACTTTGCGAGTCTTACCAGCTCGAGGCCATGAATGCATGCTGTTTTAACAAAAAAAAAAAAAAAATAGGGGAAAGTTAACTTCGGCTCGTCCCAAGTTTTGTATACCCTTGCAGCTTCCATTGAAAACTAAAAAGTTTTTCTAAGGAAGACTACTTTTTGGACCTTACTTTTCTATGGGATCTATACTGTATAGATGTCTGATTTCGACCAAACTTGGTGAAATCATGGAAAAGCATAATACACTGTTAATTACGAAATTTGGAGGCGATCCCATTTAAAACAAAAAGTTTTTCTCACTAGAACTTCTTTTTCGACCGATCATTCATACTGCAGCTATATGCTATAGTCATCCGATTTTGATAAAACTTTGTAGAAATGTGTTAAAGTATATAAAATAAGAATATGCCAATAAAAAGGACGTTTTCATTAAAAACAAAAAAGTTTTCCTCACTCGAACTAGTTTTTCGACCGACCGTTCCTATGGGAGCTATATGCTATAGTCATCCGATTTCGACCAAACTTTGTAGAATTGTGTAAAAGTATATAAATTAAGTGTATGCCAATGATAAGGACGTTTTCATTAAAAACAAAATAGTTTTTCTCACTAGAACTAGTTTTTCGATTGATCGTTCCTATGACAGCTATATGCTATAGTCATCCGATTTCGACCAAACTTAGTGAAATCATGGGAAGGGATAGTAAACTAAGAAATACGTACTTTGGAGGCGTTTCCATAAAAAACAAAAAAGTTTTTGTCTTTAAGACTAGTTTTTCAACCGATCGTTCCTATGGCAGCTATATGCTATAGTCATCCGATCTGGCCGGTTCCGACAAATGTGCAGCGTATTTGTACCAAAAGACTTCGTGCAAAAATTGGTGAGGATAGCTTTAAAACTGACGGAGGCGATAGCATAGAAACTGACGGACAGACAGACGGACAGGGCTAAATCAACTCAGCTCGCCGTGCTGATCAAGAATATATATACTTTATGTGGTCGGAGATGCTTCCTTCTATGCGTTACAAACATCCGGACAATTTAATAATACCCTCGGCAAGGGTATAAAAACTCTCCTGGCTAAGATTAAATTATGGCAAAGAAGTGCTACAGAAAATTGAGAATATTGTCCAGTTTAACAACTTTCAAGAAAAGAATGCAGACTGATGACAGGTATATTAAGAGATCGGCGGGCAATTACGGTAGACTTACAGAAATAAATGTTGTAAAATTTGTGTCAAATCATCCTTAAAGGCTATATCTCTCCCAAGGATCAATTCGGATTAAATTTTTATTAGGAAAACGAAATTAATAAGTATCATTGTTTAGAGGAAAGCCTAAAGAAAAAAAGCAACACTGCTTAGACTGACAGGAGAAGGTGCAGGTAGGAAACACATAGTAAGACTTTGGGAAGCTAGAGACCCAGAGACGAAATGCAGTGTTCCACTTCGACAGGATTTTTCATTGTATACAAAAGTAACAAAAGAGAATGAATCTCACTAGAAGAAACTTATAAATTGCAACCACACACACAACAACAACAGACGGGTCTCTGACACCCCAAGGCACTGGACTTGGGGTGGCAGGACCTGGAACGAAAAGGTTTGAGTCAATGGGAGAATTAACAAGCATATTTCAAGCCGAAGTATGTGCTATCTCCCGATGCGCAGACCTTAATATGGAGAAAAGCTACCATAATAGACTATCCTCTCAGATAGTCAAGCGGCGCTCAACGCGCTTAGCAGTAACAAGCTCACCTCTAAGCTCGTCTTAGAGACAAAGAACAAACTGGACCAACTAGGCAGCAGGAACAACCAGTCCCTACGCTGTATACCGGGACATAACAATATGCCCGGAAACGAATTGGCCGATGAACTAGCACGCAAGGTAGGACCGGAACCCTACTGTGGCATAGGCCATCACACTATTAGGGTGTTCCTTAGAAATGAAGAAAATACGCTTACAACAGCCTCCTGGGTAATCACCTGGGGCTTGAGAAAAGCAAAAGCATTAATAGTGAACCACAAACTCAAAAGGTTCCAGAAATTGATACACGGGCCACTACAGACTCCGGGGTCACCTGTACATGTGAATAACAATCACCTAATTATGTAGGTTCTGTGAACATATATTCAACAGATTTGGAGAACACAGCTTACTCCCCAACAAGATAACTAACCTAGAACCTACCAAAAATCCTGACATTGGTACAGGAGATAGGGCTGCTAGGAGAGTTGTAAACTCAGTATGGGGCTCAATAGTCCAGGATTAGTCGTGGTGCGCTATATCCCCAACAACATATAACTTCCCAGATATTAAAACAATCTGCTTCGGCAAAATTTTTATGATCATTTTTGGGAAACCACACAGCTAGCCGTGCTCAAAGCAAAAATTAAATTATTGTGACAAAATAATTTAAGAGATTTATCTATATAAATTATTATCAGGCCTGTTCCCGTTTCCGATTTCGATCAGATCATGTGCAATCGGAATTAGTAGCTGTTCCCGATTCCGAAAAACGAGCAAGTTACTCGGTTTCAAAAGTTTTGCCTAAGAGTCAGTGGAATGAAAAGTAAATGACCAATTTCTTGGGAACGGTGATTCTTTAAATCTTGCAAATATTTTTATTTTATCATGTCTAATATTGTAGAGATTTTGAAGTATTCATTGATACATCGTGCGTACAATTTTATTTAAAATCATTCCTTTTTTGCTTGTACCTCGGCAATTCCATGTAAGCGAACGAAAGATCGATCGAAATGAAACCGAGCTGTTCGCAATTCCGCTTCAGCGCATGCGCTCGATCAAATTGTTTAGTTTTTTATTACAATTTTCACACGATTCGAGCATTCATCGGGAAGCAACGCAACAACGGGAACACCGAAATAAAAACGATTCGGAATTGCGATCGTTTTACTTTTTAATTCCATTCGGAAACGGGAACAGGCCTGTATTATAATCTTCGGTGGATCCGAAGTTATCTTTCCTCTGTTCTTCTCAATAAAATTGAAACTCGCAGCTTACAATCCGGATCGAAGGATTCAAATAGGCTTGACTGATTCCTATTATTGAAGTCGGCCCCTCCTGACTTCGATATGCCCATTACTCAAGGCTACAAATAGTTCATAGCCTTCACAAATATCAATTAACAGATAACTAACATTTATGTTAACATATTAACAACACGTTAACAGAGAGCGCTTGCTTTCGCCACATCTTTACCAAAAGTTGATTTTTTTATATCTTCGCTATAAATTGTCCGATTTTTCTGAAAATTTGACCGATGTTAGATATTAAGAATACACATGCAAGTTAATACTTGATATCTATAAAACTTGAGGAGTTACTCAACAGTTTTTAATTTGTTTTGATTTAAAGTTTTCTTTTAACTCGAATTAATCTATATTCTTATCGGTAGAGAAATGTGGAATGTACTCTGCTATGTTCTGATTTGAATTACTTCACAGTTGTTTAGATTGGAGATCGCAATCAGCAGAGCAGTTTAATCTCGATCAATAATGAATTTTAATTAAATTATTTTTTTCGCTTGCTTCTTCCAAAAACTTTACTTTTATGCAACCCTAAAAAGAATGGATTAATCAACAAGCATCTCAGAGGAATGCCTGCATTCATTAAATTAATAAACACTTTAATCTAAATAGAACATCTTCCAAAACAAAAAACGACTTTTCTCCCCCTAACTATACATTTTGGTTTATATATTCGATTAGTTTAAATTGATCTCTCTCTCTCTCTGCGCGCACACAGTTTCCAATCAAAGTTATCAAGTTTTTAAGTGGTCGCGCGTTTTGTATGCACATTATGCTGTTGGCTTAGTTTAAGCTCTTCGAATGCATATTTTATATTATTTTAATGCAGGAGACGAGCGGGCGAGCTCCCATTTGTATGCAACGGCGCTGCCCTTGTCGGCATCCCATCCACGACGACGTCGTCCTCGATGTCTGTGCATGCCCGGAATGCAACCTCAGTGGCAGTACCAGCGCCAGTGCCTGCCTTCTCCTTGTCCTTGTCTGGCATTTTTATCTCGTTGCGGCTCTCGAGTGTCAAAGTGAAGGAGGTTCCTATGGCTGCAGGCGTTGTAAACTATTATAATGGCCCCTGCTGTATGGTTACATAGCGATTTCCCTTCTAGTTGTTATTGTTGTTGTTGATGTTCTCTACACATGACAACGCCCAGCATCTAGCAAATATTTGAGCCATTCAAGATTTATTCTTTTCCATTAGGGGGCGGGCCACAGACTGAAATAGGTGGCAAAATTAAGTAGATTTGAGACTCAGCTATTTTTTTAGTGGATAGTGTATACACACGCGTACCTACTTAGTTAGACTCACAACCGTCTGTTCCTGTCTGGGCACAGATGTATGCATGCAAATGCAATTGAATCCATTCCAGTCCAATCCAATCAAATATATTATTGTTTCGCGCTTTGTTTACTGTTTTTGTAACCTCTTTGTGTTTAACAGGGTACATCTGTAGTTTCAATTTTATGCTGGAAATGTCTGGGATAGTGGGACAAATGTGAATGTGTGACTGAACACGTTTAGATACTTTTCCGAATAGTAAACAGAACTTTGAAAAAATTTTTAGCGGGATTCAAAGTGGAAAACTAGATAAATCTCTGCTCAAGTTTTGGGTGTTGTTGCATAAGAATAAGACCGAGTTTTTACTTCGACTCATTTCCGTGGATAATTTAAATCACGCTCAACTGCCTATAATCATTGATTGAATCAATCAAAGGCGACTAGTATTTCAGTTTACTAAAGCGTTTGAGAGAAGAAGTAAACGCAAAGTTAATATTTCGATTTCCAAATTTTTAGTATCCTAATTTTTAAGCCTCGAACTTAACGTTAACCAAATTTTTTTGCTACTAATCGATTTGGACCAATTTTATAGTAGTTATTAATAGAAGTAATTATTAAAAGTCTCCCTTCAAAGACTCAATATTTGGATGTCGAGTAGCCATAGTCTCGACCACAATCCAATGGGCTACCAGCAGGCCAATCTTCCCATTAAAAATGGGAAAAGGGGTATCATGAAGTTGTGCAAAAGTATGTAACAGGTAGAAGGAAGCATTTGCGACCCTATAAAGTATATATATTCTTGATCAGCATTAACAGCCGAGTCGATTTAGCCATGTCCGTCTGTCCGTATGAACGCGTCGATCTCAGAGACTATAAGAGATAGATCCACAAATTTTTGCATGTAGGTAGGTATATACCAGATTCAAATCGAGTTTGTTTCAGATTTGGAAAATTCCTCCCCCTCCCCCCTCTAAGCGCAAAAAACTGTAAGAGCCTCAATTTTTAAGATAGACATTCCAAACTTTATATATATCAAGTAAGGCCCAATAACTATCTATTCTGAAAAGATCAATAAGATCGGACAAAAAACACCGAAGTTATATACGAATCAATTTTGCTTGTGGGAGAGAGGGGGTCTTGCATTGTCAGTTATCGCGCGCGACCGCATGCGCGCATGCGTTTGTGTGTATGTTGGAGTGTGTGTATGTGTGTGTGTGTGTGTGTTTGTGTAAAGAAAAACACACGAAATCAAGGGAACAGTGTATTTTGTAGTCGGGGCACTCGACTACAGCTATCTTACACGATTTTGAGCGAAACTTATTCCATGGTTGCAAACAACTGACGCCAAAAACTTTTGATGCAGTTGTAACGAACTCTAGCCTTGGGAGTGATCGCCGAGTCCAGGGTTACAGAAATTTATAATTTCTTATAGTCGTGGTTGCTGCAAATAAATTCCCTAAACAATCCAAGGTTCCAATGTGTTCCCTTTTGGGTTTTATTTTAGGATATTCTATGTGGTAATATTAATTCTAGGTATTATGCTAGATATGCTGGGCCGCGAGGTCTCTCGGGGTATCTGGGATTGGTTCGGATGTGCTGGCTTCTTCTGTGGGCGTCTGTACCTGGTTCCTTGGGGCTTGTTCCGCCTATTCTGGCCCGCGGGGGGAATTATCCGGGGAATCTTACTATGGACGGCGGGCTCTCGAATTTACCCAGGAGATCGGAGGAGGCTCGATTGCTCTGTGCCGGGTTCCAGCTCTGGGGAGGATTGGCAGAGATGAGAAGAGGCACGACTGCTCCGTAGAGTATTAGAACCCTGGGGAAAACTGGCCACCAAAAAAAAAAAAAAAAAAGAACCAACCCCAACCCGAAAACCCACCCCCCCCCCCCCCCCCCCCCCCCCCCCCTTTTTTTTTTTTTTTTTTTTTTTTTTTTTTTTTTTTTTTTTTTTTTTTTTTTTTATTGAAAAAAAAAAAAGTTTTTCTCACTAAAATTAGTTTTTCGACCGATCGATCCTATGAACGATCTATATGCTGTTGTCATCCGATCCGGCCGGTTCCGACAAATGTGCAGCGTATAATTACTAAAAGACTTCTTCCAAAGTTTGGTCAAGATAGCTTTAAAACTGACGGAGACAGATATCATAGGATCAGACGGACAGACGGACATGCCTAAATCAACTCATCTCATCGTGCTGATCAAGAATATATATACTTTATGTGGTCGGAGATGCTTCCTTTTATGCGTTACAAACATCTGGACAATTTTATAATACCCTCTGCAAGGGTATAAAAAGTACATCATAACCAATATGCGAAAGTATTTGTGGAAAATCTGACTGTAGGGTGGGGAACGACCTAAAACTCGGTAATTAAGGAAAGTTTGCGAATTAATTCGTGATGTGGTTTTTCTTTTTGGGAAAGTCTCTCGGTAGGATGGGAAAACTATGCATGCAAAAATCACTGCATCATCCTGTAGACTAAGGTAGAAGGGACCAAGGGAACATTTTCTAAGACCAAAAATTTGTCTTACTTTTTATGCCTTTTTGGTCTTATATGACGGCTATACTGATGGCGGCGTTGCAAAGCGCGCCGTGTTATATGTTAGTAGTCTCATAAAAGAGCCCCAAATTTTTGCACACATTGTGATCCCAGCATCATGCTTAAAAAACCGAGTGCTAGGGGCTAAAAATTCCACAAATTTATAATACTCTGCATAAAATTCCAGCTAAAAAGAAAAATGGTAAAAAAAAAGAATGGAAATTGCATATAATTGCCCTACCCCTTTGTTTTTTTCCTGTTTGTAATTTTTTGAGACCGAAACTGACAGCCAGCATATTTTAGAGGGGCCAGCATATTTTGGCTCACCACCCAAACCTACTGTTTGCCATTAAAGTTTCCCTCACATGCAGGCGAGTCGTCGTTGAGGCATAAAATCAAGAAACTGGCAAGCAATTTCATCCAAATTGGATTACAAATCAAATGCAGTGCATTTGTTTGGTTTACGACGGGCCTAACCAGATAAATTCGGCATGTCGCTTAAAGCTGAAGTTAAGTTTAACCTTCTGGCATCGAGTTGCATTTAATGATGTAGAAAATGTGCAGACATGTCCCTTAACCCTTAGGGTGTTTTGTGTATGGAGTGAGAGGGAAAGAGAGCGTGGGGAGAAATGCAAAGCCATTAGAGTAAGCTGCTTAAAAGCCATAAACTATGCTTGAAATGAGCTGAAAGAGGTAGAAGAAAGCCACTAAACAGCCAACTGGAGCTGAAACTTGAGATGTTAGCATCGAAGTCTAAGCAGTTAAATACAGTGAAAATATTTAGAATATCGTGCTATTTTGCGATTTCTGGTAGGAATTACATCTGTTTGTCAAATATCCTTATCGCTGACGTGTTGTCATCCCCTCATTGCAGCATTCATCAAGTTGGCATTCCTCCGAGTTTGATGGCATTTCTCATTTGCATGTACAATGAGACCTATTTGCTCATCATTAGCGATTGAATGCCAGCCAAAAAATTTCACACATTTTCTGTCAATTCTTTTCTCTTTTTTTTTTTTTTGAGCATAGCATTTCCCTTTGCATTTCCGTTTAGCTCGTTAGAAATTTTTCAGCTTTTCAAGCGACACTTGCTACGCAAACAAAATGGATCCCATCTGCACTTCCAGGGGGGAGACAAGGAAGTCAAGAATAATGGGCAAATTTTTTTTTTTGATGGGTTTGCTTGCTCTTGACCACCGGTTAAGTAACGCACAGTTTGGTCGTTGTCTGGCCATTAAGATGATGAATGCGTCTCGTCTAGCTGGACAGTACTTTTTTCTTTGATTTATTTGTCAGTCTTTAAAGGTATTTTATCTTGAGAAAATTGTGACTTTTTCTCAATAAACAAATGCTATGCATAACTTTGTTGGGCTCGTTCAAGTGTCAACTGAGGCATTGAAGTGTAAGATTTAGGTATTTATTGATGATCAAATTGCATCGAATGCCTGTACTCTGTTCACCCACATCCAATTGCAAATGTTCAACAAATGAATAGAAATAGAGTGCTCGACTGATTGCAATTATTGACCATGTCAGACAGGCATTTTCACCCACTTATTCAGCTTTTCAAAGGATACAACTGAATACAAGTTTTATGCCTGAAGCGGTGGCTGGGAGGGAAAGCAAAAATGAAATCAAATTTTTCTTTTTTTTTTGAGGTATTTTAAAACTTTTGCTTACTTTTTTTCAACCAATTAGTAAGGAACATGTGTTCCCTTTTTAGCTAAAGTTTTAGCCATACCATAGAAATTTTGTCGTGTGATTGGGAATTGATTTACCGTGTAGGTCATTCGTGAACTTTGCGTGTGATGTTCGAAAAATTCGACACGTGCCATTTCTAAGATTGGGCAAATTTTGGGACGTGTGATGCTGCTAGCTGCGTCGCTGACCAGTAGATAAACAAAGCGAAACACATATTTCGTGTTGTGTACCTTATAAATGTAGTGTTTTTACACCCTAATGCTAAGCATATTCCTGAGCTTAATGCTGATCATGATGCTGAGCCTAAGGTATGCCTCATCACTGCCCTGAGGTATGCCCTACGTCCGCCCGGAGGTATAAACAACTTGTCCTCTGATAGATGTATATTTATATGGAAAATAAGTTGTCCAAAATTAGAACAAGTTGTCTCAAATTTTTGAGAACAAATGTTCCAAAATTTCTTGAAATGAGCACAATTCAATTCAACTCAGCGTACGCACAGTGTATAAGTAGTCATTTAACGTACTTCTACAAAAATGGGCAATGGTGCAACGATCTTACATGTCGCCGTCCTTGCATGCAAAAGGTCTTGGTTCGATCCCCGACAGGTCCTACCAAATTTTTCATCTATATATATAAAACTGTTCAATCTGACTGACTGACTAGTGACCGTCAGCCTAAATGGTAAGAGCTAGAGGTCTGAAATTTGGACAGGAGTTTCCTTACGTGGTGAAAGTGCGTTCTAAGGCGGGGTTTGGGAAAAGCCGGAAAAGCGTTGGAAAATTTTGTATGGGGAAAAATTTTTTTTTCATCCGATTGACTTGAAATTCGGTTTGTGAGGACAGTAAGTGATATAAATTGAAATGCGATTTTCCGATGTTGGAAAATTCTTCCGTAGGGGTCGGAAAAATTCCCGGAAAAGCGTCGAAAAAAGTGTGTATAGATAATTTTTTTTCATCCGATTGACTTGAAATTCGGTTTGTGAGGACAGTAAGTGATTTATGAAATGATTTTCAAGTTAGAAAATTCGAACCGTAGGGTGGATTTCCGGAAAGCTTCGGAAAAGTTTGTATGCGAAATTTTTTTTTCATCCGATTGACTTAAAATAATTGGACACTTGTTTTCCTGTTTAAGAAATTCGATATGCAAAAATAATTTTTCAGTTGACTTGAAATTGGTTTGTAAGGATGTTAGTGAAAAATTGACCTAATGGTCGGAAAACTCATGGAAAACTCAGCAGCCAAAAACCTATTTTCATCCGATTGGCTCTAAACTTGGTTTGTAAGGATAGTATAAAAAATACGATAACGGTAACGGTAACTCGGGCTGCCGTTTTTCATTGTACTGGTTGTCTGCGGGACCTGCAGGTGGCGACCTGGAGGTGGAACTGGACCTGGATGTGGAGGTGGACGTGGACCTGGGGTGGCCTGGAGGGAGGCCATGGAGATGGCCATGGAGGTGGCCATGGAGGTGGCCATGGAGGTGGCCATTGAGGTGGCCATGGAGGTAGCCATGGACGTGGCAATGTAGGTGGACCTATAGATGGACCTGTACGTGGAAATGGAGGTGGAAACTGGTCCAAAAACCGCAATATATGCAAAATTCTTAATCTCCGTAAAACTTTAGGGATTGGTTAGACGCTTGCCCGGGAAGGTTTCTAAGTAGAAGAAATAAGCGGAAAATGGTGCACAACCAGCGATATATGGCAAATTTTTTGATTCAGTAAATGTGACTTCCCGGATTAAAATGGGGAAAGAAAAAAAATACCGTAATCTTCCGATTGAAATGCAACTTTGCCCAGGAATGTTTTGAAGAAATGGGTCAAGGCCAATTTTTTTTTGGAATCGTTAGCAAATTAGGTTTGTAACCGCGAAATTTTGAAATAATTATAGCGTTCTCTCCGATTTTAGCCGATGAATGCAAATACGTCGAAATCGGCGAAGTCGAAAAGAAAATAATACCGAGTGGTTATTCGCTAGTAAATATATATAATTTCATACTTGGACGAAAACCGCTGAACTTTGTTCTCAAAAAGCGTATTTCTAACTTCTTATTATCTTAGGGTCATAAAATAAAAATTTGTGCAATTTTGTCAGCTTGTTGTAGCCCACTGTGTGATGTATGTAATATTCGAATACGAGGAACGGGGAAAATCTTCCGGGAAAGTATTAATCAAATTTGTCTCACTCGATCCTTAAAGTTATATGATGAATATACGATAATTATTTGTTTTTTACATTTTAATAGTTTTTTAAGACTATAATATGACGTTCAAACCTTAATATAAATGCCACACGTATCCCCAATCAATGTTGATACCCACTGTTTTTATGCTGCTTAGGGTATCTACATAAATCAATCCTGTTCGCCAAAGCAGTTAGCCCCAACAATCACATTATTAATCGCACCGCATAAAAACAACTAAACCGAACCTGTTTAGATTTCCGTGTACATTTAAATTAAGCTTTATTCTTTGTTTTTCAAAATTGTTCAATAGATTCACATTATTTGTTGTATTTTCTCATGTTTATGAATAGTTTTTATCATAATTTGTATAATTTCCGACACTTAAATAATATTATTAAATCCTAAGATAAAATAAATAAAAAGAGACCAATTTAGAAAGTTTTATGTACAAATATGTGCATCCTTAAACGAGTATATTTTATTTATGGAATATTCTCTAAACTTAATCAGCTTACAAAAATTTCATTCGACACATTTTCCATTGTTCACTCTGATTTCCTTGGTAATTGATGCCGGAAATTGTTGCAACTGGAATTTTCTTTTTTGAAAGCATCCTTCCTTCCCTTCAGCTGCGTTTTCCCACACAAAAACACACAATTTCTTTGTGAATAGAGCAACCCAGGAGCAACTATTCGCTTACCTTGCCAAATAAATGACGTAAATTAATAATAACTGCAGAAGGAACACCAACTGACGGCGATTTCCCTTGTTCCTTAGTGTCTGTGTGTTCACCAGAAAGGACCCACCCACAACTGTCAAGGCACCCCATCATTAGTCAAGCGAACAAAACAAAAGGATTGCCTGAAAGTATGTTTTCTATGGCAAAGTACTAAAAGGAAAGGAAGACTTGATTAGCCTGATTAAAATTTGCACTAATTATTTGCCACCGCAGAGCTGGTTTTTACTACTTTCAACAGGTCATTTCTGTAGTACCATTGTTAAAAGGGCAACAATAAGGCTTCAATATAATTAGCAGAGTGGTTTGTACTTTGATAAAATTGAATCAAGGTATAAGAATATAAACTTGGACAGAGCAAAACTGTTAAGTGAAAGACTTTAATTAAATATGCAAATATAACACAAAAATGATTTGAGTTTGTATAGAAATGGAAAAACTGACGAAAAAATGATTAAACCGGGAATTAAAGCCCTACGTTGGCCGCCAAAACTTTAAAATACGCTTTAAAATTTCCCTTTTTAAGCAAGGAATCAAACGCACGATATTTCATACTATGAGGAAACTTGTTCTAAATACCTACATTAGTCATTAGCCTAAAGAGTTCTTGAATCTTAAATCTAAAATGCCCTTTAGCTACAAAAATGGAAGTAGAATAACTATTAAGTTAAAATAAACGTTCTGTTAATTTGAGAAAATTAAAAATCTGTTTTCAGTAATTATTAACAATTTTAGAATCAGGCACTCATATTAATCGCTAAAGTCTTTAAAAACCACTTAGGTTCTACTTTGAGGACTATTTTAACCTCTTAAACTTTAATAGGCCCTTAATTGGGGAGCTATAACATTTTACTACATACACGAAACGTGCTTATGCAATTCTCCTAATCCTAATCATGGGAATTGAAAAATTTCTCAGCTTAATTATACCCATCTGATCTATTATTATTGTTTGCCAATGTTTCTCAGCTTAAAAAGTGCTAATAGTCAAAGTGATCGAAACTCTCACACATGTTACTTATTTGCATATGCTAATAGAAAGCCTACGAAAAAACAATGGAAATCGCCTGAGATAGTGACTTAATTGAGTAATTAGTGCTGTGTAAATGAAACCAGCAATAAGGCACATTTCCGTTAGGTGTGGGATCTGGCTATTATCATCTATGCTTGACCCACAGTAAATTTTTGTTGTCGTACTGGAATTCCAATTAGAATTGCAAGTGCAAGCGCTTTGGCGACATTGAGAGAGATCTCGTGTCTCAAAGTCACGTCATTGTTGAGAGTGTGTGTCTGTGTGAGTATGTGTCGAAGCATTTCCGCTCTCATGTTCTCTCTCTTTTTCTGTAAGTTACTTGGTAGGAATTTTGCAAACTATACCCACTGTGGTACTAACTTTTTTAAATGGGATGATCACAACATAAATAACACTGTGAATCATTTATGAACAAAATTTTTTTTGATAACAACGAGACTGATCAAATTTGAAAGGTACCTATGGTAGTAGAAAACCCCTTTCTGGGCTTGGTCTGATTTGCTAAGGTTTTTTTGTAAAAGACAGCTGAAGTTTTCATAGGAAAATTGCATTTTTTGAAAAAGTCAGGACTATATCTCAAAAGCTAATTGGAATTTTACTTTTTTGTCTTCAGCAATTTTGTAGCCTTTATCCATGGTTCTGATTCACTTGTGTTTTTCTTCTGAATGATTCAAATCTTAAGCAAAGGAAATAATGAAAAAGTGGCAAATAATAAGTCGGTCATTTTTCCTTGCGACAGAATTAAAAGATCTTATGTTTAAATGTTTTGGTAACATGATCATTGTTTGGAGCTGAAAAATGTTCTAATGATTAATTTAAACTAAACTTAGATATTATATTCAAAATATCAAGACTCTAAACTTCCAAACATAAATTATGAATAAATGAATTTCTGGAAACATTAAATTTTTCCTCAACACCGGTTCAGAGCGGTGAACCCAAACGCAAAAAGTTTCGCTGGTTCGAACCCCGAACCCTGATAAATAACAACTATTCGTCAAGACTTTTGAGAAACTAAAATCGTAAAAATATAGTTAAATATTTTCAAGCTTCAGCACTTGTCCCACTGTGCGCTCTCACATAACTTGCGCTCTTCTGCATCATTCTCCACATACATATGCACACACATACATATTAGCGCTCACTCGATCTCTTTTACTCTCTTCCGCGGTCGCTCGCTCGCTTGCTGTGGCTCAGTCTGGAATTCGCCGCCGCTTTGTACACGTTGCCTTCCCTTAGTCATATTATTATTTATTAATTGTGTTTCTGCACCAACTAACAAAAATGCAATATTCTTAAGAAAGTGAAACCAAACCAATTCTACTAAAAAGTTCAGTGAAAGATCTACAAACGAAAAAAAAAATATTGCGTGAGTTTGAAAGAAATGTGCCACACAAATCAGAACCACTGCTCTCTCACGCTATCTCTCTCTCGCTGTCTCTGTGTTTGTGCCGCTTTGTGTTGTTGTGATGGTCGTCGCTTGTCGTTCCTGATTGTATCTACCTTACTTAATATATTATTTGTCTACCTGTGTAACCTTTTTTTATCGCTTCACTCACACATTCAATTTCCAAACATCAATCAGCTCCAACTTTTCTGTGTGCTGCCGCCAAGCTCAAGAATGTTTGCTCAGTTGTGTTTTGAGCGTCGTTGCCGGCAAAGCTTACTAAGATCACCAGATCTCTTACTCATGTACACACATCCATAGGCATGTGTATGTACATATCAAGTGAAAGTGGGCCAACTAATGGCTAATAAAGAATCATAGATAATAAAAATAAATAAAAACAACAAAAAAAAAAAAAAAACATTAACCCTCCAACAATTCCTCTTTGCATTTTTTTAAGACCGCGCCACGTGACTGTTGCTTTCTAATGAACATTAATTCAAGCCTAATATATCATACCTGACCTTGAAAGAAGCAGGAAGTGAAATATGCATAGTTCTCAGTATTGACAGCATTCGTTCCACTATGCTTACTCTTTCGATTTGCTTTGCTTTGCCTACTGCGTACAAAAAGTAATAGAAAAATTACACAAGGGTTTTTTCGAATTATGTAGACTCAAAATGTGGTTATTTTCAAGAAACGATTTGTGTAAGCGGCTTTTAATCTTTTCAGTCGAATAAAGATAAATGGGTATTTCAAGTTCGGAGTTGAACCGCACCCGATTCGGATACTGGGAATATTGGAAATTCCGAACCGAACCTAAGCTGGAGAAAATTTATTTTAGCTAAACGAACCTAAACCTGAACCGGAGCACACATACTAATAAGGGTTCATATAAAAGTACTTGTCTTCCGTTTCGTGATCTTATATGCTGGTTTCTGCTCTCACAGAGTGGAGTGTCCATGATCCCAGCTATGCAGAGCTAAATTATGTTAGTCCACAACATGCAATTCCGTAAGCGCCCACGTAATGGGAAATTCTATCTAGGTTTCCAATACAGAGCTGTGTGTAGAGACTTTCAATCTCACTAAACAGTGACCAAGGTTGTAAAGTATTTATTATAACGGGTGACAACTAAAAATCTGCACTAACTTTGAGAGAGCGCGCCCTTAGCTGAGCTTTACATAAAAGCTTTCGGGATGACATTTCTTTCACTTTGTTCTCCTGTCAACACGTTTGCATGCCCCCCTGACAAAAATTTTGACAAGTAGTCGCCATCATGCCGTCCGAGCAAGAACGTCTTCGTGATCGCGTTGTAAAACTGCACGAAATGCGCGCTGACAAAGGTAAAGTGCTTACATTAAACCATTTTACCCAAGAGGGCAAGTCCAAACGGACTATTTATAGTATTTGGCAACGAAAAATAATAAAAAGAGAAGTTGGAAGTGGTCCGGAAGCAAGCATTATGACAGGCCAAGCTGTCAGAAAGCTAACCCAACTTTTTAACAACAAAGACGACAAAAGTCAACCAGATGCAGCCAGAAAATTTAATTGCAGCCAACAACACATCAGTCAAGTGCTGAAAAAGAAAAATATTGTTGCCAGACGTAAGCAAAGAGCACCAAGTTACACACCTGACCAAATACCAACTGTCAAATCTCAATGTCGATGGATGTGCAACCAATATCGCCTTTTTGCCAGTATCCCTTTTGTTCCAAAGGAACGGAACCCAAAGAACATGCCGCGGCAGTTTACAAAAACAACTGGAAGGCCAAACATATAAAAGAACTGACCAACAGGATTCGTTTATGTATCCGAAAATACGACTCCAAGGTCGTACAGGCCGCCTGCGGAGACATTTTCCGGAAGCTACGTCGAGTGACTGATAACGGTTCCTTCGACCAAATCCATTGATGCAATTCTTTTGTATACGTAGTCATAAATAAACTGTTAAATTTTCATAAAGATCCGGTGAGATTTGTGGTTATGGCGGCATTTTAAAGTTTGTGCAGATTTTTAATTTGTACCCGTTGCAACTTCATACACCAAGTGTGTGGATGCGTGCACAGTTACTTTACTTTTTACTTGTGACTTCCTCGCCAACATTTTCTAAAATGGTATATTGAAATGTAGTCAAAAGCCGAAGTGTTTTCTGTTATATGCCCACTTTTCCAATTACATAGAACTCCTTTTTGAAGTCAGGAGGCCTACGAAAACGGCCAAGCATATGTAAAAGTATACAGGATTGCAATCGATACTTGAAGGCTGCCAGCCTACAGAGTGTTGAGGTGTGCATCGATCTTGTAATGGGCTTTGGATATTTTGATTAAGCACAAATTTTTTCTGAGTGGGAATAATTTACCTTTACACCTAGGTTCTCTGCCCTTCTCTGCCCATTCCATAAACCTGAATCCTGAAAGTTTCGCGGGTTCGAACCTCGGAAAGCTGTATTTTCACTTGTCGAAATCTCATATGAGATGGTTAAAAAAAACCTCAGTTTACTGTGAGTTGGCTATCAAAATTCTTATTTGAGAAATATGTATATAATATAGCATACTTCTAATGCAGCTTTTCAATGCTTTTCATATATTTTTGTGTTTCTCAGATTGACTATTACACTTGTCTGATATCTTAAATTGCTGCTTTCGTTCAGGAGCTTAAGTCAGAGCTGCAGCTTTCGTTCAGAAGCACAAGACGTAGAAGCAGAGGCAGAATCAAAAGCAGACGAAATGAAACTTATTGCAGTTTTTAAAGCACTGCATAGCTTTGTAAACTGAGCGCGTTCTTCTGAACCAAAACTTCTTAAGTTTGACCGAAAGTCAAGGCAAAAATCTGTCAACTATGTATATATCAACCCTTGATAAGCACAAAAAACGGTCCACTGCTTTGACTGATTCTGGTGTGTTTTGATGAATCCATGTTTCATCCACAGTTACAAAACGTCATGAAAACTCGTTCGGATTGCGCTTGAAAATCAACTAATAATTCTTTCAACTGGTTACAAGTTGGCTTTAATGGTCGAGTGTCAGCAATCACGCGGTTAGATCATGAGATGCCTACACCTGAGGCACTTTTTTTCTTCAAACGTTCAGTATAATTTTATGCATATTTTTGATTATTTCTGAGAAGAAAGCCAGACAGAGTGACGGTTTTTTACGCAAATAAACTAAACTTGTTGAGCTCCCGAAATTCACTTATTTCAATTTAAGTCCAAATTTGAATGGTCATCATAAACAAGACGCTCGGTTTGGCCCTGTGAGCTCTTTACACAGCTAGATATTTTTATTTATTTATATCGAACACAAACTAAATGACGCAGCTAGCTAAAGATATGGCAGTAATCTATTAGATTGTAGGTGAAAGGCAAAAAGTGGCAAAAAGTCATTGTCTTCTTCTTTACCCGTATGGTCGTTGAGCAATCTGGCTTCTAGAAAATTGATTTCTTTATGCCTTTTCATAGACATACCCGCTTTGTTTATTTTGATATTCCCTTCATTTCTTTCAGCATGTTGTATAACCAGGCAAAAACAGGGGCTATATATATTGAAAAGACACTGTCAATGACCCACGTCGTCTGATAGCGACTTTCAATTGATTTTGTATTTAATACATTTTTTTTGCTTTTGTTGTGATTTTAAACAGATGATAACAAAACTATTTAATTTCAACCATTATCCAGCCACAAAGAATGCGCCTCAATTGTTTTGCCTTCGTCCACGTCTGAGTTGGTAATATTCATGTTGATTTTGCGTGCGTGTTAAACAAAAGACTACGTAAATAGCGTGCTTTTAAAGCGTCACTAAATGTAGAGTGAGCGGGTCCGGAACCCCATTTCACTAATGATAAGACTTCACCTCATTGACGTCGTCGTCGTTATCGTTTTTGTTGTTGTTTCGGTTTCTGTGCTGCCAAAATGATAGTCATCAATGCATCTGATGTAAGTAGTTTTTATGGTTATTGTTCTAAGTGTGTGTTGGTTTTGGGTTTCCGTTAACTGCTGGTTGTGGTCTATTTACTGAGTTACCTTTTACTTTCAGAGGAAGTATCTTGAACGATGCTTAGAACTACCAGGCGTGCAATTAGTATATATATTGACGAAGATGATCAGGTACATACTATATATGAGACAATCCTATTTAATTGGCATTCATGGGTGGGGAAATCTTGCGGTTTTATCAGGCTTTTCTGATAACTTGGCAGGTTTATGACAATCTTGTTTATGGCATTGTATAATTAAGCTTTCAATTACTTGTGAAAAAATCAAGTTCAGGTAGCCGGTTTTAGTAGTAAATGTCTAAACTGAAGATTAATGCTAATAATATGGTGATGGGTCGTTAGGCATGAGTGTTTCCGTATAATTTAATAGATATGCCTAGTCTGGGAATTGTGATTTAGCAAATTTCATTTGTCTTCACTTACGTGGGTTGGCTTTAAAATTTTAACATTTTTTGAATCACATTTTTATGGCACTTCCTAGATCCTGTTCAATAAGTTAGGAACCAAGCTTCGACACAAATTTTTCAGCTTTAGAACCGAACCTTCAGCCGAACCTTTGAATGTTTAATGTTACATTTTGTCTTGGATTTTCATCCAACGGAGCTGAAAACCATCAAAAGGATATAAATATTGGATATTAAATATAAAAAAAAGGATATTCAAATATTCAAAAAAGGATAATTCTGTGTAGTCTCTGTTATTATTTTCGTAGCCAATGCACATCAAATAATAACATTTTTTATAGTTAAACGAGAGCGTAAGTTAAGTCGGCCCTGCCTGACTACGATATACCCGTTACTCTGCGGAATTAATGTTTATGTTAATTTACAGGGCATTAACATAAATGTGAACATTTCAACATTATGTTAGCAAACAGGGCATGCGGCGCTGAGAAGTATGCAACGTTTTTATAACTTTCATAACTCAGATCCTTATGAAAATTTCATAGATTGTAGAATTTGGGCACATACACTAAACTGCAAAATATGTGTTTGATATCTTCAAAATTGTTGAGTTTGATATCGTTGTTCAAAAATTGATTGGATTTATGAAAAATGTCGCCTCTGTTTTAGAAAAAACTAGTTAATGTGGTGCTGAGCAGCCAGTTTCAATCTCTCACTTTGCATCTAATCTGTAGGATGGCATTTTAGAGACGCTTTACATGTAAAGGCAAGCAGTTGCAGTTCGAAATGAAACCGTTTATACGAAAATCTCTAGAGATTTGTGGAACACAGCCGATTGAACATTTTTTAGCTGCGAACAGACAGTAGGAGTCCATCTGCAAAATTTGGTTGCTCTAGCTCTTCTTGTCTCCGAGATCCAGGTGTTCATACAGACGGACGAACAAGGATATATCGACTCGGCTGTTGATCAAGAGTATATATACTTTATGTGTTCGGAGATGCTTCATTCTGCCTCTTACATACATTTGCACCACTTTATTATACCGGATTTACTCTACGAGTTACGGGTATACAAATTTATGGCCTTTTTATTTACATTGAGTAAACTCGAACCAGAGTATGGAACTAGAGATGGATACGTTTGTCGACTACACGAATCTATCACGAATGGCAAACTCGTACACCACATGCACGCACAAAAATTTCCATAAACACAACTCGTAATAAACGTGAACAATTTTAAATATACTTTATGTATCAGTCTTTCCAGTTATTTTTGATTTTCAATTTTTTGAAAAGACTTAAGGTCTGTATCCATATGGGAATTAACGAGAAGTAAGGTAATATTTTCAGGCAAATTTTGAAGCAGAATTTTTATTTCTAGTTTACTTCTGTCATACTTGTATGAAAATTTTACTTAACTTCTCGTTAATTCACATCCGGATACAGACTTTTACGAATAATAATGTAGTATGTAACTCGCTCAAAAGTGAAAAAGACTCTCTTACTAGTGACGGAGAAAATCGGAAAATTTAAAATGAGCTTAGAAAGCATTTGAAACACAATGAAATATCTGACTTTTTCCGAAAATCTGAATAATCGTTATCCTGCCTGTTTGGGCACATCGTTTATATATAGCAGCGATGGGCTAATTTTGCTGAAAGGAAAGTGAAATGAAATTTATTTTGTACCCCATTTAGTTATATTTAGTTAGTTTAGAATTAATTTTCACTTTTTTGACTGTTTTTGTGTCTTATATTCACAAAATGCTTGTAACTTTATGAGTGTTAGTATTTCTTGACCAAAACAGTAACCGAAACAGTGCCCGAAATAGTGACCGAAACAGTGACCAAAACAGTGTCCGAAACAGTGACCAAAACAGTGACCAAAAAAGAGACCAAACAGTGACCAAAGCAGCGTATTTATTGTGCCCGAGTTTTAGAAGTGACGAATTCCGTTAAAATAGTATCCAAAACAGTGACTAAAACATCAACCGAAACAGTGCTCAAAACAGTGATTAAAACAGTGACCAAAACAGTGATTACAAAAGTGACCAAAGTAGTGACCAGAACAGTGACCAAAACAGTGACCGAAACAGTGACCAAAACAGTGACCAAAAAAGAGATCTAACAGTGACCAAAACCGTGACTAAACAGTGACCAAAACAGCGTATTTATTGTGCCTCAGTTTTTGTAGGGACGAGTTCCGTTAAAATAGTATCGGTCAGAACACAATGAAAACGAACAGACGTCCCTAAAAGATCTAAGGATCAGGAGAGGGAGGGAAGAGAGGAGCAAAACAAATCAAAAAAATTTGTTTTTTATTCTTTTGCAGGTATTGTAATTTCAGGTTATACCTCGTAAAGAGCTTTGCTCGTACCGGGTGTTCTACGACGCCCACTCTTTTTTAGCTCTTAAGGGGGTTGACCCGTGTGATGGTTTCAAAAATCGAAATTTTTTTTCTTAAATCGCATATGTGGTTACAAAACTTTTTCGTGTTTTTCACTACCAAACCACAAAAATGATTATGATATTTTTCCTATATAATAAGCTATGCTCCCATTTTCGCATTTGCAAAAATTTTTGCGATTTGGGAGTAAATTTGATCCAAAAACCGGTTTCAAATCGGAAAATTTTTACGAAAGTGAAATTGGGAGCATGGCTGAATCTCTTAAACTTAAACACGAATTCAGCTACAACAAGTTAGATTAATTCAAAAGGGAGCAATTTGTAGCTAGAACTTTTAGTTAATCATTAATCTCCGCACTTTTGTTAATATCGCTGCATTTACAACTTTTTGCAACGTTGTGCCATGCAAAACTAGTTGATATTCCACAAAACACAAAATGTTTAGGGCTAACCTAAAATTTCACATTAACAACGCACGACCCAATTGGAAAAAAACACCTAACAATGACTAACATTCTATGAAATTATTATATTGCACATCTCGAGTAACTTTTTTACACTTTTCATATTCTTTCTACTTTTTAACCATTCGCACTCAAAGGTGAAAAATATCTGCTGCCAATTTCACAAAAGCCACGTGGTAACATAGTGTACCTAGTGTACATACTTTTGCACAAACTTAATATACTCTGTGTACCTCTCGTACAGAGTATAAAAATGTCTCTTAAAACTTCTTAGTTTCAAAACATTGTACAAGCAATTAAAACTTTACACATTCATATAACCAAATGTTTTGAGCACCTGTTCCATTAAAAATGTCATACTTTTCGATGCTGATGTGCAAACTGAAATGCAAACTCTAGAAAATATCTAGTGTATGTTTTGCCTAATATGCCAATCACGTCTCTCACCACTATGTACCTTTTTTCGAGCTATTCACAAATGTTGATACAAGAGACTGTGCTTTTCAAGTGCTCAATTGTAGCTAAAACGTTTCACAAAACCCTTCGTCGTCTCCCCTTGCCGAAACAAAAAGCCAACAAAAATGGGCGACATCTGTGAACCAGTTTTTTTAGTGTCGGCATTTGAATACACAAAACCCAAACTACAAGTATTACAACGAAAATTCTGAGTAAGAGGTATAAGGGGGGTCAATGTAGGCCAAACAAAACGACAGAAAAAAAATTGCCAAAGTACACACGTGTGCCTCAACTAATTGTTAGATGAGAACTTGGACAGGTTCTGAAATGAGCTCAACCAATAATAATTATTAAAAAAAAACTCCACACAAATTAAATAATTACCTGTGTATCATATTTAATTTACGAACTTCACAAAATTTGCATTCATTTTGTGTTTAAATGATGCATGAAGCTTAAGTCAACCCCCTCGAGCAATTTGCCTTCTTTACCATCATATTTATATTCAACATTGCATAATTTCAAGCTCAGTAATTTCCACTTTGTAACTAAACCAAAACATAAAAAGCATGAATTCATTTAAATGCACACTGCATAGTTTTCATAATTAAACGTTAGAAGATGAATGATTCCCTTTGGGCTCACCCGGACTGCAGTTTAAATTGTAGTTCTGCCAAACGTATGCCTCATTAACTTTGATGGAAGGGCATTGAAAAGTTTTGGTAAAATAATGCGGGAAACCCTTTGAAGGTCCCGCTGCAAAAGACGTTAATTTATGCTTCAAAAAAATATATTGAAAAATTAAATTAAAATAAGAATACTTTTTTGCCTGCCAAAAAGTCACGTTTCCCGGAGTTAACCCGACAAAGAGAGCAAAAAGAGGAGGATATGTAACAAAGGTTACAAAAAAAAGAAAGAGTTGAAATGACTGTGTCTGGCTGCCCTTATGCGACGCCATGAATGATTAAAAACTAGCTGCAAGTGGTCAGCAGGGAAGTGAGGACACACGGTTTAACTGCTTGGTCAACTGTATGAATATGGAACTTTTGGAATAGACAAGTCGGACTAACTCAGTTGATTGCTTGGTGGGTCTTCTTATTAACTAGCCTTATCGAAAACTTTGACCACATACTATACAATCAATATGCCTGTTGTAACCCTACTTATGGTGGTTATTACCTTACCGTCAGATAGAATGATCCAAGTCTGAAACAAACTTGATCTGGTTCTCGTAAACAACTACCTACAAGTGTTGGGTTGTTCATGAGTGAGTGAACAAAATTGAGTTGTTCACTAAACTGAGCAAGTGAACGTGTTCTTCATTAATTGTTCATTTTTGTTCAGTTAGAGTTGTTCAGTTGTTCTTGTTCAGTTGTTCTTGTTCAGCCGCTCTTGTTCTGTGAGTTGTTCTTGTTCAGTCAGAGTTGTTCATTTGTTCTTGCTCACTCAATCTTCTTCTGTGAGTTGTTCAGTCTGAGTTGTTCACTTGCTCTTGTTCAGCCGCTCTCGATCCGCGTGTTCTGTGAGTTGTTCAGTCCGAGTTGTCCACTTTCTCTTGTTCAGCCGCTCCTGTTCTGTGAGTTGTTCATTGAGAGGTGTTCTGTGAGTTGTTCAGTGACTTGTTCACTCAATTTGGTGACTTTTCAGCTGTTTTTTGTCCGCGTGTCTGATTGTTCAATGTAAGCAACATGCTGGGTGGCAACCATTTTAGTGATGGCTAACAAATTGGCAACATTCCGCAGTGTGACCAGCAACGTAGGATTAAAATAAGTTTGAATGATCGCTAATCGTCACAATACCTAGGTGAACAACTAGAGAACCATTGTTACAGCACAGATCCACCGTTTGTCTACAATTCAAACCAACACTGAACAGCTGAACAACTAAACAACTGAACAAGTGAACAACTGAACAAGAACAACTGAACAAGTGAACAACTCAACAAGTGAAAAACTCAACAAGAACAACTGAACAAGAACAACTGAACAAGAACCACTGAACAAGTGAACAACTTGAATTAGTTGACTCACTTTTTGAAAAAAAAGAACAAGTGAACATGTTCAGTGAAATGAACAACCTTTACCCAACACTACTACCTACATGCAAAAATTTGTGGCTCTATCTCTTATAGTCTCTAAGATCGACGCGTTCATACGGACAGACGGACGGACGGACATGGCTAAATCGACTCGGCTGTTGATGCTGATCAGAAATATGAATACTTTATAGGGTCGGAAATGTCCTTCTACCTGTTACATACTTTTGCACAACTTCATGATTCCCCTTTACCCATTTTTAATGGAATCAGGTATAAAAAGAGATTGAATATGACTCGGCACTCGACACTATCCAATGCGAAATACACAAACACTTACTCTAAATTGTAAGCTTTTCTTTTCACTGACTTTTAAGATTGCACCACTTCATTTGTAGACTAACCCCCAAACACCTGACTAAGCCCCATTACATTGATACTTCTTTATCTTTCTTACAGACGGGTCTTACCCTCACACCCGAAATGCTGCTCTCCACTTCGGAATCATCGACGCACAGCGCTTCCGAAGTGGCTGGTCGCTTGCAGGTCGATGTGCGTACCGGACTCAAATGGACAGAGGCTAAATACCGGGCCAAAATAATTGGTCACAATGAATTGCTCCTCATTGAGGAAGATCCCACCTGGAAAAAGTATATTGAGCAATTTAGGAATCCGCTCATTCTCCTGCTCTTGGGCTCCGCCCTGGTGTCGATCATAATGAAACAGTTTGATGATGCCGTTAGCATAACTATAGCCATTCTCATTGTGGTAACAGTGGCTTTTATACAAGAATATCGCTCGGAGAAGAGCCTGGAGGAGCTGAAGAAGCTGGTGCCGCCAGAGTGTCATTGTTTGCGGGAAGGACGCTTGGATACGTTCTTGGCACGTGAATTGGTGCCCGGCGATGTGGTTTACCTAAATGTGGGCGATCGTGTGCCTGCCGATGTAAGACTCTTTGAGGCAGTGGACTTGTCCATAGATGAAAGTAGTTTTACCGGCGAAACTGAACCAGCACGAAAGATTACCGACGTTTTGCTGAACAATACCAATGTAAAGGATCATAGTAATATGAAGAACATTGCTTTTATGGGCACCTTAGTGCGTTGTGGCAATGGCAAGGGTATTGTGGTGAGCACCGGCGAACGAAGTGAGTTCGGTGAGGTGTTCAAGATGATGCAAGCCGAGGAGGCACCAAAGACCCCACTGCAAAAGTCCATGGACATACTGGGCGCTCAGCTTAGCTTCTATTCATTTCTGATTATTGGCGTCATCATGCTGCTGGGCTGGCTTCAGGGCAAACCACTGTCGGAGATGTTCAACATCAGTGTTTCACTAGCGGTGGCAGCCATACCCGAAGGTCTGCCCATAGTGGTCACCGTAACTCTGGCTCTGGGTGTGATGCGTATGGCCAAACGGAATGCCATTGTCAAGAAGCTACCCACTGTGGAGACTTTGGGTTGCGTGAATGTCATCTGCTCGGATAAGACGGGCACTTTAACTAAAAACGAGATGACTGCCACCATTATCATAACCTCCGATGGCTACATGGCGGATGTGACAGGTGCCGGTTATAACGATCAGGGCGAGATACATATACGTCACTGTAACAATGTGGAAATGGCCAAGACGAATATCACGAATCTTTTGGAAATCGGTGCTGTGTGTAACAATGCCTACATACAGAATGGAACACTGCTGGGACAACCCACCGAAGGTGCTCTGGTGGCGGTGGCCATGAAAAATGGCATGTATGCCACGGCTGAGAACTATGTGCGCATACAGGAGTATCCATTCAGTTCGGAACAAAAAATGATGGCCGTCAAGTGTATACACAAGTATAACAACAACAAGGAGGAAATCTTCTTTGCCAAAGGTGCCCTAGAAATGCTATTGCCGCAGTGCACAAAATATCAATTTGGCACTCAAACTGTTCCATTGACGAAGCAAAATGAGGCTGAATTTTTGGCCGAGGCTTATGAAATTGCACGCAAGGGCCTGAGAGTGTTGGCCCTGGCCAAAGGCAAGTCAATGCAGGATTTGATCTATTGTGGTCTAGTGGGTATTACCGATCCACCACGGCCATTGGTAAGGGAGTCCATTGAGTTGCTAATGCAGAGCGGTGTACGTGTCAAGATGGTCACTGGAGATGCACAGGAAACGGCTATGGCTATAGGTGAGTCTTGAATGATGGGTACAGTTTTACGAATTTCTTCTGAGAGAATATTAAGCTGGCTGCGCTGATCCATGCTGTTGGATGTGGTTCCAGTCGTGACCTTTGACAGCAATGCTTTACAGCAGTCGCCTGAGTGCCATCAAGAATTGATATGTACCTTAAAGTTTTAAGCAAGTTTCTAAAAAAAATCAATAAGTGCTGGACAGACTGCATAAATTTGTGCGTGATTAACGTTAAGAAAACAGTTCGATTGACGGAATAAATGAGATGGTTAGCTCGTTCTCTCCATGAGGAGATAAGCTTTAAAATTATTGGTTAGGATATGAAATCGTTCAGAAGTCAGTCATTCGCTCAGAATCGCTAAGATCGGTCAGAGATGAGAAGGCTTCGCCTATTTAATACTCGAGCTTTGCTATGACTTTTCGAGAAGTCCTCTGTAAGAAGCCAATTAACTGCTCCGGGACGCATAGAAACCTTACAGAAATCGCTTAATCGGTGCTTGTTTTCTTTATTGGTTTCCTCCTAAGTCCCTAATTAAAAATGTACAGGGTTGCACCATTATAGCACCTTCTTTATAAGACCTTAAAGTCGCTAAAACGCTTTGCTTAAAAATAAGAAAATGCTCACAGACGCTTAAAAATCTCTTACTTATCTGCATTGGTCAGTATAATACTTAGTATAGCATCGTATTTTTGCCCACCGACTTGGTCAAAGAGTTTTGAGCCCACTCTTTATTGGCTGACGGCTAGACTAGGTATGTGGGGTCTTGACTCTTGAGCAGAGATCGCAAAGTGTGGTCAACCAATATTTTCTATGCTGTCTGATCACCGAAAAGACAGATAAATAAGGTCCAGACTCGCTCACTATCCCAACAGAACAACAAAATATGGTCCACCAATATTTTCAATGCTGTCTGATCACCGAAAAGACAGATAAACAAGAACAAGACTCGCGAACTTTCTCAACAGAACAGCAAAGTATGGTCAACCCATATTTTGTATGCTGTCTGCTCATCAAAAAGACAGATAAAATGGAACCAGATTCGCTCACTCTCTCAACAAAACACTCGTTTTGGGTTCTCTCGTGTTTTCTGTTCCATAGTTCTTGATGAGAGAAAGACAAGAAGCTCCTCTCTTACGATAGATGGACAGTTTCATTCAGCCCTCAGCAGCTAAGCATAAGCTACTTATTAGATAGTTCATCGTTAAAGAGACACGCAGACACACTTGCAGTTTACTTAGGCAGATTAGCGAAAAAGAATCGATTGCTGTTTAAGCAAAAAGCGCGTTGACAAAAGTCGAAGTTGACATGTCTTTTCGGTTCACATTTTTCTTTTTGTCCACAGATGACTGTTTTTCCCGACTGCCAGTAAAATGGTACCACTTTTTGCTAGCTCTGCTCTTAAGTGGAGTCGAAAAGCCAATCTTTTGCTTTAAATGAACTCTAGGATAGACGATAAATCTTTATTGCAAGATGTAAAATGTTAAATGAGCTGGGGAAAGTATGTAGTTGATTCGCTTACGGTTATCGGTTCTCAAAAATCGCACCTAATTGTCAATTGAATTGCTCAATTTCCGTTTGGTTCCGTTTTAGATTTGCTCTCCCAGTTGTGAGTGTCAAGCATTTCGAGCTAGCCCCAGGGCAAACCTTTAATTGAGACACCTGAGAACATACCGCAAAATGCAATTATCCAACAACCCGCAGCTTAATTTAAGCAGCCAAACGAAGGAGTCTGGCACATAATTGGCAACCAAATTGAAAATGAAATACATCGACTTAATTATGTCTGTCTTTACCATCCTCCATGTCTATCAACAGGATAGTCATTGCAATTGGCCTCTGCCCCAAACTATTCAGACAACAACAGCAACCACTGGCAGATCCTGGCCAATTAGGTAGCCTCATAAGCGGATTTTCGTAGCCAAAAATAACAAAGTGAAGTGGAGTAAGAGATGCCGCTTTTGCAATCAAACTGCAAATTAAATATTTTAAATCAAATTTTCAGAGGGGAAAATGCACTTGGCGAAAAACTTTAGCAACAAGATTTGTTTCGTAAAATTTAAGCAAAATTTTAGCTGCCATTTTTTTCTCGTGTGTAAAGAGAAGCAAAAAAATTTAAGTTCTTTTTTTTATCAAAGGTTTCCTCTTGATGAATGTTTGGTAGATGATGAATTCCTGTCCGCAACAGACGCGATGGCGACGCAAATGGAGAGGAGGGAGGGTTAGAGGAGTCACAGTTAATTATTTCTGCGACTGACGATGTCGATGCTTTTGCTCTGTGCATTCCAGGATATTAGATGTGGAGGGAGGCAAAAGCCACAATGCCTCGAGGGGGAGCGCTACCTTTTTTTGGTTTCCCATTTTCTTTTTCGGTAGCTTTTGGCTTAACGTTTGCTATTAATAGCTAAATTTGTCTAGAATCAACAATTGCCAGCAATTTCAACTTGAGAAATTTTCGAGTGGCAAACTTGAAAGTCAAAAACTTCTTCAGTATCTTGGCACACACGAGAAACTTTTGTTTAACTTTGAAAACTGCTTCCTGGGTTACAAAACTCCTTTGGTTAATTAATTCTGTTTGCATAGTTTATAGGCCGTCCAGCCAACCAGGCAGACAGACATCCATCTATGCATATGTACGTTAGAATGTACAAGTATATCCGCCCGGTCACATAGTTTGAGAGTTCAAGAGTTCTCATAAATTTGTGGCTTGTCAAGTGGGCGTGGCGGCCTCCTGCCACTTTTAATTAGAAACGCAGCATGAACAAATTTATTTGCATAGTTTCGGCCATCTCAGCACTTTAGAGTTAAAGCCAACAATTTGTGGCCTTAAAGAGTTGGTAATTGAGTTAAGGGGTTAAGCTAAAAGCTTTGGAGGGAGAGGAGATGATGTGATTTAGGATAATGTTGCCCTCACGTAAGATGAAATTGTTGAGAAATAGATGGAATGTTTTTGATGAAATTAATTTTTAAAGTAAGCTAGATTTAACACTATGTCGCAGACGACTATATTGAGCAAAAATTTTGATTATGCTGTCACTCAGAAGTCGCTTTAATACAGAGATTACAGAGAACTCCTGTACAAAGGCTTTGTTTGTTGTGGTTGTAGCTTACTCTTATTTTGACCGTGTCTGTTTCATTCTGTTTTATGCGTGACTTGTTTCGTTTGCAAGGCAGCGCTCTTTTTTATTTGTTGAATCTGAATTTGGCTATAATCTTTAACAAAAGGCTAAATTCAAATCCGGCTCGAAAGGACCACATGAAAATGTGCGAAGTTGGATTGACACCGATGTCATTTGAGATGTAAGAGTTAAGGATGTGAATACTTGGAGAAAAGGATGGGATTACGTGGTTTTTAGATAGCAGATATTTTGATTTTATCGTCGATATTATTCTGCGTCCGTTATTCTGCAAAAATATACATGCACTGCTAGTCTGCGACGCAATTAAATTTGTGTTCCCCAACAGCAACTGTATATATCTTCTTTTGCGGATGGCAAGATGAGAAAATGACAGCAAAAACTATCGCCCTTCTTTTTGATTTTGATGGCCACCACTAGTTTAGACGTTCATTAATAACTTTTCAGGTTTATTTTAAGATTTAGACAATAACGATATACTATTGTGATCAAATTGAAAGGTGAATTTTCAATTTAAACTTCCATGGATTTTCCAATTCTTTTCAAAAACTTGGCAGCGCTGTAAGTGACAGCTGTGCGAAATTTCATGTCAAAATATTCATTAATGTATAAGAGACGCTTCGTTTGTAAGGTGCTAAAAGTGAATCCTGCAATTTTTACTATGTCTAAATTTATTGAACAATGAAGTTGCATAAAATATTGTTGGCTTCCGCCGAATGTCATTTCGGCTGCGGAAACGTTGAGAATGCTTCAGATAGTCTTTGGGGATCAGACTCTGTTTTCATAGAATGTTAACAAGTTCAAGACGGACCGCGAGATTGTTGAGCAGAATGTGGTATCAAATCGGCAAAAATCATGTACTGACAAACATCTCGTCAAGCAAGTCAAAGAAATGTTGCTTGGAAATCGTCGATTGGCTATGAGCGACATCACTGATAGCTCGCGCATATCATTTGGATCGGTAGTGATGAGTTGTGCTTGAGAAAAGACCGATCTTGAATGGTTCCAAAAAACGCAATTGTTTTTTGAAGCATTTTTTGAGCATTTCGCCCAAAATTCAACAAATATCGTTCCGCTTCCTGCCTATTCACCTGATTTAGCTCCGTGTGGCTCAGGTTATTTAACAAAGTCACATTGAGATGATAAAGACCTTCCAAAGGAGAACTTGCCGAGCTAGCCACCCCAACCACTACTGGCATTCGCAAAACTTCAAAGATCCTCCAACCAAATAATACCCGTACTAGCTCCCTCCTGGACTATTGACCCCAATCTGTCAACCTACTACCTACCTAACTACCTAGCTGACTGGAGATTCGGCCTTAGTTATTGAAGCGAAGGGATTACTTTAAAGGGAGAAATTTTAGATTTAATAAATAGATAAAGATTTAGAAAATTTAGAAAATCCCTCAATTTCTGACGCGATCTATTAAATATCGATATTGAAAATACAAATATTTGATATTCTTTTAATATCAACAACCCTAGTAGCTTTTTTGCAGAGAGACGCTAAGCAAGTCGAACCCTTTTTAGTGCTCAGCTCGCTCTGAACATTTTTTTTCCCAGAATAGCTTGGGGCACCCTGCCTTAACCCAGCAGCCCGTATGCCTTTCGTTCGAAGCGACGATGACGATACGAGCCGTGTGCGGACGGCATTAGTCACCTGAAACTTCAGAAGCCCTAATTTTAATTCAATTTTTGAAGGCTTCGCTTAAAAGTAACTCAATTATGTGTTCGTTTTGGGGCCCAGGAAGTCCCTAAAATAACATTTGGGCTATCACTAGGGTCACTCGAGCATCGATCTATAAAACTCCGATCTCCTAGGCTTAGACTCGGCAGTAATTAAGGATGCTTTATATTGTTCTAAACTGCTTCTACCCAGTCGCCTGTAAATCGTTTAATATTCGCTTAAAATAAGCACAGAATTAACTCAGATGCTAGCTCTTTAGAAATATTTATACCCGGTTACTCCTAGAGTAAAAAGGGTATACTAAAGTCGTGCAAGTGTATGTAACAGGCAGAAGGAAGCATCTCCGACACCATAAAGTATATATATTCTTGATCAGCATCAACAGCCGCGTCCATATAGCCATGTCCGTCTGACCGTCTGTTTGTATGAACACCTAGATCTCGGAGACTAGAAGAGCTAGAGCGACCAAATCTAGTATGTAGACACCTATTGTCTGTACGCAGGTCAAGCTTATTTCAAATTGTGGCCACGCCTCTCCCGCCCCCACAATAAAAAATGTTAAATAACTCCAACAATTTTAAAGATATCAAATAATAAATGGCCGAGTTATACAAGTTATAAAAACGTTGCATAATGTTGCAATGTTCACATTAATGTTAATGCTCTGTTAACTAACATAAGGGAAGGATATACAACATTAATACCCCTGAGTAACGGGTATATCATAGTCGGGCAGGACTAACTTTAACTAACGCTCTCGTTTTTGTATGTTTCCTGAGCGGTTTTTCCAATTTTGTATTTCGCATCGTCCCCAAAACGGCCATTTAAATTGCTTGAAAAAGGATGCATTCCATTAAATTAAAACTCCGCCGAAAGCGAAGTACATACATTTTTTTGCAATTTAAAACTTTTGTTTGGTTTTTGTGATAAACAAAAATCCTTTCAAAAGAAGCAAAAACTTTAGACAAAACCGCAAGCCCAAAGCGGATTGGGAGGCGAAAGCAAAAGTTGCCACAAGTTACAAGTTTATGAAAATGTCAAACGCCTAAAACTATGCAACAAGCAGCACTTGAGTTGCCACTTTTAGAACCAAAAAAAAAAAAAAATCAAAGCTAAATTTATGAACCATATCCCCACTCTTTGCCATTTGGTAATTGACAAAAGAAGGAGGCTGGGTGCAGCAACCCTGCGAGTGACATTTGCATTTTGTACATCCAGGCAGCTGTCGACGACATTCCTTTGGTTCTTCTGTTTATTAAACGAGTCTCTCTTCTCATGTACGTGACAATTTCTTTTCAACTTTTCCCTGTCACTTCATGCTGCAAGGCAATCGCTATGATTATCTCTGCCGCTGCTGCTTCAGCTGCATTACATCGTAATCAACATGATGGGGAGAGGACGACGATTGCAGAGATGGTCTGTTAGCTCTGCATGATGGTATACCAAGTGCATTTCGCTAATTGGATATGTGTCAAAGTTTGAGCTAGGCAGGCAGGAATTTCGGTTGTTGACTAAGATTTGTTTAGGTCCTGGAATGGGTAGAGGTGGCGATGCTGCTGAAACTGAAGTGTTGAAATTGTAAACTGATACATGTGACGTGATGTGGACAAGTGATGCGTAAGCGTTGAGGGAAACAATCAATTGCGTATGTACAATGTACGTGCAGGGCAGGGAAATGTTTGACTAACTGGAATGGAAATGCCTTCCCATCAAATCCAATTAAAATGGGTTCCTTCAGAGCACATAGAATGCTTAGATGCGACATGTCATACAACAACTGGTAGGACCCGCATTTGACAGCAGAATTCGCCAACAAAGACACAAGCAAGTACGACTTATCAAGTATTGGTAATAGTTTAATCTGCCTGCTAGGCTTTTTTGCAGTTTTTCCTACATTATCACAGGCCATATTGCCTAAATTGCCTCACTTAATACTTTCTGTCGACTCCTCAGCCCAAGTACATGGACTTACAGCACTGCCATGTACTTGATAAGAGGCCAAGTAAGTTCTGTGGATTTTTGACTTGTAGAATTTTACAGTTGTTCTATATAGCTTTCGCTTAGGAACATAAAAAAGGTTTCAAAAAAGTTCATAAACGTTTCGGGCCTGTTCAAGTGCATGAACAGTCCATAAATTTTCAATTTTTGATTAGTTTTTTCTTTATTCTTTAAATAAAATTAAATTTCCAACAGCGTGCAATGTGGCTCAATCGACAGCAAACCATAGAGAAAAACCCAATTATGCAGTTTTTGCGTCTTTCCCCATTTTCCAACATGAAAATGGCGACAAAATTGCAAATTTTTTTTTATGCATTTGAAGTTTGTTTTTCAGACGCCTGGCTGACATCAGCAGAAAATGAAAATCAAATTGAAATTGCAATTTTCCCCTTACTTTTACACAGTACAGAATAGAGCCAGGTAAATATTGAAAATTTGCGCGTGATAAAAAACTCGCACACACACACGAAAATGATTAGTTTTTGCGGTCAATGGCGTCCAGACGATGATGATGATGACGATGGTGGCAATGAATAGTTGAATAATGCTGATGCTGTGACATTAATCATTGATTAAACAAAAGATGACTAAGCAGAAAAGCTATGCAACACCAAGAAAAAGTTCAAGGGGAAAATTTCATAAAAAAAATTGTTTTGTCCACAAATATTTACTCCGACACTTTGGCAAGTGACCAGCTGATGAAGAAGCCGGAGCGAAATTGAAGTTTTGCATTAATTTTAATTTAGCACCACCAACGCAACCAAACAACCATCCAACTATAAAATCTGAAACATTCCCCAAGCTGGAGCAGCAGCGAAATGCATTTGCGGGCCACCTTTCGTCGGTGGTGCCATTGCACATTTCCTGCAAAAAGATATCCTTTCTGCTTTTAATTGTCTAGCAGCTGTAGTTGCTGGAGGCCAGCGAAAGCTGGAGTTGGAGCCTGAATGCGTTTTAATTACGTTTTCTTTTGCTCATTTTGCGCGCACATTTTCCTATTGTGTTTGTTGTTTGTCATTATTTACTTCAGTGCACTTTAGCTGGCAAAATTTTTACGCAGACAAACAACCAGGATGAGGACAAATAAGCAGCGGACGAAGCCAGCATCAGGGGCGGACTTAAGCTATTAAAAGGGCACAAATGGCGAGACCTCCCCATAAAGTTTTATACACTTTAAGACTTTTTATAGACCAATATTGCAGATTTTAAGATTAACTCAAGTTATGGGGAACACACTGCTAGACAAGACTGCGAATTTTCATATTTTCCAGCTTATAAAAGAGACGGGATGGTGGTGCTTTGGAAAAGGCTTCATCACGTAAAAAAATTTAAGACCTGCAGAACTTTAAACAACACCACAAAGGAGGCTGTTGGATCGTACACCTGTTTCAAGAGGAACCACCCTTCATCATCAGCGATCACCCTCCATCATCAGCGATCTTGGCCTGTCGACTGTCAGTCCAACAGCCGTCTCTGCATGCCTGCTATGCCATAACTGTTTGGGAATTACAAAGCAGCATGCGCGCAAAAATCGAAAAATTTGAGTGTCTCTTTTTAAAGTTCTGCGAAAGTATGCATAAAGTAAAGTAAAATGACGCTAGAAAAAACGGTCGCAAAATAAAACCAATACAAAAACACAGTGTAAAACCGCTCGCAAAAAGTGTGACGCTAGCCGTTGTACGATGCATACGGAGAAAAGCAAACAAAGGGGTGGTAAAATCCACACGGGCGACGTAGCGTTGCCACTATCTCTTAATGTGTGGATTTTATTGAACAGCTGTTCGAGTTTTCTTTAGACGCCAAAACTAATTAAATTTAGCAAAAATATGTCAGAAAACATTAAAAATTCGATTGAAGCGTTCATGAAAAAAATTTTATAATAGAAGAACATCCCGAAGTCCAGAAAAGCTTTAACTGCAACACAGTTGCAACACAGTTGCTTGCCGATGAAGAGCAACCACAGTAACATATACTAACTTTTATGAAATAAAAAGTTTTTATGAAAATGTGTGACATTTATTACTGATCTCGCACTCCAGCAGATTCGTATCACGTCTCGACGGGGTGATTCGTTTTGAAGCCAAATGTAGTTACAACAATTAGAACTGTTTTGGAGTTTTGAAAGAAAACTCTTCTGTGTCTCGAACTATTGGGTGAAATCACATTAGATCTTACAATCTCTCTAAGCTTTGTTAGCAAATCTTTCCAAATTTCACCTCTTCCGCAAGAATTGCATATGAGACGCTGGCGTTTGCTTCTTGTATCTTCTGCTTCCTTCTCTTCCAACGCAATTCATGTCGCGCGAATTGCGAAATTTGAGGTTTTAGTTACAAAATCTGTAATATATGGGGACAGCTGCCCACTGGCGACGCCCTTGGGCATTACCGATCTGTATTTCATTCACTGAATTTTTATACTCTGTACCAGAGGTACACAAGGTATATTAAGTTTGTGAAAAAGTCTGTAACAAGCAGAAGGAACAATTTCCGACCATATAAGGTATATATATTCTTGACCAGCATCAACAGCCGAGTCGATCTAGCCATGTCTATACATCTGTCCCAGACGGAAAAAACAGATTTCAGAGATGGTAAGTGATAGACGTTTGACATGTATGGGACTTATGCTTCTTATACTTGCAGGCAGATGAAGTTTATTTTCAATTTTTGCCACGCCCACTCCCGCACTCGCAAATTGGAAAAAAGTCTTAGTCTTTCACAGTTTTGTATCTAGAAAATTCGCTCCTTCTGGACATATTTAGTAATCAGAATAATTTATCGATCCGCCAAAGGAATGGTAAAGATCGGATGAACCATAGTCGAGTTATAAGGAAAACAAACGGGCATCATTTGGCCTTGCGAGCTATTGATTGTCATTGCGAATGCCAATCTAAATGGGAATTAAACACGTTTGAATTCAAATGGCACGTCTGTGAGAATCATTCGAATTCGAGACAGCAAAACATTTTTGTCTCTGAACTTGTCATTCAAAATGGTTGCTTCGATAATGTTTTTCATCAATTTTTAAATTATCAATCGCGTGCCATTGCACAGCTATGGTGGGTTCGCGGAGATCTAGCCTTAAGTCGTAGAATGTGAGAAATCTAGTGATTTCAAAAACTCTTTTGGATAATTTACAGCTCCGTTGGCATTGCAAACTGAATCGATCGATTTGCATGATGGGAAGTCGCCAGGAAACGGCTCCTTTATCTTAAAATTTAAATACTCGACGTGCACATTTTTTGCTGCCAAAATGGTAAGCCACAAATGATTTATGTATTGTGTGCGTACATCGAAAAATACGCGGTCAATAAGAGCATTTTGCGAATCAACGGGTGTGCAGAAATTGGTGGGCAAATTTATGCATCCAGTATTTTCATGAGCAGGAACTTTTCCATTGTCGATATCTAGCAATTGGTTTAAGAATGTGTCAGCGGATGGATCTTGTAGCATTTGACGTGCATGTTTGTTTTTAGCTCGACTTTTACAACATTACGCGAAAGTGGCATGATTTCAAGCAAGCGTTGATCTCATCAGCGTACTTTGAACGTAGATTGACGGGACGTGGATGCCTGAAATCACATGAAAACATTAACAGAGTGATGCCGAATACTTTGATGTTTTTTTATATCTTTGAGTGTTCTGTTTAACGCTCGAAAAAAATGTTTGTGTGCCATAGTGCATTCATCCCAGATGATAATGTTGCATTGTTTCAGCATTGTGGCCATGAACGAGTGTTTTTTTATGTTGCACGTTGCGTCTGGGTTGTTTTCAATATGTTGAGTTGCTGAATGAGCAGACCTGCATCCATCCCATAAAGTTGCAGTATTTCAGCGAGAGTTAGCGAAATGAGAAGTGCCCTTACTTTTTATTTCATAGGTTTGCGTAAAAAGTGGGCCCTAGGGGTAGTCAGCTCCTGTTAACTTTTTCCTAAAAAAATGAAAAAAAAAAACACAATCAAAACTTCTCCAACAGCTGGCTGTAGCTCCTGTTTTGGGTGCTGTGCACTTCATAAATGCGCTCAAGTGCAAAAACAACAGAAGCTAAGGAAATGGCTCCCTTTTCCCTCCTCAAGCTTCGTCCGACAATTGAATTTTCTAAAGGCCACCTCCACCCCACAAATTAGGAATTGTTTTTGCATTTGCCAACCAGGATTATGCTTGAAGTCGGGGCAAAACACACACGCGTTAAGTTCCTGCTGCTCCATTCGCCTGTTGCTTTGTGTTGTTCAAGCGCCAATTGCTTGGAAAAAGCCATCCATGAAAGGCGACTTAAGTTGACTTCACAAGAGGTGGCAGGTGAACAGCAGTTAAGGGATTACTACCCTAGATTAAAGTTAAAGTTTCTGTCTTGTGTTCTTGTGCTTTCAGCAAATCTCATTGGCATCGATACCATACATCATCAGACCCTATCGGGGCAGGAAATTGATCAAATGAACGAACATCAATTGGATAAGGTGGCCAATAATGTGAGTGTATTCTATCGGGTGTCGCCGCGTCACAAACTGGAGATTGTCAAGTCATTGCAACGCACTGGCAATATTGTCGGGATGACTGGCGATGGCGTCAACGATGGTGTGGCCCTTAAGAAGGCTGACATAGGCATTGCCATGGGAAAGAATGGCACAGATGTCTGCAAAGAGGCAGCCGATATGATATTGGTTAACGATGATTTCCATACCATTATGTAAGTTCATTCACTTGATAACTCCAACGTGGCATTTATTTAATTCTCTTCCATTTCCAGAGCTGCCATAGAGGAGGGCAAAGGCATCTTCTACAACATACGCAACTTTGTGCGCTTTCAGTTGTCCACTTCGATTGCGGCTTTGGCTCTGATTGCCTTGGCCACTTTAATGGACATAGCCAATCCCTTGAATGCCATGCAAATTCTTTGGATTAACATCATAATGGATGGGCCACCAGCTCAGTCTTTGGGTGTTGAGCCAGTGGATCATGATGTGCTCAAGCAGAAGCCGAGGAATGTCAAGCAACCCATGATAACCAAGTCGGTGATAGTCAACGTTTTGCTCAGTGCCAGCATTATAGTGTTGGGCACTCTGTGGGTATTCCAGCGAGAGATGGCCGACGGCACCTTGGGCAAGACCAAGCGTGATACCACAATGACCTTCACCTGCTTTGTGTTCTTCGACATGTTTAACGCGCTGTCCTGTCGTTCCCAGACCAAGAGCGTGTTTACCATAGGTCTAACCACAAATCGCATGTTCCTGCTGGCTGTCGCCTTCTCGATTATTGGCCAAATGCTGGTGGTCTACTTTCCGCCACTTCAAATGGTTTTCCAGACCGAAGCTCTAACACCCTATGACATACTGTTCCTGGTCACGCTTACCTCATCAGTACTGGTGGTATCGGAGATCAAGAAATGGTTCGAACGCACCATGGAACGCAAGATGTATAGCACCAGATCCGAGTTGGACTTTGTATGACAAAACGCAAGCGCTAGAGTCACTAACTTGCAGATGCATCCCAAAGCCGAGTAAAAAAACACAAAAAAAAGCGAAAAAAAATAGCAAAACTATGCGAAAACCAAGTGAGGAGAGCGGAGCAGCAGGAGCGAACTGTGTGTGTTTAGTTTTACATTTGAAGAAAGCGAAATTTCCATAGAAATCCGTTTAACAAAAGTAAGCTCACCCTGCATTCTCTTGTTCCAAGGTTATTGCTTTAAAGTTTATGATTTTATGTCAACCATTTTTATTTTTTAAGTAGACAAATTTGTATGTGTAGCATGTGAAATATGTGTTTTATAGTTTGTGTGTTTTTGATTTAAGTTCTTGTTTACAGATTGTTATAGAATTTGTCACATTTTATCCAACGTCCCCCACAAACACAAAAGTGATATCTCAGAATCTTTATACAAACAACAACACAAAAAACGATCGATTGCTCAATGAAAATTCCATTTAAATCTAAGCATAAATTACAAGTCTAAGTTTAGGTAACACAGTATTCTCCAGAGATCGTAATCTTTAGGGCAAAGAATCGGGCTGGGTATTTTTTCATCACAGCAGCAACTCAAACAACAACAACCTGGTACCAAACTCCACAAGAAGAATGAGCTGATTGTCTGTAAAGCAGAGATAACTGCATAGGACTTGATATTTTTCACACCCGAGTGTCTCAATGCATATTTGTGCTTCGCTTTTGAAGTTCCAAAAGCACTGTTTCTATGGTTTTTTTTTCTCAAAAATAGTGTTAAATCCTGAACTCTTTGCAAACCAAAACCTACACAGAAAAAAATTCCGAGATATTCGGAATTAAATCAATCCCAAACGATGTCAGAAGTCGGTGAATCCCGCATTTTCTCATTCCAAGTACGAACAGGATTGACTTGATCTATGATTTTTCAATCCCGGAATTCTTGGGATTGATTTAAGCTTGTTATCCAAACTCGTCTTGATCCCTTAGTAGGATCAAATCAAGAATGCTCGATATTGACTTAAGCTCGAAATTCGTACTTGAAATCGGCTTGGTGATTGGCCGAGATTAAATTTAGCACGATATTCAAACTACACTCAATCCCAAAAAGAATTTCTTCAAAAATTACCAAGATTGACTTATGCTCGAAATTCGTACTTGATTTCATCTGGAAATCGGCTTGGTGCAAGTTTGCATGAGATTAAATTGACCTCGATATTCGAACTGCACACAATCCCAAAAAGGATTGCTTCATAAATAATTGAGATGGACGTTATCTGTTTATTATACAATGCCCTTACTTGTTGAAACTTTATGTTACCCCAAAATGAACTTCTCAAAAGAGCGACTTATTGAACGATATTTTTGAATTTCAAACAAGCAAGTTCTAGCCGGCTCGAGGTCATTATTGTTTGACCGGTCATTAGTTGATTTAGCTACTCCCAGCCATCTGTATGCTTTGGAATTGAGAATTTACTGTCCCATATCTATTTCTTCATGCTACAACCTTGCCCTATTTGTCTCAAAATATGCTACTAGTTTGAGAGATTTGAAACCGACTGCTCAGCGCTAAGTATGTCTAGGGCGTACGGTTTTCGTTCCCTATAATCTAGTAGGCGACATTATTCTAGAAACTTTACATATACGGCCCTGTTCTGAATTTCGAGTCGGTTTTCGTGTAAACGTTGCGTTTCGAATGAAAAGTTCCCAATTTTATATCAAAAGTAAGTCTCCAGAATGTCATGGCTACTAGATCAGGTATCACAAATTTTGAGCGATTTGAAACCACTGGCTTGAGCAGTCGGCTTCTAGTACTGTTTAAGCAATTCCGATTTTCGTGAAACGTAATCTATTAACCGTTGGAATGCTTGTCACCTTCCATATAACATTTTTAAGTTTAAACTCTAAATGCAAACGTTTACACGGAAACCGACTCGGAATTCGGAACAGGACCGATAAACTCCTCCTAGTTTAGTTCAAAATCCAATTGTTTATACGAAAATCTCTAGAGATTTCTGGAACACCCCCCATAAAATGAAATAAAAAGTTGATAGAAGCCTTTGCGTATGTGTATGTACCCATTTAGCCTCATAGTACTGGTGATAGAGATTTTCTTGCTCTCAGTTTCTTGCGCTCTTTCGTGTTGACATGGGACATCCGTACTAACTTCAATCTCGAGTCAGGATTATTTGATATTGACATAGGACAATTTGACTTTCAAGTACGGATTCGAAATTGTCATTAGCCTTTTCGGATTGATACACGCTTTCAGGATTGTTTTTTAAGCCTTTCGAGCCTATATCAAGCTCGACCTAGTACGAATGTAGCTTGAAATTTCAATCCGAAGGTCGAGATCAAATCAATCTTTTTGAGTTTGATTTTATCTCGCCATTTTTTTTTCTGTGTACCATTTCAGCGCCTAGTACCTCAACCTGTGTCCTAAAGGCACAATTGGTTGGTCAAACGAATACATCTTTCTTGTGTTGATGCAGGTCTGAGCTGCCCTCCATATTTTGTCATGTTAATAATGAAAGTCCAAAAATTTTAGTTAACATGGTTGCTGTTATGAAGAAAAAATACCTGTACTTTTTGGAGTGGTAGTCAAATGAAATTTTCAAAGTAAATTTGAGTATTAAAATAGAATCACCAAGGAATGCCCTTAATTAATAAAACTGATGAGTAGATCATTAAAATCTTTTGTTAATTTTCATTTCATTCTTTGCGGTCTCTGGATCTTGATTTATACATACCTAAAAATTTCAGTTAAACTGTGTACTACTTAGCAAACATTATTCTAAATCTTTAAACCGAAAGACAACAGTGTTTAATATTCTTAAAAAAAGAGAAAGAAAAAAAAGAACCATACATTACAAAACCTTTTTTGATGTGATATTATTTTAAGCACTTGCACCAAGATATTTCAAATATTTTAATTTAAATACTATAATTTGCGTGTAGCTTTAAAATATACTTTTAAATTTCGCTCCAAATAAAAACTACAACTGTAAACAACAACAAAACTAATTTTAACTCTTTTCCACAGCCAGCGAAAATCATCCAAAAGAGAAAAACTTACAACTACCTAACAGAAAGGCCGCCTTACAAATTCTACATTAAAATACCACCAGTTAAAAGTTTACCCCCCCCAAAATGTAAAAAGAAATGTGCAAAAGTCGGAGGCAAAGAGAGCAAAGTGAAGCAAATGGTTTTTTTCATAATTTTGTTAATTTATTTATTCGGCAACAACAAAATTTTGTGTACAACAACAAAAGCAGCAACAGCAAGTAAAACTCTAGCGCAAGAACAACAAATTTTTTATTCAAAGAAAATGAAAAGCGTTAAATTATTGGTCTAGATTACCATTAGTTCTTTTTCGGTATATTTGAAAAGTTCTTAACTTGGTAATTTAATTATATCCACAGAAAAAAAAGAAACAAACAAATTTATTCAGCACTCAAAATTTATTCAAAATGTATTTAAAGTATTTTTAAGCAGCAATTGCAAAACCAATATTTTAAGTTCAAAGTTAACAGTGAACCCTAAAAAGCAATAAAAACCCGCACACCGTTTTGAAACCATAGAAAATTTAACAAATAGTCAATTAACAGTACTAAAAAAAATATTCAAATGTTTCAAATTCAGTAAAAGTTTACTCTTCAGTATCAACGTCATCATCATCACCATGAACCTTCAATTCATATCATCTTAGTACTCAAGAAGCACAAATCATGTTCACTTAGATGCATATCAACGCCAAGCTTACACTCACACGGATTTTGTCTCCCTAGACAACTTTTGCACTTTCAACAAGCGAAGAATTTGCTTTGACAGAAGTATTGCGCTCACCCACTATCCAAAAAAAAAAGAAGTAAAAACCAAAAAAATATATTGCTAATGCATAAATTACTTTTAAAGGACCAATCAAGAAATTATTTACACACACTCAAAAACACACACACACACATCAAGCTAAGCTCTCAAGATCCACTCTTACACTCATATATCAAGGCATGCAACATGAAAAATATCACAAAAAAATGAAAAAAAAATCAAAAAAAAAAATCATTTACAAAAAAATTGAAAAATCTTTTATAAAATCTAAAAAAAAATTCACCACAAAGCAAGCAAATGGCTCATAACACTATGCAACATAATGAATATTTTTCTTTGAAAACATTTTCCATATACGACGAAAGCTAAATAGGAAAAGTTACAGGTTTTTGGACCCCAAAACCGTTGATATATTGCAAATGGGAGCTTTGTGCAAAACGATTTCCTTGCACTTTACATTTTCCCCCGCTGGAGTCAAAAGGTATTTTTGCACTTAACATCACATACGTGGACTCTATGTTAAAAGGCAGTGGGCCTTATTTTGCGTTGATCAGCTGGTGCAATATTGTTGCCACCAGATGTTACGCGCTGTTACTCTACATGTATGCCATCAATCAGCTAGACTTAATAAAAAAAAATTTTAATTGTGAAAATATGGCAGAAAAACCAAATACACCTGATTGAGCAGTGTGACCCACCACCTGCTAATTAAAAAATGCCATTAACCTGATACAACGCAGCGGCGTAAATTTTTTGTAAGTTCTGGTCACACTAGGCATATGTTCCACGTTGACGCAATATGTGGTGGGGTAAGCTGAATTACTTACATCGTCAGTCCGGCTCTCAGTCCGGTCGAGGCAAAAGAGCAGAAGAAAAGAAATTTTAATGAATTTTTATTCAAGGTCTGTCAAAAATAAGGTAGCTTTATAAATGTCCTCAAGTAGTCGTATATCAGGACATGTTATAATAGTTGCAAGGTAGCGCACTGCGCAGTTTCGATATTCTCAGTCGACCTTGTTTCGATGATTTAATTGACATGTTCGCTTTCTATTACCATCTATCCAAAGCTGTCAAAAATGTAAGCAACGACTGTGAGGACCTGGATTTTCTGTTTATTTCAGCCCTTGGTTTCGATAAATTCTTTCACATCAAGGCACTTCCGGTTGCGCTACCTTGCTGTTATTATCTCATTATACGATTATCTACAGACGAAATCGTGGAAGTCACAGTGCGTAGAGTGCGTACAGTCAATCATAAATATTCACTTAAAACCAGAGTTCGCAACAACCGGTCCTTTCTTTGCAGTTGTGAGAAAAAAACTAGTTTCGTGCGTCACATTGACAAAGAGGGACGGCAACCTTTAACTGCGCTCTCAGATTGTGTTCGGTTTTGAGAGGGAGACCCACATTTGTTTTTGCTTTTTCGGTCTTGGTCTTTTGCCGACCGTTTTTCAGAGACCGCTTGCTGAAAAGGCTACCCATCAAACATTTTGGTTTTCAACGGAAACCCCTTCAAATTTCTTATTTATTAGTTGGATATCCTTTTCCATGATTCCTCTAAGTTTGGTCGAAATCGGACATCTCAATTTCTCAATTCTTAGCTCCCAAAGAAAAGTAAAAGGTCTGAAAAGTAGTCTTACTTAGTAAAAATAAACTTTTTTGTTTACAATGGTAATGTTCTTAAACTTGCCATATATCTTTTTTTGAATACTTTCACAATTCTACAAAGTTTTGTCAAAATCGGATTACTATAATTAGCATATATGTAGCTGTCATAGGAACGATCGGTTGAAAAACTAGTTCTAGTGGAAAAGACCTTTTTGGAAACGCCTCAAAACTTTGTATTTTTTTCACGGGACTTATACATACACAAAAAAAAATAGATTAATATCCACTTAAAGGTTAGGTGGATGTTGGACCGTCTTCTGGAAGGCTTGGACCAGGCGGAGAGTGTCATTCACACTGCGTCCCACTGGCAGATCCTTGATGGTGCTCTGACGCAAACTCTGACGCAAATTCATCGATTATGAACAGACCGTGGAATGGGATGCCAGTCTCCTCATCCAGCACACCATAGTCGCGTGCCACCTTCATGAATATGTCGGCCAGCAGCGGAATCTCCATGCTGCCCAGACCACCCTGCTTACGTAGTGTATTAATCCAGGCCAGATGGGTGAACTGGCTGTCGGTGGAGCAGCCGATTACCTTGCAGTTGATTTTGCGGATCTCGGTAGCATTCTCTGAGAGGCAATAATCTCTTGTGGGGCACACAAAGGTAAAGTCCAGAGGATAGAAAAAGAGGGAAATGTCCTTAAAATTGGCACTTCTTTATTTTGTATGCTTTCGTACAGTTCTACAATGCTTTGTCCAGATCGGCTGATTATACAATCAAGCTGCAAGGGTAAACAGAAAAAAAAATCTTTAATCAATCCAAAACGGGATTAAAAACAGGGTAGCCCCTGAGCGGCTTAAAGTGATCCTGTTGTTTGGACTAAATTTGGGATTTTTGAGACAAATCAACCTTTTTTTCGGCTCGGATCAAGAATATCCGCGATTACCCTGTTTTCAATCCCGTTCGGACTAATTTTTTTTTCAGTGTATATAAACTTTGGTGGAGCCGAAGTTAGCTTCCCGCTATTTTCTTTTCATCAAAGTCTTCACCTTTTTTTAGCCCTCCACAGTGGGTGTTTTCGATTCGTACTTCTTAAAAACCAATCTCTGGGTCCCAAATCGGTTAACTACATAAAATTTAACAATCGAAAAGTGACCAAAAACGTAAGCCACACTGGTGATATGTTTGGTCCTTTCACTGGCAACTGCTCCAAGTGCTATTCCATTAAAATTCCACCAGATAACATAACTTTTCTCTGAAATGAATCGCAGATATTGATGCCCAAAGTTAGGTGAATATTTTTTATTCAGAGTAGACAAACTTTTTCAAGGTCGTATAGTTTTCATCGAGCTTGAGTAGCAGTTTAGATATTAAGCTATCAAATTATATCTAGATATTCGTCCCTGAGGCAGGCGTTTAAATTTGAGACCACTTGAAAAATATGTAATGACTCAATTGTTCAGTCCAGTATGAATATATTTCATATAAGCAAGAGTATTAAACTATAATTTAACACCTATTGCAGATCCAAAAAAGAAGTTTAAGATCCTTTGTCATGTCCTACTTAATTCTTACAATATTCATGTGTCCTACAATGAAAAGAAAGTTTACAGTAAAGTAAAATGGGAAAAAAGTATCACTACATTTTTGTTGCATAGTATAATCATTGGCCCACACACACATACACCCTTTACACACACACCTATACACAACACATACACTCACAACTCATCCACAATGGTAACAATAATTAGTTAATTAAGTGTATTTAATTATAACAAACTATTGCATATGTATGTGAATGTCTGAATAATGAAATTTGATGACTACATCAAGCTAAATACACAGGTATTAGAATTGTGCATGGAAATGGAGCAGCAAATTTTTGTATGGCAACAGTAAGAAGAATTAAAAATAATAATTTATATTTATTGTGCGCTTATATTCAGCAAATAACCAAATATCTAGTGAAAATGTATTGGGTATATGAAGCTCTAAATGTAAATGTCGTCTAATACTGCAGGCTAAAAAGAACGTTTTCATTTCGATTAACTCAGTATTCTCTTTAATTAAACCAAAACAACATAAAAACTATGACTAACTGTGCTATTAACTGTAAGCCTATAGAAAATTATGAAAAGAAAATATAACAAATATTTCAAAAATATTTCTACCTATCAAAACCCACACGCACTTGAATTCTATGCAAAAACTCTAAGCAAAATGAAAGAATTTATCTAATTTACCATTTTCCAATTTAGTTAAAGCAAATTGCACTCTTCAAAGAAAACAAACAAAGCAAAAAACAAATGGAAATGAAATACTAAATAAATTATACAATTAACAATACTAATAATATTTATATATATATTGAATAATATTTACTAATCCCAAAACAAATATTTACTAAATAAAATTAACTTTATGTAGACATAAACTTTAGTTTTTCGTGTAGCGATAACCTGGAAACCAAGAAAAGTAAGTAAAACGTACCGATTCCCATACATACAATTTGGAAAGCAATTTGTAGAGCACATGGGAATACCCAATATGGGCTTAGTAAGTCACAAAGGACTATTTCTTGCTATGTTATTGACATAACTTTAAACAGAGGCACACAACACAACAAAGGAGGCATCAGGTTGATCGGACGACGTTTCATGAGGGACCAACCCATAGTCTGTCCAAACAGCAGTCTCTCCATGCCCGCGACGGCAAAACTGTTTGGGAATTCCAAAGGCAGCTTTGAGCGCAAGACACCAAAAAGACAGCTTAAGACAGCCATTCCCCTTTGTAAGCCAGTAAAAACTGCAAGTTAAGAGTATAAAGGTCGTTAAACAGTCATAAAATTTTTTTTTCAGCTAACTTAAGATTTAAGAAGATATAACTTTTACATCAAGTAGACTTTTTATAATTCGGGCTTACTTCTACAACATAGCATTCTATGAATGTTGTTATTGTACATAAGGGCGTAAAAAATCTGTAAGAAATGGTCACTACATTCTTTTTTCATGAGCTTTGCATGAAACCGTGTCTTCTCTGGGTCATCATGGGTTTGTTTACAGGAATTAGTTGAAGATGCTCGGGATACTCACAAAAGGTACCACTTTGTAGAACTGTGTAATCATTTGGTTATAAGTTGAGAATCTGCATCAGTAAATCATTCAGCCGTTGACGAAATTAATTTCAATTTTGAGTCAATCGATTTTTCAATATAATATTATTACAGCTGTATAATTTCCACCCCCTTTGCATTTCCTATTCGACTTCACTGCTGTAGCGGCCCTTAGGCTGCACATTGGCTTTTTTTTGCCTTTTTTTGGCATAAACTCGAAAAATATTATTTCAGATTTTAAATATTAACTGGTTTCCTAACATTTACATAATCATACTAGATTAGGAATAAAACAAATTCAAACTTGGAGGCAACATTTAGGGTATTCACTAGCTCTCGTAAAATGGTAAAGCGTAAATTTACCACACACGAGCTACTGAGCAACCCCTTTTGATTCACTGTAGTAATTTGCAGGGCCAACTTTGTTTGTAAAATCCTGCCGTAATTTCGGTCGAACTAATTTTAAGCAAAACTGCCACCTTTTTGTATAGCAAAGGCAAACTTTACCGGCTGCCTTAAGGAAATTTTCACTAAAGGCCGCCTTTAAGCCCTAGTGTTAGTTGGCTATTAACCATATGCTTAGACGAGCTATTATTTGAGTACTAAAACTTGACAAATAAAAACAACTAAATAAAAATGCCAAGGCAAAGGGTGCAACAAGCTTTGTGTAAGCGAAAAATAGACTTGGTCCTTTAACAAGCAGCATCAATTAGGAAAATAAAAACCATGTTTGGAGTAGATTGTATTTTTTATGTTTTTAATTCTTGGATGCTCACGACGCCTAGCTAAGCCACGGAATTGTTAAATAGAGTTATTTAAAGTAATTTGTAAACATGTCAGTAGAATGGTCTTCTTGTTTTCGAATTGATGGCGTACGAGTTGGAGGAACCCTTTGCAGCATTGATCAGCTTATCGACCAAGCACTCGGAAATAAGATTTGTGTTACTGCTCCAGTGCACAGCACATCTACCATGAAACATCTCGGGCGAGCGCTTGACAGTGCGACTGGAACTCAGCTTCTTGCCTTTGTTGCGTCCCTTCAACATCAGCGTGCAGGTTAGCCGATCCACAATTGAGCATTGGGCCTTGCGGAAACGCTTGGCGTCATAACATTCTTCCAGTGCTTTGAATTGCCTTCCAGTTTTTTTTTTTATAATTTTCAGTTTGCTGGTGTTACCGCATATTTTTAAGACAAAAATGTCGAAATGGCTCGATTCTAAGTATTTTAAATCGATTCTTTGAAAAATTTTACAACACTTCAAAACTTTTCACTTTTTGACATTTACGACCGATTTTTTAAACATACCCTAGGGCATGTTAAAAGTGGTAATTTTTTTCTCATGTGTTTTGTTGTTGCTTCGTACACTTTTGGATTTACACTTTTACGCTTTGCCATTTTACGACGGCTAGTGAATACCCCTCACTGTTTTGTTGACGAGCTGTTGAAGTCAGCTGATTGTGAGCCACGTGTTTGTTGTGAAATTGGCTGCAAATAGTATTTCACTTTGAGTGAGCCTGTTCTAAAAGTTTAAGAACCGGAATCATTATTACTAAAAGTTTAAGGTAAAATATCAAGTGTAAATATGGAAACCGTTTGTCCAGGTATGTTACTATATATAATGATTTTATAACTCGTGTATCATTGTTTTGTGCTTTTGTCCAATTGTGCCGTGTGTTGTTTGTGTGTAATTTTAGGTTGACCCTAACCAGTGTAGCTATGTTTCGTGAATTATTAGTTGTGCATGGCACAGCGTTGCAAAAAGTTGTAAATGCTAATTTATTACCAAAAGTGTACAGATTAATGAGTAATTAACACTTTCTGCGACCACTTGCTCCTTTTCGAAAAAATCAGGTTTATTGCAACTGAGTTCGTTTTAGGACCTGCAACCTTGCTTGAAATTTGGAGAAGCATCAATGGCTCTGAAGAAGCAATAAAACAGCACTTATTGCCAAAAATCAGGAAAGGTAACTTAAATAAAGCTCATACTTTGATGATATCGATAAACATGAAAAAAATCTAGAAAGATTTAAGAGGAAACACACAAAATGGATTGGTTCTAGTATGACTATTCAAATTGATGGGAATTGTGAGTCCATAAATAAATTTGGTCGACAAAAGATGGCTTACCATAACGGTGGTTCTCATTTAAAACGAAAATTAGCAGCCGAGGATTCAAAAGAAAATAATGATTCAACCTTTACTTCTGCATACCAGCAGATGTTGTCGCAATGTTGCAATCACCAAATATAAATATCAGGAAAAGATATGACGATAGCGATCCCCAAAAGAACTCGTCAGATGATGGCCCGATTTCTCAATGTGCGGTTAGTCAACTTGACAGGCAGTTTAACCGAATTTGCGTATCTCATGCTGTGTGTGGCGCAACCGGAGCAACAAACTTAACCGCAGCTCGAGCACTGGTTAAAGTTAACCGCGAGTTCATGTCCGATGGAATTATCGATATATTTTATCGCTATACAAAAGCTGGCTCCAACATTTGATTTGTTTATTTTATTACTTGCTGCCACAAAATGTTTATGAATAAACGAATTTTTCAACTCCACGCAATAAAAATGGAATTTGAAGAGGCAAAGCAACGCATAAAAAATGCAGGAGAGTACAGGAAGAGGCCTAATTACTTAACTGATCTGTGTGATGCCACATTTGTTCAATGATTCAGGTTGAAAAATCTATTTGATTCAATTTGTTGTGACTTGGATTGTTAGCAGGACTTGGCGGCGCTGTGTTCTTATGCATTTGGCAACTTTCCACTGCGGCTGACTTCTGTGTAGTCAGCGTTCCTTTGATACGCCGTGCAGGTAAACAACTGTCCCCAGCTATAGCTTTTGATTCATCGCAATCAATTTTAATAAATTTTTCGAAAAAATATTACCAGCAGCATTTAATAGCTTTAAAAAAGCCATAACAAAAATACCTAATTTGTTGACCGTGACTGGTCACCCTAACGCAGCGATAGGAAATTATCGATATCGGATGAAACTGCTGTTGAGAAAACCAAATCACTTGACCGCTTGTCAACTGGAAGAACAAATTTGACCTGCGGTTGGCCAACCGGAACCTTTGAGAAATCGGGCCGAAGAGGATTACACACAGGATGAACTTGGACTAGATGATTTTGAGCTAGAAGAATATTTTGTTAAAGAAAATTAGTTTTACCTGAACGGTAAGTAACAGAGCCAAACCGATTCTTTATATTTAGTTTATCTTAATTTTTAGAATAGGTCAGCTGTAACTCAAAACGATAATCCGTCGATGCTATAAAATGGAATAAATTGTATGAACAATTCATATATTTTTTTTTTTCATTAGAATCTTGAAACTCAAAAATATATTGTATGTCGTATAAGGAGCTTAAAATACGAGTATACAAAGTTGGAGCAAGTCGGTCTGGTTGGTTATATGACAGCTATATAAAATAATGGTCCAAACCGAACCAGATTTTGCAAGTCAATCAAGGAACTTAAAATACGAGCACAAACCAAATTTCATTCCGAAAGCTTCAAAAACAAAAAAGTTGGAGCAAATCGGTCAGATCGGTTATATGGCAGCTATATGAAATATTGGTCTAAATTAGGTAAATCTTTCTAAGTCATTTTTGGGGGCTAAGATATGCTTATAAACCAGATTAGGGGTCAATAACTCAACAACTAGAGCTTATGCCAAAAAGAGGCAAAATAAAACCACTGTGGAGTGTGAGTCTGTCTTATGCACTCGGTCATAGAGGTTGTTTCTTTCTGTTGTTGATGTCGGACTGCTCCCAAAATTCAAATTCGTGACCACTGCTGTTCTAGAATAAATATAAAGAAATGACTAATAATTCAGCTGTAATAGGTATTTTGCTCCAATATCTGTGTAGACCACAAATTTATTGGTAAAACTTTCTGTTAGTTTTGTCCTCCCCTCCAAACTGGGATTCGTTTCACCAATCGTACTTATAAATTGGTTTGTCTTCTTTTTCATCATAGTTGGGTCCATTTTCATTTCGCTCGTCTACCCTTAGGCGCCTTAAATCATCGTGTATATTACAGTTCAATATTATATCCTTTTGTTGGCCATCATCCAGTTCCAACTCTTCGTGCTGCTCTCGACTCTTTTGTACAAATTTATCTATCTTATGGGGAATAAAATCTTTTTTATAGCTTGTCAGACCGCGATCATAATGTTCCTCAAGTTTCCCACTGCTTTTTCCCGCTGGACAATTGTTACCGTAACTGTCCAAGAGATCGGGTTGAATTAGCTTATATTTCTCGAGACCGGCCTGTTCCATTTTCAGGCATTGCTCGCGCCTCATTTTCGGAAATAGATTAAACATCAGCGTATTCATGGTGGTATAATTTTGATCATACTGATCCCCATGATTCAGCCGAAATTTGGTATCCTGCGACATCTGAATGTGAATCATACGACTTTTGCTCTCAATGTGTGCATGCGTGGCTTCTTCGGGCTGAAAGGCTTTGCGGCTGTAGGCGGCCTGGGAGGCGGTTTGATGGTGTTCGCACTTTTCCTCAATCGTAAGGCCTGGTAGAATGCAGTTGTTCTTGTGGATGGCATTCAGATAACGAGCCTGTACCCAATTACCGACCAGCACATTGCTGCTATATGGCAATACTTTCTCTTTCACATACGAATGACGGTCGTCCTCTTCCTCATCATTTGTGTTGCGATCCTTGGCTAGCATAATGTGCAAAACAAAAAATTCAGAATATATAATATGAACTTGGGAATGTGGGTCAATATGAATGAAAATGCAAAGCGATACTATGTTTTTGTTTAATTCTGTTATATAAAACAAAGTGGTGTTAGTTACACCACTTATAACTCAAGAACGGCTGGACGGATTTTCATGATCTTTGATTTGTTGGATTTGTACCGGCCTCGCCTAACAGAATCGCTTATAAAAAGTATTTAAAAAATGGTCAAAAAACCGGTAAATAGCAGGTGTATTCCAAGCGGTCATAAATAATCGCAAAACAGGCAGGCAGACGGATATGGATAAATCGACTCGGCTGTTGATGCTGATCAAGAATATATATACTTTATAGGGTCTTAGGTGATTCCTTCTGGCTGTTACGTTTATATGCACAAACTTAAGAAATACATAAATGGGACACGACAATCGCTAAAGCAATTATATCTGAATCTCCAAGTCAGATACGCACATTATTTGCTATCATCATTTCGACATGCAGAAATCCCGATCTTGAGACGAATGAGGAGATGCATGATCATGCTTTGCACTTGATTGACGACATGTGTTACGTTATGTGCGGCAGTTTGTTTGTCAGGCTAGGAATGTCGCGCCAGATCGTGGAGTGAATGATGCATTTAATAGAGAATTGGAGCGTGATCTTGTATATGATCGACATGAATTACACCAATGCTCAAATTCGACTTCCGCCCCGGGCGGCAGAGCCTCACGCTTCGCCACTGTAATTTCAATCTCGGATCCGTACTTGAAAGTCAAAATATCCTGACTCGAGTTTAAAGTGATCCGATCTTCGGATGTCAAAAGCGAAAGAGCCAAAGAAACCGAATGCAAGAAAATCTCCTTTACCAATACAATGAGGCTAAATGGGTATGCAATGGCTTCAACCAGCTTAGCGTTCGGTTTTTTGTGTCGATTTTTGCACTTATAATGTCTTGGAATTCTCAAAGAGTTATAGCAATGCTGGCATAAGGAGGAAGCTGCAGTCTATTAAAAGTATGCAAACAACTAATGACCTCGAGCCGGCAAGAACTTGAAAATCAAAAAGGTCGTTAAAAAAGATGGGCTCTTGTGGGAACCTTTTTTGGGTTAACATAAAGAATAAATATCGAGGTTAAGTCAATCCCGGTTATATTTGAAGCAATCCTTTTTCGGATTGAGTGCAATTCTAATATCGAGCTCAATTTAATTTAAGACTTTCTCGATTTTATCCTACTAAGGGATGAAGTCGAGTTCGGACAACAAATTAAAACCAGTCCCTTATTTAATATCGATCAAAAACCAAGCTCTCTCGAGCTAAAGTTGGGATCAAGACAAGAATTTCGGCATTTAAATGTCCGAGCTGCTCATAGTTGGACTAAGAACAGCCGGATAGACCGACTTCTGACATCATTTGCAATTGATTTAATCCCGGATATTTCGGATTTTTTTCTGTGCTGATGCCATTGTGGTTGAAGTCCAATCTGTGTTGGTTGCAGAGAGTGAATACAGAATCTTTTACAGAATCAGGATAGTGTTAAGTCCGATGCAAATTGATTTACTGCCTGTATTTTGAATACCAAAATGAACTACAAAAAATACAATGCAATAAGAGTGCCTTTTCTTTTCTATTAAATATAATCTAGTTTATCTACTTTCCACAAACATGTCATTTGTTTTTTAAATTCATATCCTAGCTCAGTTTCTTTTTTTTTTACGTATTACTCGGCTTTTTCGTATTCTTGATCAAATTTATGGTCTCAAACCGAAAATCGCTAATGGACAACTTGGTCTCGCCGCCATATGGCAAAGCGGTGCTCATAGGCAATTGGGTGGATCGTCGTTATGGCGTCGATGAGCAAAGTAATGCCATATTGCCCGGCCTGCGTGCTCCGGAGAGCTGTGAACACCATCGCACTGTCAATCAGGACACCTACACAGATAAGGCCTTTCGCAGCAACGAAACCAAGGCATATTTTATAGAGAAGCGTATGATCGCCTTTCAGAATTTTAAGAAAGGAACTCGCACTTCCATCATTAACGAAGAAAATGACGAACTCAAGCGCAACTATACAACAGTCAATACTTTAGCCTTCGAGGAGCTACCCAAGCGTTATCTGAAGCGCAATGAATGTCAGGATAAGGCAATGGGACCACCGAAACGTCAACCCGAAATTGATTTGATGCAATCCTTTGGTAATCTCACCAAAACCCACTTTCAACGCCAGAGAGGGCTGGAGCAAGCCATTGGCATGCAGACGACCTATGCCGCGTCTTATAACCGAGTGCGCGAAAATAAGGCCATCTTACCCTTTGGACCGGAATACGATGGTGTGGTCAAATACAATCTATGCTGCTAGAGAGGCTACAGCAAATGATGCAGCAGAGTTGAGAGGATGATAGTAAAGCTAGCTAAGGAGGAGAGTCTTGCTAACATCCCTTACACTACTGATCAACTGCTAATTGGGCGTTGTCGATAAAGAGTGTGTACTGTTACTATATCTAGATTGATTTTTTTTTGCGGAGTATGCAGGAAAATGTAGTCGCAAGAAACCTAGTATTCAATCTGCTTACAGCTAACCAATGGGGCATAAGCTTTAATGTAATGTGTATGGAGTTATGGGGTATTTGGCACTTCACCGTATGCGGGGGGCTTCAATAGAAGCCACCATGTAGTTTCATTTCAAAGCAGAAAAAATGGAGAAGAAGTAGTGTTCTGAAGAGTAGCCAGCTATATAATTATTTAAGTAATAAAAAAAAAAAAACAATATCAAGAAGGCCTCGAACGTAAACTAGAGCGAATCAAAGACAGTAAGGAATAGTAGCCATTGCCACGTGAGCTCAAAGGAACTTGCTTCAGAATTTGGGTAAGTACTTCCAAAGACGATATGGAAAGACGCCGCTTTCTTAAAAAGCATAGTTCTAGTCTTAAGGGTGATTTTTTAGCTATTATATTTTTGGCAACACTGGTTTTTACAGCTCACGCACGTTTCGTGTTTTGTTTCACTGTCAAACATCTTCAGTTTGGTCTATTTTATTATCAAAATGCGTGCTCTGTTAAGAAAGTTCATCGCGCGCTTCTTCCATTTTATGGTCAGTTTAATCGACCCACTGAAGCGGCTATTCAGGCTATTGAGAATTGTCGATTTTGGAGTGAATATCAGCCAGAAGCATTGCAAGAGCTACCAATGCATCCAGAAAAAGTCACAGTTCGGTGCGGTTTATGGGCTGGTGGCATCATTGGACCGTACTTCTTCAAAGATAATGCGAATATGAATTTTGATGCTGCATAGCAGCTGAAAGGAGCGCTGCTACTGCGCGGTTGCAGCGAACTTTCTTTTTTTATTTTTAAATTTTTCAATTAATTTTTAAAGAACATGACTTTAATTTGAATTATAAATTAAACATGAATCATAAAGCATATGGCATAATTGACCAATTGCAATTGAACATTAAATTAACTCATAACTAAAATATGGGAAATTTTGTTTGAGCAAGACGCAACCCTGTTTGATGAGATGGACACAAACCTTTCCCACTAATAAAATGAAATCTATCGAAGTTCTGCAACACCGACGGATTTTTTGAGCGATTTGCAAACCAACCGAAGACAAAATCTTTAGAGATTTCCAGTAAACCCCCGATAATAAACTGGTTGTAGCGATGCTAAATTAACTATTAATAATGTAGCACTGGTTTGATATAGATTTGGTTTATTGGTTGGCGTCTGGCCGAGTGTGTGTTCTGTGCAGAGTTGCCAGCTCTTCAGGGGTTCAGCACGCTAGATCCAAGTTCAAAAATAGCTATAAATTTTTAAAAATAGCTTTATAAATAGCTAGCCTAGTTTATTATACCCTGTTTCCATTAAAAATGGGAAAAAGTTAAGCTCCCCATTTCTTTATCTGTGCAGAAATTCTAAAACATTTCATTGGAAAAGGGATTTGTTGTTGTAGTGCTTAGTTTCCGTGCTTTCTCCCCCACAAAAAGAGAACCTCTTTTTTATATTACAAGATTCAATTTATTTCAAATCATTTTCTTGTATCATAATATAAGTTGTTGTGGTTTTTTGTTTTGTTTGATTTTATACCTTTAAGTAATTTCTATATTTTTGGATGCCAGAAAATGTGGGATTTATGTTTTGCACATGCCTAAGCATTTGTGGCTTCATTTTGTTTGCCATTTCGTTTAATTAGTAGGTCGATAGACGTTTACAATACTTGGGGTTGCTTCTGACTTGCTATATATATATATATAATATATATTATTAATTGGTAATATTAATTAATACAAAAAGTAAAATTTGACGACATTAAACTAGACGACGTTTACGTTGCTTAAATATGTTTTGGTTTTTTTTCGATTTGCCTTAAAATGTTAGGTGTATTGTGGTTTAATTTTTGTTGGATTAATTTTGGACTGCCTGGATAGTTGTTTTATTTGTTATATTTTTTTTGGCTGACGATTACACATGATTAAAAATTATGCTTAAATTCTAAACCAATGGAAAGTTTTGGCGTGTGGTGTGGTGTCATGTGGGGGGAGGTGCTGAGTGTGTGTGTGTGGGTACGGTGTGGGTGGGTGGTTGGTTGGTTGGGTGGTTGTTGTGTGAGTGTGTGTGTGTGTGTAAGGGGGGGTTTGGTTAATGCTCGTATATATGTATGTTTAGTTATTTGCTTACAACAATTAAAATTTTGAATTTTAAGTATTTAGTTTTTGATATATCAATTTTGGTTTTTTTTTATGCTTATATTTGGATTCCTTTTGCTTTTCCTTTTCTGTGTAAGAATGATGTGTGTGTTACCGCTTAAATTTCCCTTTTCGAAATTGATAATACGCTTACATTTAATACCTAAAGTATGGTGTTTTTTTTTTTGTTAAGTATTACTTAATTTTTTTTATGTTTTTCTTTTTTTGGGTTTGTTATGGTAAAAAATGATGCTTATACATTTTGGCTTAAGTTTAAAATTTTGTTTTTGTTTGCTCCGAAAAATTGTAATTTAATGTAGTTGCCTTTGATATTTGCCGAGAGTTTTTTTCTTTTTTCAGTTTTGTATTAGCCGAGAGTTTTAAGTTTTTGGTTTAGGCCGAGACGTGGTTTTTCTTTTTTAGGTTCAAGTCATCATTTTTTATCAAAGAATTTGTTTTTTTTTTGTTACCAAACTTTTCCTTGATGATCCTCTCTCTGTGTTTAGGAAGGATTTTAAACATAAGTTGCCCTCTAAATTTAAAATGGAAATACTTTATAATTTCGAGAACAGTTTTTGGTTTTTTTCGTATTTTGGTTTCATTTTTAGCCAAATTTAATAGCCACAAATATTTTTAAAAACTTGAGTTACGAAACTTTGCTTGCCAGTGTTTTGAGTAATTGTTGTTGCTTTGTTGTTGTTGTTGTTCTTGTGGGGGAGAAGTAAATTGTAAATTGTAACAACAAAAAACTTGGTTTAGATTGTCAACAGAAACGTAAGGAATTAAACAAAATGTAACTTAAATCGTTGTTATGTTTCTTATGTACATATATATTTTTATATATATGTTCTTGTTCTATAGCCAGTTTTATTGCAATTTGTTGTTGTTGTTTGTCTGCTCTTATGACCAATTTGTGCTGCCTTGCTTTTTTTTTTTTTTTATCAGTAAAGTGAGATTTTCTCTGGTTTTGTTTGTCTCTTGTAATATAAAAAAACGTTTTTTGTTTTTTGTCCTTTTGGTTTTTATGGTATAATTTTACTTTTTACATTCAATTCAATTAGAAATTATACAAATTCATATATAAAACTGTTTAACAATCGTTTTAGCTATTGTTAGTTGCGCCTCAGTTGTCTCCCGTTTGATTTTAAAAATATATAGTATGTATATAGAGATTCGATTTATTTCACATGATTTCGTATTATGCTCCTGTTTGAACTGATCAATTGAAGTTCTTCGCTGCGGCTTGTCTATTGTTTTTTTTTTGGTTTAGTTTGCTTCGTCTTTTTTGTTTGGTTGTATAAAACTTGCATTCAATAAGAAGAATTGTTATTGTTATTGTACTATGGTTGCTGTATTTGTTGTTGTATATGTATTGCTGCTTGTTTGTTGATGCTGTTGTTTTTGTTTTGTAAATCAAAAAGATTCGTTTGGTTTCAGGCTATTGTTGTATCACTATTGCTTGTTATTTGATTTGCGGCTTTGATATACATTTTCTCACTTTCTGATAAAAAAAATGAATGAAAGGGAAATGAAACATAAAACAGCGTGGATGTGTGGGTTAATAAGTAGTTGTAGGTGTGTGTGTTTTTGTGTGGGTGTACCTTAATTCGCAGGAAAACTCAAGTTTAGTTTAATCTTGTTATGGTGGATATGTCATGTTCAACTTAAATCATCGGAGGACTAGGAAAACACAGCTAATTTGGTGTTTTCTCAGCCTAACATTTCTTGTATTAGCTATGTATATGGCAAAAATTATGTCAAATAATTGATTTACTTACTTTGGTACTATTGCGTTTTGGTTTGTCTTATGTACAATTAAGCTCAAGTGGTGGAAACGGCTCAAGTGAAACGAAGGTCAACAGTTTGTTAAGTATCTTAAGGAAGTCTCTGATCTATAGCAGAGGTGGGCACCAAAATCGAACAGAAGGACAGCCGATTTTTGTGGCCGTTGAGTTTTTAATGCACTTTGCTTTTAAGCAAAATAACGTCTTGGGCTGCGAGGGACAGGGCGAGCTGAGCGTTGCCCATCGCTGGTCAATAGAATAAAGTATAAGAATAGGTTATTCTACAAAAGAGGCGATATAAAACTAAGATAAATTATGGTCCCATACCAAATGAAACTTATTTAGAAGCAGTGGCGTAGCGAGGGGGAGGGGGCGGACTGCCCCGGGCGGCAAATTTTTAGGGGGCGGCAAATTTGAGGGTCGGCAATGTGTATTGATATTTGCTTAAATAAATATTTTTGTATATTTTTCACATCAATGTTTAGCGACGCACTGGAAATCTTGTTCTCACAAGGACCAAACAAGCCAAGTATTACAAGTATTCAGGTATTAAGTCATCGATAACCAAGAAGTCAAAGTGGTCTTTATTTATAGATTTTATTAAAAGCTATGATAAGGTGGCTCAGCGGCTAGTGTGCGCGACTTTTGCGCAAGAGGTCGTGGGTTCGATTCCTCCTCGGATGAAAAGTTTTTTTTTTGAATAAACTTTACACCCGGTCACCCCTCTCTGCTGTTGGCGCCAGCTTTGTAGTAATTAGCCATGCAAAAGCTTCTCAAAGGTCCCTTTCTATTGTGCGAAAATTAGAAGCGCACAAGCCAAGAGATTGAGAGAGGCTCGGCTTTGGCCCTTTGGGGCTGTGTCAAGCCATTTTACTTTACTTTTACTAAAAGCTTTGATAAATCCGCTGAAAGGAATTCAAAAATGATTTTGGACAAGCTTGAAGCTGCTGCTATGGCTGGAAAACATTTTGGAGTTCAGCAAAGAATTAAAGAAATAAATCCTTAAGTCGATTTCGAGCATGCTGAAACCATTCTTTAAGTCTGGCCTGTTTGCACGCCGCGTCTGTTGAGGCAGGTGCAGTAACTTTTTCCGGTACCTTGGAATACGTTGCTACTCATTTTTTGCCATGTCCACGCATGGCTGAAGTAGTTTGGTATCAACTACCGGAAAAAGTTTAAAAAGGGTACAATATACGCGATGGAGCGCGAGAGCTGAGGCCGTTATTGTGACTCGAAATCACTATAAAAACTATAAAAAGTTTTAGCACCAAAAAAGACGCTGGAACTGCAGTCATTTTCCTCTTCTTGTTTCTTAGGCCTTTGGCAACCTGTGCTGGTAGAGCAGGGACAGGCACATTCCTATCTCGTGTGCATACAAAAATTACGAAAAATCTCCACACACACGGTTTATACCTTAAGCCCGCTGCGCGGGCGCGTGCCGGAGCGTGCTCCCACCAGAAAAATGTACGCCCTCTGTATAGAAGCGCCGCTGCGTTGCTTGCTTTCCTACGCCGCAACGCAGTCTTTGCTACTGAAATTGAGAGCAATTTATGTGCTGTTCTCACACACACCAATGCAAAAATGTGAATGTATTTTTTTGCCTGCCTCTGTGGTAGAGGTAGAATATGCCCAAAGGTATCTGCAAACAAAGGGTCTTAATATAACTTTGAGTTCTCAGAAAATAAGAGCTCTGCAAACGACGTTAATAGAAAAACGAGAGGAATGGACAGACGGCGCTCTTCGCTATGCTAAAGATAAGTCTGAAGACCTTGGCATATCTATGAAAACACCCAGGCGAAGAGTTAAGAACTATCTTTTTAACGATGGCAGCAAAGACGTAAATTTGTCGTACGAAGATGAAATAAGCGAAAAGGGAAAGGTTTGGGCAATTGCAAGATTTGGCGGGGAAATTTGCTTACCTTTCCCCTTTTGTTTTGCTGGTTTCGGACGACACCAATTGGCTTAGTTTAGTGCAGTCAGCAGGCAACATACATGATAAAGTTAATGTGGGGGAGTTTCAGACAGAGCGCTAACGTCTTCGAGCCTTTGTAACTGGCGCAGGGAGCAGCAATCAAATGATAAACTTAAGTTCATAGTGAACTCGAAACTAGAAGATTCGTTATCTAAATTAATTCAGAATTCAGAATTTTTCTCACGATTGCTATCAGCACTGCCAGCGGCAAATTCGACTCCCGCCTTGGGCGGCAGAACCTCACGCTACACCACTGAATAGAATATCTGAAGTTTACCCAACTTTGTTCCTCAAGCTTAGGTAGTATCGCAAAAAGCAACTTATTCTTCAAACTTCGCGAATCAAGTTCAATATCAAATAAAAAGTCCTCGACCTAGAGCCTGCTATTATTCACTTTGACTAACATCAAAACAGGTCGTTAAACCCATATTCAGAAAAAAAGTTAAAGAAATAAAATTTTCAGATTTTCACAGTTTAGTTCGCCAACTTTTATCTTAAATTCCAGCTCCATATTGTATAATACAGAAGCCAAATTAATTTACAACGTGATTTTATACTCCATTGTAGTTTAATAAAAAGTTTAAGAAAAATCCATCGAAAGTTTACCATAGTGAGTTCGTTTAGAAGAGGTTGTCATCTGTAATCTACAAAAAAAAAATAGAAAAACCCGATATAAATCGCAGTTTTAAGCCAAGTGCAACTCAAATCAAAGATTTTAAACAAGTCTATTCTGTTATCATCAAAGTCCTATCGGTCCCAAAAGTTGGTAATAAACAATATATGAAATATTTAAATTTCCATTTTATAGAACAATTTCCCATTTCCATTTCACTTGAGCAGTTTCCTTGAGCTGTCGAGTTGATTAATACAATAATATTATTAATGCTGATGCTCATAAATAAAATTTGTTTCTATTGTTTTTGTTTCTGATCAGCTAGTTCTATGTTTGCGCTTTTCTTATATTTTGGTTGCACAATTATTGTAGTCCCTGTCAATTGTTTATAATTATAATTACAAACTGTCTTTGCTTCATTATCATTATGTATAAATAAATGCCAACATAACAAAGTGTGTGTTTGTGTCTGCGTGTAATTTTGTGTTCGGTACATTCTCTTGGGATGGGGCGAAGTTTGGGGTAGCTGCTGAACTTATGCATAATATTCTTTCATATGTGATTTGATTTGATTTATGCGAGCGCAAGTTTTAAAAATATTTGTTCACTTAACACTTAATCATTTAGTAATTTCAATGTTACTATGTGTATTTCATTTTAAGTATATTTTTTCTGGGTTTTTTTTTTATTTCGTTTGCTATTTTTTTTTGTTTGTTGTTTGGGTTTTTTTCTCATTTGTCATTCGGCTGATTCTCTTGTTCTTTCTGTGGTTGCTTGTAAAAAATTCTGTAAAATATTTTCGGTACTATTTCCATTTGGTGACTTATGTTGCAAAAACAACAATTCGTATATAATATAAATAAATCATTTGATTCTTGCTTGTTCTATGGGCACATTGTGTGGTTTATGGCAAAAGAGTTGGCAATTGGTTAGGGGGTGGTGGGCAGATGCAAGGGGGGTAGGGGCGTTAGTTCAAAAAAGAAACAAAAAACAATTAAATAATAGCGATGGCGATGTGAAACATTTGAAAGAAGCTGCTATGACTACTGTGGCTTGTGTCTTTACTAATTTCCCTTATTTCCCTTTGGGTTGGTGCCTAAACTAAGCAGTTGATTTTAAAGTTGGCTTGTGTCTCGGCTTAGCGTAGGTCAACTTTTATGGGTTCTGTCTGTTTTGACATTTTGTTTGACTTCTTGTGGCGTTATCAGTTATAGGTTAGAAGTTATATTATCTCTTTCACCGGAAATCTTTTAATGGATAACTGTACCAGTTGAAGCCCACTTAAACCGTCATACAAGGGCTCTCTAACCGAGCGAGTGAGGGAGCTGTAAGCAAAAGTTTTTGGCAATTAAAGTCACTCTGAAACTTGTAAAGAAAGCGAAAAGACGTGCGTTTTATTTGGCTCCTGTGTCCAGCAGAAAATTATGAACCAAGTTGCTTTGTGCCCTTGCCAGGAGCAGGTTAGAGGTTGAGGAAGTCGTATTCCCCAACACCCAGCCATGAAGCTGCTTATTTTTCTAATAATTTCGTTGAAATTTAATTTTTTTCCAATTCCATAGGCAGTCAAAAAAATGTTTCCTTCTGCGTCATGCGTTAATTCCAAAGCCGTAGAAGTTGTTATTTCTTTGTCTTGGATCAATCTATATCAGCGATGGGCAAGCCCTAGCTCCCATTGCTCCTGAGAATTATTGCGCCATGTAGACAAGCTCGTCAACTCACACAAGCTTGACAGAATGACAAGCACAGTTGACTCCCTTAGAAGCGAAAATAACAACAAATGTAGTGCGAATCGGAGCATGGCGCCTGCCGTGTTCGCTGCAGAGACGCACAGTGAACAAAATGGCCTACTTAGCGGCGTTTAAGTTAAATTTCGAAATGTGGAAATGAGCCAGTTTTTTTTTTTAAATTTTCGATAGTCAATTGCTTACTGAATTAATCGATAATATTGGTTCTCTGTTAACTTGCATATTGGATCTGCTGTGAGCTGCCTAACATAACATATGTTAATTTCACATATGAGCTTAATTTTTGCGCCACTTTTTATGGTCGCAACAATCTTCGTTTATTTTATTAAACTGCGGTTTTTTAAAGTCTGCGGTTAGTATATGTTATTAAAAAGTATTTTTGCTCTGTGTGTAATATGTTATTGTTGTAATGAGCAGTTCAAGTACCCTTTTTCAGTGTCCCTTAAAAATTGTCACACTGTGAACTTTTTTGGACCAGATCTAGTGTTGTCCCAAAGTATCCAAGCTAATTTTTTGTTTTTTAGAGAGTTTTGTCAATTGTGAACGTAAAACAGTTGATGTCCTCTGCAAGTTTTCGAAATTCTTTCTAAAATGGACAGTATACAGTTATTAGATATTAATTTAATTCCACTAAATTGGTCGTTTTGTCCACTGTGAGACGTCTGGAAAAACAAATATATGGAGTGTGTGTTTATCTGGTGGACTGGAGTATCGGTAATAAAGGTTGTTTTTTCTGTTGTTGTTGTTGGACTGCTCCCAAAATCAAATGTGGCGCCCACCGCTGATCTTCGGTGTTCCAGAACTTCGAGAGATTTCGTTTTCAACGTAAGTCTAGCTCGAAAGTCGAGTTCGAAAGGTGTGTCTTATACATTATGGTCCTACTTCAAAAACAGTGGGTTCGTGAACTTGCTATTGGTTGTATTGGCTGGTTTGTGTATTGGTTGGTTAGCCAAAACCTCCCAACAAAATACGTGAGGTTTGAAACCAACCGAAAGAGATTTCTAGGACACCGAGAATTGGTTTTGGGTTGGAATTTGGTTGGAAGAGATTTCTGGGACACCGCCATTGATGATTGAATAGTTGAATTTCTGTAACAGCAGCAGCATGCGCTAATTCTGTTAACTTAACATACTGTAAATGCACTGTGAAATGTCTGTGCCGTTTCGTTTGCTTTATGATTAAGATAGTAACGAGTGATGTGACGCGGAAGTTAACTGCTTGGTAAGCCTAGATTTTGCCTCGTTTTTATCTTGGTAAGTTACTCATATCGTGACGCTGGACTTCAAGGGTTCCCCCAATTAAGATGTTAAATCAGAATTGTTTAGGTATTTACCTGACGTGAGGCTAAAGTTATCTGCTTTAGTTCTCACGGCTTGGTAAGCCTAGAAGTTTCCTATTTTTTTCGGTAAGTTACGCATGACGTGACGCTGGACTTCAAGGGTTCGCCCAATTAAGACTTGTCTAACCACAACTTTTTAGTTCTTTATCTTTCTATAAACAAGTTACGCTGAAGTTGACTGCTTAAGTACCTACAGCTTGGTAAGCCTTCATATTTCCTATTTTTACGAAAAGTTACGCATGACGTGACGCTGTACATCAAGGGTTTCCCTAATTAAGAATTGTCCAACCATAGAACTAAATGTTCTTTATCTTCATTTCTTTCAACTAATATTCCCGCCACAAAAATGTTTCACATCAACTAAAGAAAAACTCTTCCTTATTTCTTGTTTTTTTTTTTTTTGGCATTTTTTCTAGGAACAATAACTTATGTAGTTTTTGTTTTGGCAACAGAAAATCAAGTAACCTAATCTTAACTAAAATTCGAGGTAGAATAGTGAGTCTTTGTCACTGTTTGTAATGAACTTTATAGGTGATGATCTGTACAAGTATGTTTGTATGAGCACACACGTATGTCTGTCTATATGTCTAATCAGGAACCATATTTTGACCCCTTCTGTAGCACCATTTCCCTCCCCCTAACCATTTGCCATAATTTGCAACTCTGATTCATTATAAACTAACGAGGCTATGGTTGATCGATTCTCTTGTTCATTTTGCTTTTTTTTATAGTTTCGTTTCGATAAATAAAAACTATTCATTCGGTTCTATGTTACAACTGGCATTATTTCTCAGTTCTGCATTTGCTGGCTGTTCTCTCAATTAAGTTTAAGATTATGTCAAATATAAGTAGATATATGTATATATATATATATAGAGTATGTTTTAAATACTTTAAAAAATATAATACACCATACAATAATATAATATAAGAGTTTAGGTTTATATGCTATTTTTTGTTGTTGTGTTTTTACTTATTTAGTTTTTATTTTCTGGTTGATATTTGAGAATTCAACTAAAAAACGGGTGGTTCGCGTTTTGAAATCAAATCATTTTTTTTAGGGCCTTTTCCATTTGTATTATATGCTTCTCAGTATTATAGTTTGTTTGTTTTTTAAAAATTAAGGCTTATGCATTTACCATTTCTATTTCAATGAGTTCATTTAACTATTAATTAAATATTTGCTTTGCTGATTTGTTGTTTGTTGTTGTTGTTGTTTGTTGTTGTTCTTGGTTTGGTGGTTTACTTAAAAACTATTATCACTATTGCAGAAAGCGGCTGTACTCAATTGCTTGTTTATCATTTTCTTTGTTTGTTTCGTTTTGTTGTAGGCATTTTCTATGAATTTTGGAGGGGGCGAGGGGTGTTGATCTGAACTGTAAGCCGGAAATGTTATAAAATGTTATTTTATTTATTCATTTTTTTGGTATTATAAATTTGTCTTTTTACGCTCATTCATTTAAGAGATTTCTTTTTTGTTTGTTTGATTTTTTTTTTTTAAGAAGAAAGGATTTCTTTTCTTGTTGGTTTTTTTTTTGTGTTCTGGTGGTGGTCTTTGATTCTTTGCATCGAAAAGCAGCTTTCGAATTTTTTAGTAGTATTTTTGCTTACCAAGTTCTGGTCATATTTTTTTCAATATCCATGCCTTCTTTTTCGGGTTGAATGATTGTGTGTGTGTGTGTGAGTGTGTAGTATGTGAGTTGTAAGTGTGCTTATTTTTATTATATGGCTTTTTGAGACTGCAATTAAAATTTCTGCTATAAAAATTACTTGTATTTGTACTCTTGGTTATTTAATTAATTGGGCTATTGTTGGGTTGTTTAGGTATGCTTTGTAACAGGTTTTATGTTGGTTTACCCATCTCTGGCTTCAACTTTAACTATTGGTTTACACAGTGTTGGGTTTTTTTTCATGGTTTTTTTAGCCCCTTTTTATGATGTCTAGGCTTTTGTATGTCAAGTTTGGTTTTTGTTTCTTTTGGTTTTTTTTTTGTTTTTTAGTTTATTTGTAAGTCCGTGTGTTTATTATTTTTTTGGGAATTTTCCTCTAGATTCCACTGAAGCAGCTGGTTTTACGCTTATGTTTGTTTTGTTTCATTCTGACACTTTTTTGTTGTGTGCAACTACCAAAATTATAAACCAAATTGATGAACAAAATGATAAGAAAATTATAGAAAAATCATACGGCTCTGTTCCTGTTCCTCGAATTTGATTTGGTTTGGAAGTGTTCAATGGGTTTGGCTCTAAAAATCGATTAGCTACTTATTTGGTTTTGGCATTTAAAGTACAGCATTTGCTTTTGTTCATACACTGAGAAAAAATCAATCTAAACCCTAGGTTATAGTCTCGAAACCAAGACGAAACGGTAACAAAAATGCTCAAAGCAGGGAAAATCTCAACCCAAGACTATAAACTCAACTTAAGTCTTAATTTAATAATCTTATAAAAACATTGCTTCTACTCGACTTTAAGCTGAAACAATCACATTTTTAGTATGGAAAAGAAAAGGCTAACAAAATCAATTATATTTAAGGCTCTCTTCTGGTCTAGACGACTGTATTTAACCTGTTTTTTTTTTTAAATTGTGAAAAGAAATCGGGTACAGATTTTGGAATTTTGTTTTTTTTGGTATCAATATCAATTTGATACACGTTGTTTCAAGTTGAAACTAACACCAGTGTCATTTTTTGGTATCAATATAGTCATAGAGAGTATCAAATTGATCTTTTGGTTGTTAATTTGATACGCAAAAGTATCAATTAGAAACAAACACAATTTTATGATAGTTCGAATATTCGAAATGTCATGCTCGTATGTGAAACGATGCCTGCTGAGCTGGCAGACCAGTAGGCGTTGGACTAATGACATTATTTTTTTTTTATTTTAGTGCAAACAAATCGATAATTTGCTTAAAATAAAAGCTATGTAAAACAATCCCCCAGACGACGTGTTGAAGGCTAATGTGTTTCAATATGGAGCACTAGCTCTATAATTACAAGGTGAGCGGCGAAACACATGAACTACACATCGTTCCTCACTCAGATTCGTAAATAACAAATATAACTTTTTAGGGAGGAGGTGTGCCTCGCTGTTTCTGCGATATCCAAGATGATCGCTACATTACTAAAGAAGGTTCTCAAGCTGGGACAAATTGCACAATCATGCCAACATAATTGGGGCAGTACTAAATCAGAAGGACAGCGACTTCTGTATTTGAATAACAACCGCGTTGAAATTTGAGAGTACAAAGTTTCCCATAGTCCTAAAATACGTTTTGTAAGAATACAGAATAAAATAAATCAGTTCTAAAGTGTTTATGTTTTAGTTTTTACGGCAGTTGGCTGATGACTGAATTGGTACTTAAACTTGATAAGAAAAATATTAAATTGAGGAAAGCTAGTATCAAAATGATACCAAAAGTTTGACAGTCAAAATATCAAAATGATTATTGTTAGTATCAAATTGATACTAAAAAATTAATACAAAATATTGTCAGCTTGATACTAGTCAGTATCAATTTGATATTTTCGAAATATCATTTTCGTACTTTCGAAAATATCAATTCGATACTTGGAGTATTAAAGAGAATTTGATACTTAATAGTGTCATTTTGATGACTACTCCTTTTTTTTGGGTGTAGCTAAATTTATTTCCTGCAAACATTTTGTCGAGTTGCTTATCTCTCTTTTCAAAGGGAGAGTTTGGCGATAGTTTGGGGATAGTTTGGCGATTTACACAAACAAATTACATTAGGTATCGCATTTTTATCATACAAGGGATAAATTAGCAACATGTGGTATCGTTTTTTTCTTTCGTTCATTCGGTAAATCGCTGATATATCCCTCAACAATCGCCTTGAGGGCGAGAATGCGATTGTATTTAATTGTTCTAGCTTTTTATCATCCCATCTGTGAATTGGCGATATATCGCTTAACACTCCCTAAGAAGACCCGAATGCGACTCTTATGAAGTGAGTTGGACGACTTTTTAACAATATTACAAAAACCAAAGACTTTGGCAACGCTTTTTTATCTTAGGTGTGAAATTTTGTGAAAAAGAATCGCATTCTTATCTCCAGGAAGAAACGCTTTCTTATCCCTCAGAAGAGACATTTTCTTATCCCCAAGGTGAATCGCTTTCTTATCTCTCAGTGTTGCCGCATAGTGTTACATTTCTGCCCGTAGGAAGTTAAGAGTAAAGCGATACCTACTAGGTGAATCGCATTCCTATCTTCCGCGATAGAAAATGTTTGCTGGGTTAAAAACAATATAAATGTGAAAATGAGAGGGCTGCTCGAAAAGATCTCGGCCTTCAAAGTAGGGTCTTCTAATAAAAGGTGTGTTGATGGATCACACCTTTCTGGGAGTCACCATTATCAGAAAGAAAAACGGAAGTATGAATGCCTTTATAGACCGAAGCAGAATCATGAAACAAAAATATTTTTGCAGTCCAGTAAAAATTGTTTTTTCCAATGATCCAGGTTCGGGCCATAGCCACGTTAATTCTGCGTCCATTAAGACCCACATCGTCAAAATCTGTCCAGTAGAACTTGAGCAAAGGTGTGAACCTTTTCGAAAAACGTGGTTTCGAGAAAAACGAGTTTAAAGTTTGCAGTTGCTAGGAAATTTGCGTCTCCTTGGGTCACTAACATATTTCTTCGATTTCAATTGAAAACCAAATCGAACGACTTGGTTTTAGCTGTTCTGGTATTCGAACGATTTGCAATTCGAATGTTTCATTTCCAAATTGTTTCCGTTGACTACACTTTCACCATAATCAACTGGTGAATCAAAACAATCCAATAAATAATCACTCAAAATAGTTGATAGTAGTTGAATATGGGTGTTTAAAATGTCGTTTCTATTTGTAAGGGCATTTTATGAACATTTTCCCAGCGTTTCATAAACAAGTGAAAACCAGAACAGCTTGAACAAAATATGTGAATTCGATTTGGATGGCACATTGCAAAATTGAAGCAATTCATACAAATTATTAATTTTTTTATAAAAAATTATTTTTATGGGAATGTAAAATTGCAAAAAGTATCTAAATACACTAAACAATGGTACAAAATTAACTTTAAGCCATTATTTTGTCGCCTTTATGTACAAAATTGCATTTACTTTTGAATTCATCGGCTCCAAGCAATGTAAATTCAAATCGAGTAAATCTATCGAATTGTGAAAACCGGAACAGGTAACCAAATCGAATTCAAGGCTTGTATATCTCTGAAAATATTCCGAATTTTGAAAAATCCTTTTTGGAATAAAAAAAATCAAAAAAAAAAAAAAATTTTCTAGACCAGAAGAGAGGGCCTTAATTATTTGTTTAGTATTTATTTTTTAGTATTATTTATATATTTTTTTATTGTTTTTATATATATTTTATGTTTATTTTATATATTTTTTGTTATATGTTTCAATTTAACCTTTTCCTCCCGTGTGGGGTTTGAACCCGGTTCTTCGGGACTGAACTCGAACTTACAAGGTAACTTATCCTGCTCGGCCACTAGCCAATGGCTGCACGTCGCTGCGAAACTGACAAAACCTCTTAGCCCAGTGTAAGAAATTGCATTGCGATGAGAGCTTTTAGACAGATTCGCCGTCCCGTCCAATACCGGGATCGTGGCCAAACAGGTTAAGTTGCCTTGCAAGTTCTTGCATAGTCCACCAAAGTACCAGGATCAAGCCCCCCCACTGTGGACTTTACCTTTTTTCTACAATTTGGTCTCAAATACCTTCTTTTTTTAAATTTAATATGAAGACTACAAATTAATAAGTTTTTTAGCGAAAGCTTCACGGAGAACTGTGGGAGGATTGATAAGTAATTTGAGAGATGAAAAATCTTGATTTTGAGATTTTTAATACCATTTTTCAATCCATTTTTTTTAATGATTGCAATCTTTTCGAAAAAAGAGATTTTCGATCTAGATTATAAATTGATTTTTTTCTCAGTGTAAATGACTAATAGTAACTAAAGCTTCATCTACACAGCTTTGCGAGGGCAGAAACCTCCAAAAACGTTTACTTTTCGAGAGTGCTGTAAAACTAACGAACCAAACCCTGTAGCTAAATCACTTATGCTTCCAAAACAGAACCTTATATCCATTTATCAAAATTTGAGGAATTGGGAACAGAGCCTCAAAAAGTGTGTTTTTTTTTGTGGAGTCTTTGTTAATACTATCAATTTTTTAGCGCCTAAATTTAGTTTTGGTTTTTTTTTGTTTTTTGATTAAATTTTGTTTGTGTTTTTTATGCCTAAAAATGTACAAAAGTTTTATGTTTTTGTTTTTTTTTTTTCGTTATCACAGCGACATTCAGTCTAAATTTTGCTTTTATTGGAATTATAGCATAATTTGCCATAATTTGGTTGTTTTTTTTTGGTTTCTTTTTGATATAAATATTTCCTAAACATAAACATAATTTTGATTTAAAGCCAAAAGGTGTTTTGTGTGTTTTTTTTTGTTCGATTTTAAAGCCCAAAAAGGAAAGGTTAAAAATTTTGTCTAAAAAGGCCTAAAAAGTATGCTACACATTTTAATATACAGCAAATCATGCTCATCTGATGGTTCCAATAAAAGCTACCGTATCAATTTGTTAATGAAATTTTATGCCTAAAAGTTTGATTTTTGTGTGTCTTTTTAAAATTTTGACTAGCTTTGATAAAACTTTTGTGTGTTTGTATGTGTGTGCGAGTGTGTGTGTGGTATGTACAATTTTGTAATTCTTTTTGTTTAACCCAAGGTTGGCCGAAAAATTATCACAAAATCCAGACGCGCTTGCCCAAGCCGAAAAATGTTGTGTGTGTTACCCCAAAATGGATTCAAATCAAACTCAAAAGATCAAAATTAAAATTGTTTTATTAAATAATAATAATAATAATTAAAAAACATAACCTAAAAACAGTGAAAACTTTAATTTAAACTTAACCTAAGTTTTTCTTCTTATTCTTCGTCGATCTCTTGCAGTTTTTATATAGGAAACATATATGCGCTATTAGATTAGAATAACAATTATAAATGCTTTGACGGTACATTGGAAAATTTGATAAGAAACTAAATTGTTTTGCCTCAAAATCCACACGAAATAGTTCGTTCTATTGTTCATTTTACGTTTGTATGGCACCTGAAGAGTCACTCAATTCAATTTTCAATTCTATTTCTGGGTGATTTTGGGTGAGTGAGTGTGTGTGTGTGTGGAAATGGGTTAAACATGGTGTGCTGCCTAATTACTAAATAATATTTATATGTAAAAAAACTCAACATAATTTAAAGGGAAGACAACAAATGAATCCTATTTTAGTACTTAGATAAATTTAAATTGCATATTTTTTAAATCACAATTGTCAATTGAAAAGAAATTAGCAAGATGAACTAATTGGTACAGCTAAGGCTGATTTTTTTTTTAGATATTTATATATGTATATATATACGAGAGGGCAGCTGTTAAGTCTTTGGCTAACTGTGTCACTAAAAAAAAGATACAAAAATATCCATTTGGACTGGGTATTTCTTTAATATCCTTTTATCATCCAACGGAGCTGAAATATCATCCAAGGGATGATCATTTTTCATATCATTTGGATGATTTTCCAGTTCCATTGGATGATAAAAGGATATTAAAGACATATCCAGTCAAAATGGATACGGGAAATCATCCAATGGATATTTTTGCATATCCTTTTTTTTCTCGGTGTAGAGGGGAAATGGAAATTTTCCGAATTCTAATTTAGGTAGTTAAATAAACACTTCCAACAAAAGCTAAGTCTTGTTTTACTCAGCCAAATAGGAGCAATCTTTTGGTATCAACAATAAGATGAAGGTTCTTATTATTGATCAACTCATCTTAGTTATAGTAGTTGAATGTTTACAGTTCCAGATCGCACTATAAGAAGGAATCTTATTGCTTACAAAAACATTGACAAAAGTCTTAAGCTCATTTTCTGACTTTAGACAAGCGCATGCCGAGGCTTGGCTCAAGAGAGCAAATAGCGCGCTGTCGACGAGGGCAGGTCTGAGCTGATTTGCGTCGCTTTATTGCGCCAAACACCCACTTTCTGGTCTCGATCTTCTTGACAAGCCCTGCTTTAGAATCGCAATATGCAGAACTAATTGTAAAACAAGGTCGACGAGGACAGGTCTGTGCTGATTTGCGTCGCTTTATTGCGCCTTACTTCTGGTCTCGCTCTTCTTGACAAGCCCTGCTCTAGAATCGCAATATGCAGAACTAATTGTAAAAGGTAGATGCCGAGTCCGTAAACTTCTTGAAATAGGAAAAACGTTGATCACAGTCTTAAAGTTGGTTTCGAATCCAAAGTTTAGTTAGAATGTTGATGCAATCCTGTAAAACTTTCACAGCTGACTCCTATAACACTGGGGAACAAAATTTAACTTTGTTGCATGGAATTTTATGGCTGTTGATCTCAAATCTACCCTCAGTTTTCTGAGCAGAACACTTCGATTCTCTTTGTTTTTGTTTTCAGTTGACTGTTCTCAGTTGAGCTGTTCTTGTTTTGCTCATTCAATAACAATTTATAGCAGCGATGTTCCTCCATAGCCCCCAGGGGCCTAGCGCAATCGGCTATTTACACGCACGCATGCCGAAGTCGGGCATATGAGCGTAAGCTGCATTCGATGCCCAGACGTTGAGCAGGCAGTTCAAAGCTGGGCTGTGTCGCTTTGATATCGCACACCAATACACTCTCCCTTTTTGGCCTCGCTCTTCTTGAACATCGCTGATTTATAGAAAGCGGTCCGACATTAAGCGCTCTCACATTAAGAGTCAGCAGATGAGCGGAAAAAAGAACTGCTCGCTTCAAAAGGCGAGTCACAATTGGGCTTAAGCCCGAACATACACCCACACAAACGCAAATGATTTTTATAATTTTCGCTCGCGTCGATTCGGTTAGCGTATGAACAGAGCAAAAGGGAATCAAAACCATTGGTTGTTCGTTGAACAAAGAGCGAAATGTACAAGAGCCAATGAGAACGGCTCATCTCTGACTCTTTGATCAAAGGGTCCGTAAATAACTGTTATGTTTGGACACCGAAAAATGGTCAATTGTTATTTGCTAGCTCTGGTTATAGCCCTTTCTACGATGTTGTCGTAGAGGGTGGGTCGTCCCCGTCAAACCATTTAGATAGTAGCACAAATTTGAGCAGAGTTAACAACCTGACGGATCGTTTAGGAAAGGACGCCCTAAAACTGAGAGTCGTCTTTTGCTGAAAGCTGGACAGTGACAAAATAGTGTTGTGTATTCATCAGCTGATTTGCAACTTCTATTTACAAAAGTCATTGTGTCTGATGCCGAACCTTGCGGCGTGTCTTCCTATTAGGCGAGTGTTCAGTCAGAGCTCCTAATAGTAGGGAAATGTTCTTTCATGATGGTCACATGTGTGAATCGTTTGCCATCGATTCATGGTTATTCGATAGGTGCTTTCTTTTGTTTGAACTTTAACACCCCTATGTTGCTTTTTTATGGTAGAAGCTTAGTGGTAGTGCCAACTCTAGCGAGGTGGTCGGCCATCTCGTTGCAGTAGTCAAGCATCGGCGGTATCGCCACTTGATGCAGAAGTATAGTGGAGTGGTCAGACACTCTATATCTTTAGGTAGCACCTTCTCTCAGCCTGAGAGCGGTATTACTGGCGATTTGTCTACCCAAAAGTTCTAGAGGCATAAGGTGTAACATTATGTTAAGAGCGTCTGTGGGGGTTGCACGCAATGCACCGGAATTTTAAACATGCTGATCAAAAATTTTTGAAAAGTATGCCAAATTGGTAAAAGAAGACCACTCGTAGTTTAAGATTTGAGGTTTTTCCGTTGGCCAAACTCTATCGAGTCCAATAAAGGGACTTCCATTATAATGCAGCCTGCAGCGATCCTAGTAGTCTACTTTTTTAGGCACAGCCTACGAATGTACAAAATCAAAAACTTGTTATTCTAATTTCAACTAGAACAAAGGACAGTTCCACCCAAAAACTTATCAGTGACCTCTCGTGTATATATATACATGGATACATTCTCTTTAGCAACAAAACCAAAATAAAATTGAATACTACAAACATATATATATGTATGGAAGGATATATGTAATCATAAATTAGCTGCTGTCTCTTCAAAAGAATTTTTTTAAAAACAAGTTGCTCAGCGCCTACGTCCTACGTTTCTCCTACTGCTCGTCTATTACCGCTTACCGTCTTTAGCTGCCCTTATCTATCACTTGACATTCCGTATTATCCTCGCTCTCTCTCTCTCTCTCTCTCTCTGAGCTATATACCTACTAGTACATATAGTAAAGTGTATGCCTAAAAAATCGTATAACTCAAGTAAGAATTACTTTTTAGTGTGTTGTGTGTATAAATATTTCTTTTTCTTTTCCATGTATTTTTGTAGTCTTTAAAAAATGTGTTAAAATCCTTAAAACGAAATTTTATAGGGAAAAAGGAATCGTATAACGTTGTGTTTTGGTTGAAGTTCTTCGCATTCTTCAATGTTATGAAAGGAGTTTAGAGTCCTTTTCGAAAAGACTAGTACTCGTCCTGTCTCGTTCCGTCTCTGACCAAAACTGTGTTTTGTTTGTGTGTGTGTGTGTTGTGATCTAAGAATAATGTGTGGTTAGTTTTTACAAAACTAGGAGAATTTCGTGTGTGTGTGTGTGAGTGATATATCTAGGAGAACTTATCAAACTTATTGATGACATCATAGAGATCCGAATATCGAGTGTATGTGGGGATGTATGGGTATTGCATGCGATAGAGAGGGGGGCGGCGGTGGTGGTGGTGCGGCAGATACACCCGGATGTACGGCATGGCCCGGATGTCCTGGATGCGGCGGTGGCGGTAAGGTGATGGACAAGGTTACCGTTTGTGGGGCAGCCACCGCTGAGGCGGCAGACGTTGGCGGTGGAGGTGGCGGAGGTGCATGTTGCTGCTGTGCTGTAGGCTGTTGCTGCTGCTGCTGTTGTTGTTGCGTAGTTCCTGCTGCTCCAGTGGTGGGATGTCACTGGGCCACCACAGAGGGTTGCACTACCACTCCGGGGGCCACTGAATTGGCCACTGTCACGGTTACAGGTGGCGTGGGTCCACCATTGGCATGGGCCACACTCGGCTGTTGCTGTTGCTGCTGTTGTTGTTGCTGCTGGAAGGGATGCTGAAAGGGCGCCCCGTAGCATTGTGGAAAGTACAGTTCGTTCTTTACCACCGATTGTTGTACGACAGCCGCGGCTGCAGCATTCGCTGCTGCTATACTCCGCACTGGCAATATGTTGGACTTGTTGTCCACCGATGACGGATTGTTGTTGTTGTTACTTAGGAATTGCTGGGCAGCCAACTGGCTCTTGGCGTCGTTCATTAAATGATTCGTTACGGAGGCGATCTGAGCGACAGCATTGTTGTTTTGTTGTTGTTGCTGCTGCTGCTGTTGTTGTTGCTGCTGCTGTTGCTGCTGCTGCTGTTGTTGCTGTTGCACTTGATGCTGTTGCTGACGTCGAACTTTAGTTGTATTCGGATTCATGTGGTTGTCAATGTGTTTGGTCACCTCATTTTCGGTGGCAAACCGACGTCGGCAATTTGGCATGGGACAGCAGAAGGGGCGATCACCCTGTGAGATGAGAGATACAAACAGATTAGTAGGTGGTTCTTTGCTTGGCTTTGGGAGTTACTTATGCAGGCTAGGCTACAACTACCTGGTGGGTGCGCGTATGCTGATCCAAAATGGCCTTTTGCCGGAAGTCCTTGCCACATTGAGCGCACTTGTAAGGCTTTTCACCGGTATGAATACGCAAATGCTAGAAGAAAATGTGAAGAAATAGAAGAAAAGTTTATTCAACGGCAAGGAAAACTTTCATCTTTCAATAAAGGTAACCCTGTGAGCCCCCGGAAGTAAGGAGCAGTACCCTTTAGTCTTAGCCTCTCCCCCGCTCACCTGATTCAGTATGGTTCGCTGTCTAAAGAATCGCGGGCAATACATACAACCGAATGGCTTCTCATTCGTATGAATTCTCAAATGTTGCGTCAGGTGTGACTGCTGGCGGAAGCGTTTACCGCACTCTGGACAAGGATACGGTCGCGATTCGATATGTATGCAGCCATGTTGGAGCAAAGTGGTCTTCTGCTTGAACTCCTTATCGCAAATGGGACAGCGCACATACAGCGGCATATTCGCGGGCCTCACTCCAATATGTTGCAATACCTCCGGCAGGATCTTTTGACCTGCTGGTAAAGAGAAACTCATTAGTTGGTCCATCTTTAATGCCAGTTCTGCTTACTCACCCTTGCCGTCCTTAAAGTACGATGGATAATGCATGCCCCCACTACCATCGGGCGTACCCTGAGAATCGTCGTCATGATAGCCTCCGACTGCTCCCGCAATGTCTCCCTTGGTGTCCGTCTCATCACCCGGATAGGGCACATCCGAGGGCCACAGCGTGGGGTGTGGCCCGTTCTTGAAGATGAGATGCGGCGAGACATCTGTGGGCGGGACGTATTGTTGCCGGTGTGTACATAGAAGTAATTGAACGAAAGGTAACCACTGTTAGCAGCGCTTAAACTTGGCTCATAGCCCAGGAATAGGTTTTCAAACGAATCGCCTAGCATAACGAAACTAGAGACGGAAAATTCTTTTATAAGCTATCGACTGGTCGAGATCCTTGCCTGAATTGAAGGGAATTGATGTCAAAGGCAACTCCATCTCAACGAATCGATCAACCAACAAAAACTAACTTAAAAGCTAAGAAAAATTTTGATTTTCGGCCAAAAGGTTTTGCATGAAATTTCGCAAGGGTCTGTTGCACACAGTTTGCCAGGAGTGGGGTTGGGGGGTCGTTTGCTCTAGCTCTCTGATGGGCCCTAACTAGAGAAATGGTTAACTGTCGTCGCTCGCCTTGGTGGGTGCGCACATGCTGATTGAGGATGGCCTTCTGGCGAAAGTGCTTGCCGCACTCGGGGCAGGCGAAGGGCTTCTCACCCGAATGGATGCGTATGTGCTGATTGAGTATGGCGCGCTGTCGGAAGCTGCGCGAACAGTACGGGCAGGTGAAGGGCTTTTCGTTCGCATGAATGCGCAAGTGTTGCGTCAGGTGCGATTGCTGGCGGAACCGCTTGCCGCACTCGGAGCAGGGAAATGGCCGTGCATCCGTGTGTATCCGATCGTGCTGCAGTAGAGTGCTCTTCTGCTTGAAGTCCTTGCCGCAGGTGAGGCACTTGAAGAGACGCAAGTCGCTGTGCGGCTTATTCTTGTGCGGACGCCCGGGACCATTGCCCGTTCGCCCACCAGGGGGCGGAGCTCCAGCTCCCGCTGTACCATTCGTTGTGGCGGGACCTTCGTTGGCATTGCTCGGAGCACCACCATTCTGTTGTGGACCACCTGGCAAAAGTTCAGCGGGCAGGGCATAGGACTCGGCTCCAGCACCACCATTCTGCTCCATGGGTAGCCCAGCCTTGTTCAGGTAATGTAGGGGCGGGAATCCGGGCGGAGCCAACATGCCACCTTGCGGACCGGCATGTGGACGTGGAGCATAGTAATCGGGGGCGCTCTGGAAACCATTGCTGGGATCCCCATTCTGTTGGCCATGAGGATTGCCGCCCGGCTCGCCGCCTCCGGGTTGGGTGGGTGCATGTTGGGGTTCGTTGCTGCTTTGGTTTGGATTTGGCGCGGAGTTCTGCTGATTGGCGAGCTGCGAGTAGAGAAATAAATTGCATATTATTAATTAATTATACAGTTACTAAATCACCTTTAATAGTTTTTACTACTAAGTAGCGATCTATATGCTAATAAACATATCATTAAGCATTTAACAGAACGTTGTTGAATTACGTCTATGACATTTCTCAGGTGATAAATCATTTAATCAACTTTAGTTGTGTAGACAAATCTGATCATTACACAACCCTGTTCCTATACCACAGAGATTTTAATAGAATTGAGCAAAACCAAACGCCAAAGGCAGACAAATCGAGCTCTCGCTTCCACAAGAGAGTTGTTAAGCACTTTAAACCAGGGCTGCAAATGGATATAACACGCAGCCAAAGCTTGTTTGCTCTTAAGATCGATGACAAATTTTGAAAGCATATCATATTGCTAATTTTAAAATCAATTTAGCTATATGGCTAATATTTCGATGTTGATCAAATTCCATTTTCAGTCCGAACTTACCTGTAATAGTTATAAGATTTAAGTGGCCGGGTAGCTCAGCGGCTAGTGTGCGCGACCGCTGAGCAAGAGGTCGTGTGTTCGATCCCGCCTCGGAACATCTAATGAAAAGTATTTTCTTTGAATAAACTTTACACCCGGTCACCCTTCTTTGCTGTTGGCGCCAGCTTTGTAGTAATTAGCCATGCAAAAGCTTCTCAAACTGCCTTTCGGATTCGGCGCACAAGCCAAGAGATTGAGAGAGGCTCGGCTTTGGCCCTTTGGGGCTGTGTCAAGCCATTTTTACATTCATTTACCCGTCTTCCATTTTATGCTTATCAGACTCGATACTCAGTAATCGATAGATAACACAGGGGAACAAAATGACATCTTTTGTATGTTGCATCCACTTTGATGAAAAATTCTGGTCCAGTTTGGTCCACTTATTACAAAACTGGTGTCGGTTTGGCTCCATCAGCTTTTGTTTTAAAGATATAGCGGAAAATGTGTTTTGCATATTTTTTCGCTTTGAAAAATTTATGGCGGTGACACTGAGCAAAAATATCTGCGTTTATGAGTCTTATGCGACAGAATACATATCAATGCAGCCAAAAAAATCAAGCGAGCAGCATCAGCAAGCACGAAGGTGTCCAAATTGACCTTTGAAGAGAGTTATTCAGTTAATCGGCAAATTTTTCAAATTCGATCGTCATGTACAGGCCAGAGCGGTGTTTCAATATTACAGACAAAGAAAATATGTTCTGCGTCTTCTATGGTCCGCGCACAGTGTGTGCAAAATGGATCTGTCTTATGCTTAAACCTATAGAGATAGGATTTGAAGCATCCATGTCTAGTCGGTAACTGTGTTAGGTAAAAGTCGGTTTGTCCGTGCTGTCTACCCACCCAAGGCCTTATGTACGCAATCAGTCTTCTTGTCCAGCTGCCGGTGGTGGTAGTACTCCACCTCGCCTGCCATTGCGTCACCGTTCTCTCTCGTCGATGTTCATCTGCCTCCTTGCTTTCCATTGCTAACAGGTCCAGCGGCACCATTCCAGCCAGAACCAGGGCCGCGTCTTCTGACACTGTCCGGAAGCTGCAGATAACTCGGAGAGCACAACTCCTGTACGCCCTCTTGCATCCTCGACTATATGATGGCACGGTCATTGCAGGGGCCCATATTGGTGCTGCGTACATGATGATCGACCTTACCAAGTTGCAAATCAACCATCTACTATGTTGCAGTCGTTGCTTTGATGGCCTTTCCTCCACGTACGCTAGGTGGCTTTTAAAGTTTAGCCTATGGTCCAGCATAGCCCCCAGTTACTTTATAGCCTTATTCGACATAATATGCTGGTCTCCGAATCTTATGTGGGCAGTTTCAACACATTTCCTACTGCTGATAAGGACCGCTTCGGTATTGTGGGGAGCCAGACTCAACCCGTTAACCTCAAGCCCGTCGGTCACCCGCACTATGGCGTGATTGGTTTTCTGCTGGACATCCTCCAGATTTTTGGCTACTGCAACAACAATAATTCTTTAGCACCATATTGAATCGTAAAGCAAAGTACGATTTTCAAAGTATGTTTTCCCATGTTTTTGTCCCCTTTTGGAAAGTGTATGTGTTTGAAAACACAAGAGGCTCGACTACAGCTCCCTTACTTGTAACAGCCCCAAAGGGCCAAAGCCGAGCCTCTCTTAATTTTTTTTTTTTTTTGGTTTTATATTTCGCACAAGGGAAAGGTACTTTAAATAATAAACACAAAAACAAAATGTTAATTAAAAAATTTTCCATTGTTATAACAACAAAACCTCGCCCCCACACGGAGAGGGGGTGTGGGGGGTTTTTTTTTTTAAAAAAAAAAAAATTTTTTTTTTGATCGGGGGGGGGTCGAACCCAACTTTTTTTTTTTTTTGGAACGAGAGTCAGTGATATCTGCGATTGTGACACATTTTGACACCAAACAAAATCTTAAGGAGTAGTTAGCTGCTGTTCTTTTCTTACTACTCTTTAAAGCTTTTAGCTTCTGACTTGATTTTAAAACTCCATATCTGATAAACTATTTCAAATAGTTATGTACTGGCTTAATGTCTTTCGCGAAGCTCTTGCTCTTAAATTGGGGCCTAAAACTATATCAAGAAGTGATCGAATGAAGTTGGTTTGGGGTTTGTTTTAGACTTTGCTCTGTTTTGAACTTGATTTTTATATGACATTTTTGAAATCTTTTGTAAGCTAAATTACGAGCCACAACTTCGCCAAAGACATTAAATCAAAATTAGAAATAGTTTACGAGATGTGAAGTACTAAAGATCAAAGAAAAACGACAGCCAATCAGACAAAAATAAAGTCAAGGTTTTTGTACTCTTAGATCTTTATGGTCTGGATGCGGGCAACTTTTTAGTGTTGAACAGTGTAATAAAAAATCTTATAAAAAATGTGGCAGTAGATGAATTTCTGCAAATAAATTCTCACCTGATTCATGGCATCCTCATCGTTGGGTCCATTTGCCCTTTGCTGTTGCTGCTGCTGTTGCTGCTGCACCGAAGGGTATGGACTGGACGAGGGCGATACCTGCTGCTGGCGTCCATCCCCACTGCCGTTATCCCGTGGCTCTGCTCCACCGGGTGGACTCTGAGGCTGGCCAGCGGCCGCTGCAGCCGCAGCGGCTTGAGCAGCGGCCTGCGCTGCATTCTGTTGCTGCTGCTGTTGTTGTTGCTGCTGTTGCTGCTGCTGTTGCTGCTGTGCACTGAGATGCTGTTGCGCCTGTTGCTGAATATTCGGATACATTTCGCTGCCCCATTGGGCAGCGGCTGCTCCCGCTTGCCGGTCTGCATCCTGCGAGTCTTTATATAGGACGTACGGCTGACCCGTATCCTGGGTGATGCAGTACATAATCTGGCGGGGCACCTTCAGGCCAGCTGCTATGCAAGCCGCAAACGAGGCCGAGAAATTGATGGCCATTTTGGGGTGGAAATGTGGTGGCAGCTGCTCGACGGTTACTTCCTTCCTGTTTTCTAGGCTTTTTCTAAGTCTTGGGGCTTTTCGCGTATTTTTCGCGTTTCTTTTTATTGACACATTTCGGCTGCTTCTTCTGTTACTGTCCTCTTTGCTAAGTTTCTCATTTGTTTCTCTTCATTTTGGTAGTTTAAATTCAAATTCCTTTCTTCTTAAATCTCTGGTTTTAGTTTAGGTTTTAGATTTTTTGTTTTTAAATGAAATTTAAATTTTTTGTTTTAAATTTGATTTCAAAATGTTTTTTTTTTTTTTGTTTTTGTTGTGGTGGAATCTGAAACGAAAAGAAGATGAGATTTTTAAATAATATTAAAACTTCTGTTGGCAAGAATTAAAAACAATGAGCGTCATCAGCGGCTGATTGAGAGGAGTGGCGCATAAATGGACACCGCATGCCAAGTGCCTCAGCCGAAAGTCCACATGTTTCCTTCTCCTTTGTTGACTTTACTTTGTTGTCTTGTTTTTTTTTTATTTTATGTTCTTTTTGTGTTGCCCCACGATGAGGATGATGATGATGATGACGATGACTACGACGACGTGCCAACTTTTTAATGCGGGATCAAGGTCTCGGCAAGCGTGCGCCTCACATCACACAAGCACACACACACACACACAAAATTCATGGATTTGCTTTCAGTTTCAGAAAATATAGCCCTAACCAAGTACCACCAGCACAAGTGGTAAACAGTGACCCTTTTCCCCAAGTGAAATTCTACAATTTATAATTTTTCAGTTCAAAAAAATTAAATTGGAAAACGCATTGCGTGTCGCAATCGCAAATCGAGTATCGCCAATCGTTCAGCGAGAGTGCAAGAGGCGAGAGAACTAAACTACCTTGAACCCGCAAATGAACGCGAGATACCTCAACACTAGAGAGTGCAAGCTACTCCTCCTCCTCCTCCACCACCACCACCACCACCAACGGACTGCACTTCGTGGCGAACTGCAGTCAGTCGCTGGTCGTAGTCGTTGCTATTTGTGAATTATTGCGCTCCATTGGCAATGCGACAGCATTTGCAATTTATGCGTTCGTTGTCGTCTCACACACTCGGACACACACACACACACACACACGCACAGTTCAACTTCGAGTCATTTCACACTATCTTTGCTTTAGTAGAAGCAGCGAGGCGAGCCCTTTGGCTTTGCTCTTTTACTTAAAGTAATGATCAGTTTATTTTTAAATGATTTTTTGAACACAGATGGCAACATTCATCGATACAAAAGATACCGTTTGTATAGGCAGCCCATTTTTATTATAATTCTAGGAAATTCCATTTGATCTTGTTCCATATGAGAGATATAAGAAGTCAAACTCTTAATGAATTGGCTTATTCATAAAAGTTGTGCTCAGCATGGCACAGTTGCGTCCTTGGAAACATTTATAAGAATTGATCATTTTATCAAGGTTATATAGACTTATCTATATATTTATAACTGTTCAACCTGACTGACTGACTGGTGTCCGTCGCACAGGCCAAACCATAAGAGATAGAAAGTCTTATCTTATGCTGAAAGTGAGTACTAAGAGCCGGTATTGGAAATTTCTGTCGGGAAATGTGGAAAATTCAAAGAAAACTGTTGTATGCAACTTTTCTGTTTTACATCCGATTAAGCTCAAACTCATTTTTAAATATCTACATGAAATTTCAACAATGACTGCGTTTTAATTTTTCCGAAAATTCACCCCCTTTGGGGGAAATTTGGGTGGGCAATTAGCTCCAAACTCATTTTCAAAGTTACTCATAAAAAAATATGATCAACGTGACTTTTAACTTTTGGAAAATCTACCCCAAAGTCGGGGAACTGTTGTATGCAAATTTTTTGTTTATCATCCGATTGGGCTCAAACTCATTCTCAAAGATCTATATGAAAATTCAACAATGACTGCATACCAGTCTTCTGGAACATCTACCCCTCTTGGCGGAAATTGGTGGGTAGAGGTTGAGTGGGTTGAAAATATCTGATCTATAAAGGTGGCTATGACCTGACTGGATAGAATATAAAATTGTTCTGTTTAACGCCGGCTGCCTTTTTTCATTGTACTTGTTTGTGTGCGGGACCTTGACCTGGACGTGGCCATGGAGGTGGCCATGGAGGTGGCATTGGAGGTGGCCATGAAGGTGGCCACGAAGGTGGAAAATGGTCAAAAAACCACAATATTTGCCAAATTCTTAGTTTCGGTGAAACTTTGAGGATTGGTTAGACGCTTGCCCGGGAAGGTTTCTAAGTTGAAGAAATGGGCGGAAAATTGTGCACAAACCGCGATATTTGGCAAATTTTTGATTTCAGTGAAACTTAGTGGAATGGTGGACGCTTGCCCGGTAAGGATTCTAAGTTAAAGAGATGGCCGGAAAATGGTGCTTAAACCGCGAAATTAGAAAAATTGTAGCGCTCATCCGATTGCAATGCAACTTTGAGGAATGGTTTGAGAATTGGTGAAAAATGTCCCATAATGTGTTTTCAAGGCCAATCATTATTTTTGGGCCGATATTTATCAAATTGGGTTTGTAAGCTCTAATTTCTAAAAGTCCATCACCAAGATCGGAAATGTCAAGTGAGACTTTTTTTTAATCGCGGGCGGCTCATAAGAGTTAACCTCTGCTTTGAGCCGGTTTATGTAAGATACGGTCAAATATTTTTCAATTTGTGAAATCCACCCCCAAGTCGGAGAAGAAAAACTGATACCGATATCGCTTAAAATCGCTTAACTGACGGCGGCGTCAGCCGGGTTATTTGTGTGTGTGTGTGTGCTTGTGGCTGTTTGATGCACTCGCAATCATTCGTCTCCATCGGATCAGAGATTAAGCTAAATTCTTAACTTCAGTTGCGATTTAATTTGTTGTGACTAAGATTTTTAGCAGGACTTGGTGGCGCTGCGTACTTATGCATGTGGCAACTTCCTTATCACTGCGGCTGACTTATGTGTAGTCAGCATTCTTTTGAGAAGCCTTCCAGGTAAACAAGTATCCACAGCTATTACTTTTGAGTCATCGCAATCAATTTTAATACATTTTTTGCGCAAAAATGTTACCAGCAGCATTCAATAGCATTAAAAAATATCTAAAAAAATACCAAATTAGTTGACCCTTTTTTGGTCACCCTAATGCAGCGATAGGAATTTATCGATATCAGATGAAACTGCTGTTGAGAAAACCAAATGACTTTACCGCTCGTCAACTGGAGGAACAAATTTGACCTGCGGTTGGCCAACCGGAACCTTTGAGAAATCGGGCCTAAGTGTCTTAAAATGTTGGCATAAATTTAGCTACAGCTTGGTTGCCTTTCTATCCTGTACATTAAGAGATCTCCAAGCTTAACTGCAAATAGATTGTCATTCTAAGTTGACTTTCCCTCCTCGCTTGGTATTTTCGACACCTGCTTATTAATTAATATCCTAATTCCACGTATACAAATTAATCTATTATATGCTCCACTTTTCAGTTGGCTTATCGTTTGCCAACTTGAAATTTCTGTTTTCCGCTTGGCGGACAGTGAAAGTTGTCAGCGTTTGCCGCCTGGTCTGACAACGCCCACAAGTTTTACTTTAATTTAAATGATATTTATATTTTAGCCAATGACAGGCGTCAGTAATGGCCATTAAATGTGATACACATACGAGTATGATTGTCTGTTTGATTGTATGTACGTCAAGTGGTTCATGCTTGTGCATTTGGATCTTATGTCTGCATAGCTTTTGTGCCAAAGCTGCCAAGTGTAAAGTAGGTGGAGTTACCGCCAGCTTTCGTTTGGCTTCGATGCATCTGCTGAAGAGTACTTAGACGATCTTCAGTTTAAGCAGAGTTTTCAGTTTCACGGCGGGCTCGAACAAAGTAAACAAAATTATGGCGAAATCAAATGGTTTCTCAATGTTCACATATAAATTGTTTGAACCTTTCGGGAAAAAGGTGGACGATTCACATAGAAAGGAAACTTTTTTGATTGGCAACATTTTAATATCTTTGCAGAGGGCTGCGTTGCGGCAGCGAACTTCCGTTTGCTCATAGCTTGACTATCGATTATCCAATCTGTTCGAATCTTTTGGTAGATCGATAAATAATGCTGATTACTAAATCGAAGGTGTCCCAAAAATCTCTTTCCTAGAAATTTTTTGCGGTTGGTTTCAAACCTCTCGTATTTTGTAAAGAGATTTCGCAAACCAACCAAAGGCAGTACGCAAACAAACCAACCCGAATTCGCGAAGCAATGCGTGTCTTTGCCAGACTCAAACAAAAGTTACCAAGGCTGGCGAACGAATCGAAATAGTTATACAGTACAGAATGAAATGAAAACCACCCTGAAAACATTTGGGCGATTGTTGAATTGCCCATCGCCGAGAAGAGTCTTCTATTCAATCTTCAGGGAATCACAGGGAAGATTGCCGGAAGATTCAATCTTGTAGCAATCTCAACGGCCACTCCCAGAAGATTCTTGTAGGCGATGGGCGATTAAACAATCGCCGAAAAGAGTCTCCAGGAAGTCACCTTGAAGATTGCTACTCTTCTAAAAGGCTCTTTTGCGACACTTCTAGAAGACTCATTTGCGACTCTTCTTGAATTGTCGCCGAAGTGACTCACTTTCTCCCAACAGACGATCAGAATGCGATATCTTGGCGAATCGCCTGACACTCTTTGCCGATTAAAAATGTTTGCTGGGCAAATTCGGCTTATTAAATCTTCGAAATGAGTATAAAGGATAATAAAATTGACAAATCGGAAAAACTGACCTATCTATACTTTTTAAAATTGTGAACCGAACCGTAACTCAAACCAAAGGTGATTAAATAGATGTTCTATAATTTAAATTTAAAATGAGCAATATAAACTTCACCCTTTGTTTTTCAGACCCTTGATTCAACGTTCTGAAGATGACGACTTATTAAAATTAAATTGATTATAAACATCATCAGAGCCTTTCAAGGCATTAATAGAAAACAGACAAAGTCCCAGCCATTAAACAACTCACTGAATTCGCCAACAGTTGATAGGGCCTGGAAACTTGTTTTGTCTAAACGAAAGTAAAGAAATTCTGAACATTATTTTGAAAATTAATTACATAAATGGCCTTTCTATTATGTTCAGTTGAATCCGCAAAACGGAGCGTTGGAACAATTTATTCGCTTTGCAGTCCTAATCAGTTATATAAGCTCCAATTTGTTTTTTTAAATAGCAAAGGGAAGGTCATCCCTTTTCAGAAAGTATCACAAATTAAAGTAACAGAGAATGCTGAAACGTCAGGTAGGAAATGCTGACCTAGGATTGCAAATCGTCTCCTGCTGAGCTCTGGACAGTGGCAGAGAGATGCTGGACGCTTTCTTTTTTTTCAACTGAGCAAAAGCTTCTACAATAGTCATTACGTTTGATTCCAAGACTCGCGGCGTGCCTATAAGACATTTTTTAAGCAATAACACAAGAATGAAATGACAAAAATAGGGGAAAGTTAACTTCGGCTCGGCCGAAGTTTTGTATACCCTTGCAGCTTCCATTAAAAACAAAAAAGTTCTTCTAACTATCTAACTAACTATTCTAACTAGATGTCTGATTTCGACCAAACTTGGTGAAATCTTGGAAAAGCATAATACACTGTTAATTACGAAATTTGGAGGCGATCCCACTTAAAACAAAAAAGTTTTTCTCACTAGAACTTCTGTTTCGACCGATCATGCAGCTATATGCTACGGTCATCCGATTTTGATAAAACTTTGTAGAAATGTGTTAAGGTATATAAAATGAGTGTATGCCAATGATATGGACGTTTTAATTAAAAACAAAAAAGTTTTTCCCACAAGAACTAGTTTTTCGACCGATCGTTCCTATAGCAGCTATATTCTATAGTCATCGGATTTCGACCAAACTTAGTGAAATCAGAGGAAAGGATAGTAAACTAAGAAATACGTACATTGGAGGCGTTTCCATTAAAAACAAAAAAGTTTTTCTCACTAAAACTCTTTTTTCAACCGATCGTTCCTATGACAGCTATATGCTATAGTCATCCGATCCGGCCGGTTCCAACAAATGTCCAGCGTATTTGTACCAAAAGACTTCGTGCAAAGTTTGGTGAGGATAGCTTTAAAACTAACGGAGGCTAAATGAACTCAGCTCGTCCTGCTGATCAAGAACATTCTTACTTTATGTGGTCGGAGATGTTTAAGAAATAATATTAGTGCCTTTGAAACCTCTTTCGTAATTGAATGTGGACGGCTGCGGGTTGGTGATTTTGAGGATCGTAACCCCTGTGATCTTTCGAAACTGCTAGACCGAACCGAAAACCGCAAATGAAAACGGTTCAGATCGGTTCATTTCATCAATGCTTTAAATTAAAGCTGCAAACCGATCCTGAACTGATACTGTGAGAATCGGTTCCGTTAGGGGTTTTTCAGGTCCCTCGAACAGGTCCATTAGCCGAATTTATAAACTCTGTTCCAGAGGTACACAGAGTATATTAAGATTGTGCAAAAGTATGTAATAGGCAGAAGGAAGCATCGCCGACCCTATAAAATATATAGGTATATTCTTGATCAGCATTAACAGCCGATCAAGCCGTATCCGTCCGTCTGTCCGTATGAACAAACAGATCTCAGAGATGGTAAGAGATAGAGGGTTGGCTTGTATGGGACATATGTTTCTTATACTTGCAGGCAGTTCAAGTTTTTTGTCACTCCCCCTTCCCGCCCACGCAAATTGGAATAAAAATCATATGTGTAAACACGCTCTCACGAGCGCACGAGCTAGCGTAGCGGAAAATTTTCCAAGTCTGAAATGTAGGCTGTCTGCCACGCAAATTGGAAAAACACGTCATATCTCCAACAGCTTTATAGATTGAAGTTTCATTCCTTCTGGACATATTTAATAATCAGGAATATTTATCGATCCGCCAAAAAATGGGAAAGATTGGATGAACGATAGTCGAGTTATAAGGAACACAATTATGGGTAGCACCGTTCGCAACGGTGATGTGCAGCACTTCACATGTACAGAGTATCTCATAGTCGGGCTTTACCGACTATCTAGCTTGTTTATCCTTATGACTTCTTGAACCTCAACCTGAACCCGAATCGGACCGCATCTGATGTTCGGTTCTTATAATGTCTTAAGTCAATTTCATAAGAACGCATTGACTTACTCAGGGGGGTTTAGGGTTTAAATCCCCCTTGTTTATACATTTTCATACTAAATACTAGACTAAGGAAAAAGAGACTATACAATTTTTTGTAAAGTCCCCCCTTGAGAAGATCCTGAGTAAGAACGTATGTAATATTCTGTAATAAGTCAAGATGCGGTTTTTAATGCGTATCTTAATTCGCAAGAATCAAGTTGTACAATTTTAATAACAACCACGCAAATCAGGGTAGAACAGGGAGAGGCAAAGATATGGATCCAAAAAATAAGTGGCTTGTCGAGGGGTCGTTTTGAAGGGAAACACTAATGATCTTGGTCGAACGACTATAGATTGAACTATCAAATAGTTTGCTAAATTAGACGCATCCTCCTTAGATACAAGCTATTTTAGGGCAACATTTTTTTAACTAGCTAAGATGTTAGGAACCAAGTTTCGAAACAAAACTTTTAGGTTCGACAAGCTTCGGAACTTAGGAACCAAAGCCTTCATGATGGGTTCGAACGCATGAACCGAACCCCTGCTGATTTTTAGAGGTTTGTAGTCCTGGAGTCGAACCCCAGTTCGATTAATTTAAATAATTTAAAAATTCATGGGTTGAACCATAATCCATTTCACCAATATAGTCCTAGTTTCCGAGAGGTTTGCATAGCTGCTCCAAAATACACAAGTAGAACACACCATCAAAACCTATTTAGGCATCAAGAAGTTTCATAATAACAAATAACTACTTAAACAATTTAGGAGCACTCGAAAACATCACTTGAAATGTGAGAAGCTTTACAAAAATTTCCAACCAACTAGTCCAATCACCCTTAACACATTTAGTTAATAGCTTGTGAGTTAATGTTTGATAAAAATCTATAATTTTTATTAAATTAATTATTAATTTCAAGTTGATGAATATAACATCTACTCCTGATATACCACTTATTGACTTACCTCCAGTTTTTTCTTTAAAATTGATGAAGCCTGTCCACTTAAATTGACTACATAAAAATAATTATAATAATAAGCAAACCTTTATAGCCTATCTATCTATTCAATTTATCTAACAACAACAAAAAAAAGCTACCAACGAAAATTGACTTCAAGGTTAAAGCAGCAAAAACAAAATTGCCAAAAATTTGTTTTGTGCTTGTTGCTGCTTGGCCAACAACACCAAAAATTGAGCGCCAAAAAAAAATGTTAACGTAATTTGTGCAGCAATCTAATTCAATACACGAAAAGCTTTGCCAACAACAAAAGCGACACAGAGAGAGGCAGCAGAGAGAGAGAGAGTGAGAAAGGGAGAGCCCGCAAATAAACTATAGCGACAGGTATAGATAGAGATACGAGAGTTATGAGTAAATAAAAACAATTTGCGCCACAAAAATATACTTACACAAAAAAAAAGGAAGGCAAAAAGTGACTCACAAACTAAAACCAAAAAGGCAAAGCCAAACGTTTTGCAAAAATTGCTGTTGAACTGTTTGGCCGATGATGATAATGACGAAGCGTTGGTTTGGCCATAGCATAAATCAAAGGGGGCTGTGGAAATGGGAGCTACACATGTTTGTAGATACGAATCACCATAAAAACTGGTTGGAAAAAAGTTACTTTATTTAAATATTCTACAAATCTGAGTTTATTTTGTAATAAACTATATCACGGAGCTTGCAAACAATTTTACAAGTTTATACTTGGTATCAGGCCCGTCGAGAGGGGGTGGGGGACTGGGGATTTTCCCCCCGGGCCCGGACTTCTGAGAGGTGCCCGGAGCCCGGATTTTGGGCGAAAACTTAAGTAAACCTGGGATCCCCTTTCGACCGGCCAGCTTGGTATATTCGTAGAATATGATCAGATTTGGGACAAATGTTAAATTTTTATCCAAAGAAAGATTTAAGGACAAAAACACCAATTTTTTATTCATACAATACAGGGATGCAAACAGGTTCTACCGACCACACACCAACACCCGTCGTGGGTTCGATCCCGCCTCGGAACATCTAATGAAAAAGTTTTTCTTTGAATAAACTTTACACCCGGTCACCCCTCTCTGCTGTTGGCGCCAGCTTTGTAGTAATTAGCCATGAAAAGCTTCTCAAACTGCCGTTCGGATTCGGCGTTAAACTGTAGGTCCCTTTCTCTTGTGCGAAAATTAGAAGCGCACAAGCCAAGAGATTGAGAGAAGCTCGGCTTTGGCCCTTTGGGGCTGTGTCAACTTGACAAGCCATTTTACTTTACTAAACCGAACAGCAAATGTTAAACCGAACTGAAGACCATAAACCTAAACGGTTTGGCTCAGTATACAGACGAATTTTAAGACTTAAAACGCTAACTAATGACAATTGAAAACTTGGGAATTTTAATCGACTCCCAAGAAAAGTTTTATCCGAATTTTGGTTAAACAAACTTACACTGAAAGAACCCCTACAAGGAAGACCACTCAAAGACCGACTTGATCCAAAGCGATGCCAGATTTATGTAGCTTATAAGGATGACTTCCAAACATTTTAAAACATGTGATCCCATAAAAATCCTGCAATTGATCGCAGACGTTGTAAAATACCTTTGATCAGACTTCATTTCTTCCTTGGATTTGTAAGTTGAATTGAGTGACTGTGTACCGTATCCTATACGAGACGATACTTTCTATATTCTGTATTATAATACGCAAAATCCGTTGTCTAATCTTAATATTATGAAATTCGGCTCGCATAAAATATGGAATAAATTAAGAATGAACCACCAAGCCAAACCGTGGCTCACTTACCTTCAAAAACCATGTAATAAACAAAACTGGAGGTTCCAAAACTGTGTGACCGAACCAGTAGATATGTCTGTGCGGTTAGCATTCTTGCATATAAATCAGAGCTCGCAAATAACAGTTGACTGCTTTTTCTTTTGCGGTTTGCGCACTAACATAACCGAAAAAACCATGCACGCATGCTCTCTCTCTGACCAGAACACTTCGTTTCTCTTGCTTTTGTTTTCAGTTGACTGTTCTCAGTTCCGACTGAGCGCTCTCACATTGAGAGTCAACAGATGAGCAAAAAAAGAAAGGCTCAGCGTAAACGGTTTTTTTTCTTCATTTGTTTTTGTTTGTGTTTTGTGAGTACAAACGCAAAAGACTTTTATTTTCTTCGCTCGCGACCAAGCGGTGAGCGAATGAGCAGAGCAGAACGCAATCAAAAAAAAAAATCGGTTGTTCGTTGAGCACAGACCGATTTATTCCAGAGACGAAGTGAATGGTTCATCTCTTTGCTCAAAGGGTCCGTAAGTAACAGTCACATTTGGACAACGAAAAACGGTCAACTGATATTTGCGAGCTCTGATATAAATACGGTATATCCCTTAGAAATCGGCATTGCTTGGTATGGTAAAATAAATCGATCTCTAACCGCGAAAGTAACTATGCGAATGCCTGTAAATTTTTCATGTTTCCATTAAGGAATCATTTACATTTGCGGAAGATGAAAGACTAAGATATTCATTATGAAATTAGTTTGGAATACTTATCGCAGAGCTTTTAAAGCAGAGAAGAACGGAGAAGAGTTCTTAAAAATATAAAGTCTGCAGTCTAACCGACTGAGCTAAAATAATGATTCTATTATTTTCTTGCCTTGTTTCGAAATCGCCGTAGCTAAAGGCCTAATCTGAGATCAACTAAAAATAACACAAGGCAACAAAATTCAACTTTTTCCAGTATCTTGAAGGGTAGGTAGTGATTCTAGATGATTTTCGTGTGCTAAGCAAGACTGCGTTTTCAGAAATTGTCCATCACGTCGAGATTTTTAGTAATTTGAGCTGAAAGTTGCTAAAAGTGCCTATTTTGACACTTTTTAGGAGCGTTTTTCGGGAAATCCATTCTATTGTTTGGACTCTCTTTGATACCATCGGAAAGTACCACTCCTTAGCTTTAAAATGAAGTATCCCAAACAATTCTGCGATTTTTTTCAATGGAGATGTACCTCTTTTAGCACTTGTGTAAGAATTCAAAAATATCCTATTTATTGCTGGTGCCCCAAAGTATGCAATGGGTGGTAGAGGCTCTAATATGATTTCGTTTCCTAAAAACAGTAAAATTGGCTAGTCATTTGTAATAAACCAGCAACAAAAATCATATTTTTCACCTATAATTACATCACTCTATTCAGGTACAATTATTCAAGTAATTGTAAAAGTAATTACAATTTGAAATAATCATTGAATAATCGTTATTCCACAATACAAGAATGGTTTTTTCATTGTCTGAATTATCACGATTAAAAGTAAAAACAAATGAATAAAATACAGGAAGTAATGATTACATTACAACTCAGATGCACTAAGCCGATTTTGTGATCAAATCAAGTATAATTCTCGAGCTTAAATCAATATCACACATTTTTGATTGGATCCGAATATGGTATCAAGTCGAGCTCGAATAACAAGCTAATATCATTACTGAGTGTTTTCAAAGTATGCCGATTTTCGCTCGAGCCAAAGATGGGACTAAGACAAGAATTTCGGGATTGAATAATCCAAACTCAAGTAAATCATTTCTTACTTGGTTTGAGAAAATCTGCAATCGACCGACTACTGATATCGTTTGGGACTGATTTAAGTTCGGATAAATCGTATTTTTTATGTGTAGGCGACTTTAAGGAGCACATATGGTAAGTGCCTCCACCTTAAGTATCTACCTTTTAATAGATAGGAATGGAATAAAACCGAATGGAGGGTTTATTTTGTGTAAGCCAGAATTGAGCAGATGTAGCATTCCTATACAAATTTAATATAAATTTTAATGCCAAGATGAACTATTTTTTGTACAAAGTGTTATAAATTATCAAAGAAATTTGAGCTAATTTATAAGCCAGTTGGACTAAAGTAAATTATCAACAAATATTGAGTTCTGTCAGCTAAAGGTTTTCTCTCTGTTTTGCACCGTATCTCTCCCACTCTTTCCCTCTCCATCATCTCACTCTTCAGTTACTTTTTCGTCCAATATCTGTCCATTTAATTAACGCATTGACTGTGACAAACAACACAGCAACAAAAATTTTACCGGCAAACAAAAAAATTGAACATCGAGAGCGCTACACGCCACACATGCATTAATAGCAGTTGGAGATGTATCTGTTAGATACATAGACCCACTCACACACACCCAAATAGAACACACACACACGCACTCACACAGAGAGAACAGCAGCACTCGGAGCACAATTAAGTGATTTTGCTTGTTTTTATTGTTGAACATTTTGTGGATTTTAGTTTTTTTTTGTGCAAAAATTTTGTGTTTCGTTTTTTTCCTGCGTATAATTCATCATATTCCTTTATGCTCTGACATTCGCACACACACACCAAAATAAGTATAAATGAATTTAGCCCCAGGGGGAATTTCGCAAAAAAAAAAAAAAAACGAGGAGAAAAAAGCAAATAAAAATTGCAAATGATTTGTGGCAAATTTTGCTGCTTTTAGTTTTTGTGCCTTTTGCTTTGAGCTCTTCCTTTGCTCATTAGTGCCGTTTTGTGTGTGTGCCCCCTTCTTTACACCTACCACCCTCTACCACCGACAGCTCGTTTGCATTTTTGTCAACTTGATTTATTTCATGTATTTTTAGTTCATTTAATTTGAGGCTGTTTAACTCACCTTTCTTATTAATTTGTTGGTTTTTGTTTTTTGGTATCCAAATGTAAATGTAATTGATTGAGTTTCCGTGTGATGCTGAAATTAAACGAACAAATTTGAGCATAATTAGTGATGTATGCTAGCAACTTTCTTATATGCATAAATTAAATTTCTAAGACTTCATTTCTTCTTACTTTTCCTTTATGTTACTTAAAAAATTTTTTTTGTATTTTTTTAAATTTTTTCTGAAAGTACAACTTTGAGTCTTCACACTTCTTTAACTAGGAGATGCACTACCAACTTTTGATGATAAGGATATAATCTGTATGAAAACTGATGCACGTTCTTTTGGCAGTAGGTTAGAAGCGGAGTCTGCACAACATCAAACGTCCCTTTAATGGCACGCATGCGCATCAGTGCTTTTGGAACCGAATGCAACAGGACCCGAACGATTGCATCGTATTTTTAAACATTTCTTTTGCTGTACGTTGGAAGGCATAATCTGCATAACTGCACGGCCCTCTTTTGGCACGCATGCAGCATGGAGCAGAGCGAGCCGAGCGTTTTTACGAAGTTATACAAAAGCGAAAGGAAGATTCCAGGTTTTTGCAACTACTTCTTAGTGGCAAAAGTTGTATACGGGATGTGCTTCTGGCATGCAGTGAAATCCGACTGGGGCTGTGTCAAAATTTCAAGTAAATCGGAGCAAATTTAACGAAGATACAGCGTTTCAAGCGACCGGCCTCATGTATGAAATGTATGAGAATAAAAAACTTTAAAGCGTTTTTCCCACAACTCACGTTTTCAAAGTCGATGCCCCTATTCAAAACTACAGCACCGATCTTTTTGAAATTTTGAACACTCTTTCGGTACATAATTTACGATGTAACGCTGTCCTTTTTTTTCTCAAATTTGATAATAATTTTTTTTACAATAACAAATTTGTCGATTTTATCACTTCAAAATTTTCCAAAAAAGTGAAAAATTAAAATTTTCAAAAAAATCCGCCCAGCGTTACCTGAAGAAATCTATTTTCTAACGAATAAACGTTGGTTTTTTGCTTTCTGATGATACAGCACCAAGTTATGAGGGGCACCGCAATTCAACAGTTTTCCGAAAAAACAGTGATCAACACAGTGACCAAAACAGTGACCTTAACAGAGACCGAAACAGTGACCAAACAGTGACTGAAACAGTTGACCAAATCAGTGACCAAACAATGACAGAACAGTGACCAAAATAGTGACCAAACAGTGACCGATCAGTGACCAAAACAGTGACCAAAGCATTGACCAAACAGTGACCGAACAGTTACCAAAACAGTGACCAAAACAGTGACCAAAATAGTGACTAAGTGACCAAAACAATGATCAAAACGGTGACTAATACAGTAAGGAAACAGTAACAAATATAGTGACTAAAACAGTAACCAAAACAGTGACAAAAATAGTGACCGAAACAGGGACCGAAACAGTAACCAACACAGTGACCAAAACTACTTCATATTATTTTACAAGTATTGTAATTTCAAATCAGATTATCGCTCGTAAAGAGCTTCGCTCGTACCGGGTGTTCCACGACGCACACTCTATATTTTATTACAGGAAAGATTTTGTTTTTCTTATCGCTTTTTATCGCTTTGAAGAGACTTTTTCCTATCTCCCAGAAGTAACGCTTTCTTATCGCCCAAAAGTTATCGCATATTGTCACATTTCTATTCGTAGGGAGATGAGAATGCAATAATAATGCGATATCGCTAGAGTTAAGTAATACCTACTAGGCAAATTGCATTCTTATCTTCCGCGATAAAAAATGTTTGCTGGGAAACAGACTCCTTGATAAAGGCAACAAAGTTGCCGAAACGCGCGTAGGAGGAAATCTGACTGGAAATGAAATTATTATTATAGAAACTATGACGGCCTAACAAAACCCATTTACTTGTCACAAATATTAAAGTCTTCGGTTAAATTTAGGCGCGCTGTAAAAGTCAGCTGATTAACTTATTGAAAATCGATCGAAAATGTGAATCGACATTGCACGACATTGGCTTATCCATTAAGTAGAGAATATTGTTCAGAGAAGTTTGTTCAATGTATCTTTGTTGATGTGGCCACTGTTTTTAATTACTGAGCAACAACAAAGATATATTGAACAACCTTCAATACCATTGCATATACCTTTCGGCTAACCTATAAATGGAATGGACTTGATTTCGGTAATGTTAGAGCGAATTTTTTCTTTGTGTATAAGTAATACAAAGTAGTCTTCAATGAAAGATGAGACTGGAAGTTGTCGGATCGGTCTACATTAGGATGTAGTCTAAGAATTACACTAGGCAACAAGGTCCAGTAATATTCTGGAAGGGTTTGTGATGATTCTAGATGATTTTTGTGTGCTAAGTACGAATCTGTTTTGGAAACCGTGTCTAAAAAGTGTAAAAACTGTAATTTTAGCCAGCTTCAAGGGGGTATTGCTGCTTGGAAGGCTGTTTTTGGACCTTTTAAAAAAAAATCTTATTTGAAAACGGAAATAACTATTTAAATACAGTTTTTTTTTATTTTATTAAGAACATATTGAATTAAATCTACATATTAATACGCTAAAAATTTTCATACGAATGTACAGCCCCCTTTTTAGCATAGTAAAACAAATTCAATTAAACCAAAATTTATACCATATGTTCGTATGAGTATTTAGACCCCGCCACACACGCTTCACACAGATAGGTGAGCAGACCAACGCATTGTTTTTGTTTAAAACAACAACAGCAACAGGCCAACACTCACTGTGTGCTCTGCTCAGTAGTAATTTGGCATTTGTAAACAGAGAGAGTGGCTCTCAGTACGCTCTCCCTTTGAAGAGACGATCAACGGAAAAAAAGCTTTTAGGCATATTTTGTTTTTGCTTTTAAGCAGACTTACAGTTTTGTTAACATGCTGGTCTCACTGAAATTCAAGAGCAAAAAAAAACTGTATTGCAATTATATGATGGCATTGAAAATCAATTAAAGTAAATAACATTAAGAACACTAAGTTGCTGCCAAAAAAAATGTATTTTTTTTACATCTTCACACTTTTCTTGGGCTTATAAAAAAACTTTGTAAAAAAATATATTAAAAAATTTTTAAAATTATGATTGAAATAGGGGCCCATAATGGTGACAATTCTGCGTCGATTGCACTTTGTTTCATCAAAATCGGTTCTGAACTACGGGCGCAATCAGTGCCGCCAGCTCGAAAAACGCGGTTTCGAGATAAACGCGTTTAAAGTTTGCAGTTGCTAGGCAAATCGGGTCACTTTGGGTCATTAAAAGGGCTATATCTTCTAAAGAATTTCGAATTTCACAAAATCCTTTTGGGTAGTTATTCCCAAATATCCAAGCTATAAAAATATACAACAAAAAAAAAAAGGAAAAAAATTTTTGCCAAGCAGCAATAACCCCTTAAGCTCAAGTTCCTGTAAATCTAGATGTGATATACCATTTCCGAAAACAGATTTGCGTTCAGAACACGAAAATTGTTTAGAATCACCACCAACCCTTCAATATACTGAAAAAGTCTAATTTTGTTGCTTTGTGTTATCCAAGCCAAATTTGACTTTTTTCCACATTTTCGTGCTTTCTGACCTAAATCAAATTTTGATTTTTAATTTTTTTCGAGAATTAACATTAAGTCTCCAATTAGGTCTGTAACGAGCTTTTCAGATAAAGTAGTTCAAAACTAATGAAGACAAATATTGAACCTTATTTAAAATGTTTTGTCAAAATTTTGGCTAAAATTAAAGTACCCTTTTGCCAGGGTATACAGAATACTAACCTCAAAAAGTTTATTGCGGGAGGCAAAAAATGGCAAATTGCAGTGGCACACGAAATCGCCGCACACACTGATGCACGTGCTCACACAGACACCCCCGAAATGTACCGAAATTTGTATCTTACGAATGCACACACTCACACACTCATATACATAGTTGCAGATACACACACACACACACACCCACAAATGGAGACCGAAAGATACTGATGCAGAAACTGCAGACGATGACAAAAATTGTTAAATTTTCTGTTTAATTTGCTATAATTTCGAATCGTTTAGTACACTTTTTATTTGGCGGCTTCTGCTGCTGCTGCTGCCAGCCTCTTTGCTCGCCCTTTGCCGGGCATTTTTTGTGTTGCACTTTTTGTTGGCTACATTTTTAGTTTATTTTTGAATTCAGGCTGCCATTTTTGTTGCTTTTATTTCATTTTTATTAGATGTTGTCGTCGTACGAAAAAATCGAACAAAATGCCAAAAAATAACAAACCGAAACCGTAAAACGAATCCGAACCCGAACTCTCGACGTTGTCGTCTGGGCTCTGCGCTGGGGCTAACTATAAAACTTAGCCAAGAGAGGGCAAGAGAGAAAAAGAGAGAGAGCAGCGCCAACTGCTCTCAGACAAGTGACTCTCTAAGCTTTTTTAGTCAAAACATTTGCAAACTTTTTTCAACGTTTTTTGCCGGCGAGGGACCCCAACAACTTTCTTTGTATTGGTGCAGTCGCATTAACAAAGCTTGCGCGCTCTCGCTCACGCTCTCGTGTGCTCTCCCGGCTTGTGGGGCGCGCTCTGTTGTCGGTTTTCTAATAGTGGGGAGCAGCGATGCTGACTGCTTCTAGCGCGTGCTGACGTCGACGCTGGGTTGCTGCACTTCGTGTACAATGTATGTGCACGTTTATCGTCGACTTCACTTAATTTAGGTATAAAATGGGGTTTTTAATGAACATCTTCAAAAATGCATTGGCAGAAGCACTAGAAACTTATTACCAACCAGATCAATGTTTGCTTCAATTGAAGGCCTAATCGTGTCATGAGTCTAATTTAACACTGGTTTGAAAGCAAAAGGCCGGGTCGCTCAGCGGCTAGTGTGCGCTACCGCTGTGCAAGAGGTCGTGGGTTCGATCCCGCCTCGGAACATCTAATGAAAAGTTTTTTCTTTGAATAAACTTTACACCCGGTCACCCCTCTCTGCTGTTGGCGCCAGCTTTGTAGTAATTAGCCATGAAAAGCTTCTCAAACTGCCGTTCGGATGCAGTGTTAATTTGTAGGTCCCTTTCTCTTGTGCAAAAATTAGAAGCGCACAAGCCAAGAGATTGAGAGAAGCTCGGCTTTGGCCCTTTGGAGCTGTGTCAACTTGACAAGCCATTTTACTTCACTTTACTTGAAATCAAAATAAACTGTAAAACCTATCAAAAAGTAACCGCTGTCAGTGGGAAAGGTTGAAGGAAGCATGGAATAAAATTTAAAAAAAACCTCACAAGACTTTTCAGTGAGAGGTTCCACCAGGATATCAAAGAAATGGTGAAAAGGTACTAGGGAAGGTGGTACATTTACATGATAGCAGATTACTGTAGGTGCTTAAAGGGAGACGATTACATTAAATTTGACAAACGAAGATAAAAAATGCGTAGATTCTTAGAAACCGAAAAGCCTCCTGAGGTTTTTTTTAGAATTTCGTTGCTGGAGCATTACAAATGACCAGCCTACTTTACTGTTTTTAGGAAACGAAAACATATTAGAGTCTCTACCACCCATTGCATACTTTGGGGCACCAGCAATAAAAAGGATATTTTTAGATTCTTACACAAGTTTTAAAAGAGGTATATCTCCATTGAACAAAATCGCAGAATTGTTTGGTATAGCTCATTTCAAAGCTAAGGAGTGGGATTTTCCGATGGTATCCAAACAATAGAATGGATTCCCCGAAAAACGCTCCTAAAAAGGATAAAAATAAGCTCTTTTAGCAACTTTAAGCTCAAATTACTAAACATCTCGACGTAATGGACAGTTTTAGAAATCGCATTCTTGCTTAGCACACGAAAATCATCTAGAATTACTAACAAGCCTTCAATATACTGAACCTAGTGTAATTTTACATGCTGAAAGCTTCGTGCTGAAAGCTCTATATCTTTTAGAGATTAACAGTGTGTTTTAATGTGTTGCCTCAAGAGTCATTTGTCTCCCATAAATTCAGAAGAGGTTCGAAGTCACAAAATGAATAATTTAGAAAAAGAGATTATACGACCGAGCTCTTCAGAGAATGCTTCACAGATAGTTTTGGTGAAAAAAAGAAAGAAGAGCTGAGGATGTGCGTTGATTTTCGGAATATGAATAAGTATTTATTGAAGGACAACTATCCGTTGTCTTTGATAGACGACTTGTTAGACAAGTTAGTGAATAAAACGGTAATCTCCAATCTCGACCTGAAGAACGGATAATTTCACGTGTATGTCAGTGAGGAGTCGGTTAAGTTTGCGTTCTCCGTTACAGCTTTTGGTCAATTCGAAATCCTCAGAATGCCAATGGAAATTTAAAATGAACCGGCATTGTTCCAAAGGTTGCAGATTTGAATAGAGAGAATAAATTCGTTGTCTATATGGATGGCATTATGATTGCGAGTGTCGATATGGAAGATCATTTAGAAATTTGAAAGAAGTTCATTATACATTCGTGAACAAGTTTGAACTCTTTTTGTTACACAGTGCGACACTCAAAAAGTCACATCCCTTTCAGAACCATCAAGAAACATTAATTTATTATGCTTAAATTTTATATTTAAGTCACATTTGAAATCTGAAAATTAATATATTATTTCAGGATTTTTGTCCAGTCAGGATCATTTTCCGAGAAAAAACTCTTAGAAACCCAGAAAAATTACCCACACTTGCGGGCTAAAATACAGCTGGAATACGAATTTTTCGAAAATTTTTGATGCAAAACTTACCCGCACAAATGTGTGGGTAGGCACTGAAAGAGAAATGAACGGGACCAATAAATTTTGAAACAAGAGTCATCAGGTAGAATTACCTCATACTCAGTTTTTCTTGATCACCCAAAGTTCGCTTTTAATGGAAATACAATGGCAATTAATAACAACACTCAGATGCATCAGCTGTTGCAGGTTGAAAATATATAAAAATTCACCAAAGAAAAAAGGGTTCACTGCGATTTTTATACTAAATTCCCCCTCAAATGGACAAGCAATTAGTAGCCCGCCCATAGAGGTCAAACTTAGAAACTTGATTGCATGGAAAACAACACGGTTAAACTTTCTAAGATTTTAAATTTATTGAGATACCGAACAATAACATGTGAAGTTAAGAGATGGTAACTTGCAACGAAAATCCCGCGATATATGAAACCAAAATTGACCTCGCCCATTATCTAGTCTTTATAACTAGAGGTACAAATTTACCGTATCGCGCTTGGGTATTTTTGTTCAAGCAACTGCCTTAGAACAGCATTGACTATTTTGTGAGTGTTACTCATATTACTCATTACTCATGTTTCAATACCAGCAAGAAAAACTAAAATTCAATTCGAAAATGTCCTTGGGTGGATAAACCGCGATACGATAGGATGTTTTAAACTGAAGTATTTGAACAATATGATCCGTTTATAAAATACATAGCATTTAATCTAAATTTAGCAACCGAACTTTTCAAATTGTTAGCAAACCTCTCTGCTTGGAAAAGGTTTGGTTCGAAGAATCAATAAAGCCAGTTTCTATTAGAATTTATAAAACTATTTCAATTTGTTGACCGAACAAAGAATAGTTTTATTTTTCTAAATCGGAGCATTATCATTTCAAAACATATCCAAGCTCAGTATTTTACGATTTTGAAAAGAATAAAAGCATAAGTCAAGTTGTGGCAAAACAAATCCACGTATTAAAGGTTAGCCTAGCTTCTATTTAAAAAACCAGGTAATGGTAGAGAAGTTTTTTAATTACCTATACCTACTTACAATTAATGAGGTCCATTCGGGTATTGCTTAATGTTGCTAATAGCTTTTTTAGCTGAACGCTCCCTTCTCATCAAACATGTCTAATATTTTTACTAAAATTTCTCCACGGTCTGAGATTCCGTGAACTAATTTCTCCACTGTCTAAGATTTCGTGAACTAAGCTTCGAACCAAACCCTTGGGTTTGATAACTTAACCTTAGACTTTCCAACAGATTCGAAAACCCGAAACCTTTTCTAAAAGTTCAGCGGTTTCCCGCCCTAAAATTTTGTAGTCTTTTGGAACTTTGTTACCTAGATTTTGAACTCAGTTACAACGTAGTTTTTAAAAGTTAAGTTTAATTACCCAATTATTCTAAAGAAATGGCAATTATTTGTTAATATTGAAAATATCGATATTATCGTTATTTTTAAACTAAAATATTTATATCAAAATGATACTCTTTCAATATCGTCAAATATATCAATATAGAATCTTTTTAAAATATCCGAAAGTGAGAACGTTACATTGAATAAGTCTCAAATGACATTAACTTACCAAAATAGACCTGATTTTACTAAAGAAACTGCAAAATCTTTGAAAATATCGTTAGTATCGATATTTAATAAAACAATATCAAAATGATACTCTTTCAATATCGAAAGAAATATCAATATAGACATTTTTCAAGTATCCGGCAACCCCAACTGCTACTACATTTTTCTTGGAAAACTCATTTTAAGTATTTGTATTCCCATTTCTAGAAACACACGACCGTTATTTGAGTAAAGTGACTTAAGTCTTATTTAGTATTGTTCTTAATTGATTAACGATTGTTTGCATCTTAGTTTTAGGTCGATTAAAAAGAACTCTGCTTAAAGCTAGGCTTTGATTATAGTAGAATAGCTGGGCCATCCATGTGACGCCAATTTTGGCGTCTGGGTTCAGTGTAAAAAATTCATAGCCCGCTTTACAAATAAGATGTATAAGATATCGCATCTTTGATTGTTATAATCTTTGGTAGCTTTGTTTTTTCTCCTAAATTTACAAACATCAAAAGTGGCTCATCTGATATTTTTAACTTTACAACCTTCTCTTCTGGCCACATCACCTTGGTTCAAAAACTCGACCTTTAGAAATTGCTGACCAAAACAATGCCTAATTCAGGTCTTTCGTCCCCCCCTCCTATACCTATACCCCCGAATGACAACGCCCACTCAATCAGTCAAGCGAATTGAAGCTTGGAAAGGGTGGAGGTGGGGGAGAGGGCAATTGTGCCAGAAAAATTTGCAAATTGTTCAGTTGATTTCGTTTCGCTTTCCGGGTGGGGACAGGTGACAGAGGGTGGGCGAGGGAAAGGGACGGACAACATGTACAAATATCAAGTAAATTATTGTATGATGTGTATGCATTATTATTGTATAAATAAACAACGAATTCTTTTTATTGTATAAACAATAAAAACAATAACAAATAAGTACGAATTTCTGTACGAAGGTAGCTACCAATGTGCCTAGCTGGGAGCTGGGTAGATGTGGAGCTGACATCGTGTCTTTTGTGCCGTTTTTGCTTGTTGTTTACTTTTGTGGGATTTTTTTGCTCAATTCATGTTTTTTTTAGGTTTTTGCTATGTTGCAAAAACACACAAAAACATGCAGAATGACAAGTTTTTTTTTTTGCCAAAACACAAAATAAAATAAATACATTATTCTTAAAATGTTAAAAATAAACGACATTTGCTGTTTGTTCTCTCGTCTAAATTTAGAAACTTTCTTTTCAAGATTTTCCTCTCTGACTCTCTGGTTCTCTCTCTCTGTTTTCATGTCTTTACTTTGCTTTTTGGTTCAGTAACCTATCGATTTGATTTTGTTTACCTTTTTGACTTGATCAAAGACAACAACAACAACTGACAAATATTATGACATGCAGGAGAGTAAATGTGCAATGAACGTACTTGTAAAAATTATACCCCATTCATGCCATTTGCCAATTAAACTTAACATATTTGTTAAATGTTTGTCAGTTTCGTTTCTGAAACTTTATATTTGAAACAAAATGTTTTGCAGAGATAAGCGTGCAAAGAGTGCAAAATGGGTGCAATTCGGGTGGGATTCTCTTTGCTTTTGAGCCCAACTACTAATGACACATGTCAAACGAGTCTAATGCAATTATCTTTAAATGCAATTTAGCGAAATATGTTTAAATCATAGAAAATGAGCTTAAAACGAAGCGGGGGACCCATGGAACATGCGCAAGACCGAAACTGTTATACCCTATTGGATTTTTGAATTATACTTAGTGCGACTTGGTTTTTTATTATTTGTTCTAAGCAAAGTTGGAAGAATAAAACGATATTACTATGCCTCTATAACATGGCTTTATAAGCCAATTTTATTAATAGCTTTGTTTTAATATCTGCTCAAATTTTGAAGTAACTCTTAGTCATTTAATTTATGTAGAGTAATATAATGAGAAATTTAACCTCGTTGGGGGTATTCAATATGTATAATCGTAAGGTAACCGTAAAAAAAAGTAAGTAAAATCGGCTTGTCAAGATGACAACAGCCCCGGGGGGCCAAAGCCGAGCCTCTCTCAATCTCTTGGCTTGTGCGCTTCTAGTTTTACAACAAGAGAAAGGGACCTACAGTTTAAAGCCGAATCCGAACGGCAGTTTTTGAGAGGCTTTTCATGGCTAATTACTGCAATGCTGGCGGCGCCAACAGCAAGAGGTGTGGCCGCGTATAAAGTTTTATTCAAAGAAAAAAACTTTTTCATTAGATGTTCCGAGGCGGGATCGAACCCACGACCTCAGCCGCGCCCCCGCTGAGCCACTCCGGCCACACAAACCGTATCTTATCCAAATAATTTCACTCAAGATTTGGGCCTTGTCTTAAAAGCATGAATTGAGTACACAGAGAAAACAAAATTATCTACATGCAGAATGACAAGGTAATCCAAATCGAAAGGTAAATTCACACGCTAAATTTCACACGATAAATGTAGAATGTAGTTACACGTGGCATGTAGAAAACCGGTATGCTACTTCTATATACAGGGTGTCCAGAAACTTTTCGTTAGAACTTTAAAGCATGATAGCTCTTATCAATAGAAATATTATTTTCTTTTCTAAGTGGGGTCTAAGTGGCTTTGTTTCCAAGTTATTACATCTCAAATAAAATGCAGTTTTAATGCAATTGTTTGTCTAAATAAAAATTTCGGTTATAAATATATTAATTTTATGGAATTTATTTGACATTTTAAAATTTAGAAAAAGTTTGTAGTGCGATATTGAGAGTAATAATTTGGTGTTGTTAAGAAATTCTCTAACATCGAGTACGCGGATTAGTTTTATTATGGCGCAAAGCAAACGTTAATGCAACGAATGTATACAAAAGCCTATCCACAGAGGCGGCTTTCTCATCACTACGTGTTTTCCAGCACGATTTCAAGAAACTAAACTAAAAGCGGGGCCTCTTAGTTCCATGATTAAAGATCTGATGAAAAGTTACTGGACTATTCCGTTTCTAAGCCTATACCGTTTATTCGATTGCAATGAAACTTTGGGAAACGGCTGAGAAAGGGAGTTGCAGTCGAGTGCCTCGACTACAAAATACCCTGTTCCCTTGATTTCGTGTGTTTTCCTTTACATTCATACACACTCACACATACACACACTCCAACAAACACACAAACGCATGGCATGCGGCCGCGCGCGATAACTGACAATGCAAGATTGATTCGTATATAACTCCGGTGTTTTTTGTCCGATCTTAGTGATCTTCTTCTCGAGGGTCTAAAAATTGTGGCTCTGACAGATTTTTGCGCTTAAAGGGGAAAGGGGGAGAAATTTTCCAAATCTGAAACAAACTCGATTTGAATCGGGTATACACAATTTCTGGCTTTATCTCTTATAGTCTCTGAGATCGACGCGTTTATACGGACAGACGGACAGACAAACGGTCGGACGGACAGACGGATATGGCTAAATCGACTCGGCTGTTAATGCTGATCAAGAATATATATACTTTATAGGGTCGCAAATGCTACCTTCTACCTGTTACATACTTTTGCACAACTTCATGATCCCCCTTTTCCCATTTTTAATGGGAACAGGGTATAAAAATGACCGGGAAACGGTCCAACCCCGCGAAATTTTTCAAATTCTACCGTTCATCAGATTGCAATGAAACTTTGGAAAATGGTTGAGCGCTTGCCTGGAAAGGTTTCTAATTTCAAGAAGTGGGCGGAAAATGGTCCAAAGACCGCGAAATTTGCTAAATTCAACCGATCATCCGATTGCAATGAAAGTTTATGGAATGGTTGGACGCTTGCCTGCGAAAATTTCTACGGTCCATTATCATATGAGTTTTTATGAGAGCGCTTAATGACACATTGCTAATTTATCATTTGTAAAAAGTAAAAGTAAAAATGGCTTGTCAAGTTGACACATCCCCAAAGGGCCAAAGCCGAGCTTCTCTCAATCTCTTGGCTGGTGCGCTTCTAATTTTCGCAAAAGAGAAAGAGACCTAGAGTTTAACGCCGAATCCGAACGGCAGTTTGAGGAGCTTTTCAGGGCTAACTACTACAAAGCTGGCGCCAACAGCAGAGAGGGGTGACCGGGTGTAAAGTTTATTCAAAGAAAAAACTTTTCATTAGATGTTCCGAGGCGGGATCGAACCCAATCTTGCACAGCGGTCACGCACACTAGCCGCTGAACCACCCGGCCAATTTATCATTTGAGCCTAGACTATTATGAAGATTTGATAGAAAGTTAGTTAAAGACTGCTAGATGAAAAAAAATGTAAACCAAACGAACAAAAAAGTCGCAAAATTTGACAAGTTTTCACATGACTTTAGATTAAAGGACCCGAGCGACGCCGGGTATTCAGCTAGTATAGAAATAAAAAAGGAAACGAGGCATGTAGAAAGTAAAACACTTCGTGGATAAAGACAAAGGGTATCAACATGAAAAAATCTGCTTATTACTAGATTACTTCTTAATTTTTCATACAGCAATCTGAATACCACACGAAAGCTTTAGTTTCTCTACATTTACTTTTGGATATCGAAAGCGTATGCTTTGTGCCTATGGAGTTGCCGTCTACACAGCCACAGCTACTGTTCATGTTCAAATGTATTGAGTTTTCTGGTTGATTATTGAACTATAATCAAACCTCGACCTTGAGCCTGCTAACATTCACTTTGACATAAATATAATGTTTAATTATTTGGCTAATTTTCGTAACTTATTTTCGTAACTACGCCTTTTCACATAACAAGTGTTCAGTTGAAAGCAACTCTGAAACAATTTCGAAGCATATGTAGATCTACCGTTCTGGGCATACTCTTAAACAGTCTGAGAATAATCTTTCTTAGAGGCCCAACTGCCTACCTAAAAGATGCTCTAGAAATGAGCCCTGCCAACTCGTTTTTAAAAATCATCTGACAAATTCCCAAATCATATGGAAACATCAAAATTTTAAGTAGATAATGCTTTAATATAACGGCGGGCAAGCCCTTGCTCCCATTGCTCCAGTGAGTTGTTGTACGAAAACTGGGCGCCAGTCATGTGCGCGGCAGAGACGTCTGCAAAAACAAATATATGAAGCCTGAGTCTGGCTTGTGGACTACAGCAGTGATGTTCAAGAAGAGCGAGGCCAAAAAGTGAGAGTGTATTGGTGTGCGATATTAAAGCGACACAGCCCAGCTTTAAACTGCCCTCAACGACGGCTGGGCAGCGAATGAAGGCAAAGAGAGCTCTGCTTACGCTCATATGCCCGACATCGGCATAGCCGATTGCGCTCAGTCCCTGGGAGCTATGGAGGAACATCACTGGACTAGAGCATCGGTAATAGGGATTGTTTTTTCTGTTGTTGTTGCTGATCCCAAAATCAAATTTCGTGGCCACCGCTGCTTTAATATATGATAATAAAATTATTCAAGAAATTAGCAGGAAAGCTATCTTCGACCCTGAAACGTTAATAATTTCGTTTTTCGCTTAAAAGCCTTAACCTGGAAATGATAAGCATTTTCAGATAAGCTGCAATACAAATACATTCTGCATAAACCTTGATATTTAAGTGTTTTTAAATCCGTTCGTTAAACAAAAACGCCATTCAATAATCGAAAGCCTATTACCAATTTAGGCTGAACAGAAAATGCATATACTTTCCCTGGCATGCGTCCACTGACAAGTATTTAAAAGGGATTCAACCATGTTCTGTTTGTCGGGGTGACAAAATGCAACCGTGCGTAAAAATCTTTCTCTTGCTCGCTTTCACCTGCACTGAATCTTTCATGCGTAAAGTGTGATAATCCGCACGCATCATACCGCCGTTGGTAAACGCACAAAATCTTGACCGAGGCTAGCAGCTGCTATTTCTGCCCCCACGCTTTAGTTGGTCTTCTTATTTAATGGCATTTATTTAAGTAATAGGCTTATGTACTAGGGTCGTATGGCATGGGTCGCACACCTTTGCAACCGGCTGGCTAGACATGGCACCGGAAACAACACTTTCCCGACAAACTAAACGAGTTTTGACATAGTTTTGCTCAACATTTGCCACCACCACCACTCAAACAGGGCCAACGAGGCGTATGCGCGTTTTTAAATGTCTGCTAACTTTTCGAGGGCTCTTTGGGGAGTGTGTCAAAATTCAAATTCAAATTCAAATTGGAGGCACTTGCCAAGAGTTGAAAGCAAATGAAATAACAAGAAAGGGATACACAGGGGGGAGGGGAAGCAAGCAGTCATCATTATTCGCTGAGAAATGTTTTTTTTTGTATTATTTCATTCAGTCGTTTCTCCTTTCTAGGCGGCTTAATAAACTTTATCGCTGGGCCTAAAAGTGAAAACTAAGAGGACAGATGCACTTAAGCTAGAAAAAGGTTTGAGTTTTCTTTTTGTTACCCATTTTAAAGCTTTATTAGCTTCATAATACTTGTGAGGAGGTTAAAGTGTGACAAAGCCCAAAACTAAATCAGAATCCTTATTAAGAGTTAAGTTTTTGGAGTTTTTTTGCAGTGTTGTACCCAATTTGAAGAAACGCCAATTAAAAAGCAATTGTTTCATCCAAAGGGATCACTGAACAGTTGAGTAAGTCTTGCTTTTCCCAATGACTACAACAATAGCATGTAAGCCACACTTTCTTAAAATTATATAGCCACACCCTCAAAAACACAAAAGTGGCAAAAGAAACTCAACAGAAAGAGCCCGTGTATATTGTTTTAAATAAACGACGCCAGTTGAGGTGGAGGCAGTGCATGTCAACGGGCCTATCGAAAGGCAGCATGAGACCACTATGGCGTATGCGTAATATTTTCATACATTTTCATACGCCCCAGAGATCGTTAGCTTGTCTTTTAAAAGGGGAAGGAGGTGGCACGAGACTTGGGAATGAGAAGGGGTTGCATGAGGGTCGGAGAATTGTTTTTCACATGACGACGTTGTCGTCGGTTGCCATGCAATAAAAATTTTTAACCCAGCCAAAGCCAGAGACCAGTTGGATTGAGAGCCTGACGGCCGACGGCTGGCGGGGATGGGGAAGGTAAACAGAGGCAGACGAACAAATAAGGCCATTAAAATATTTTCAACTCTGTTTTATTTTTCATTTTTTTTTTTTTTTTGACCAAGTTGGAGAGCGAGCAAGGTGATGCACGCCCTGGGGAATCATTTGAGTACATAATACGACCATAATAGATGAAAGAGAAATACTTTAAACTGGATTTAGAAATCGAAACTCCTACCTGCAGCCTTTTGTCTTTGGGCGAACTGTGCAAAATAAAAGATAAACAACACACCAAAATATTCTATGCTCCGTGCAAACACATCGTGAAATTTAAACAGGATGGGCGCTGGGTCGGTCGTATGTTTGTAGGTGGCGGTTGTTGGGGGGCAGCTATAAAAAATGTAAACCTGCAACTGCATTTTACTGCATTGCAAACTTTGTAAGCAACTTCCATCATACCCCAGGTTCATGGCTCGTTTTCGCTCCTTTGTAATATTTAGTATTCGTGCTTTATTTTTGAACTCTGTTTCATTTGATTTACTAGCGTCGTGTTTAAGGGATACTTTTATGGATTGGGGGGTGTTTGATCCAGCCTAAAGCTGTGTATTATTTAATTTTGGCTTATAAAATTTAACTCCACTTTAAGAGCATAAATTGGTCTAAAAGTTTGCTTTGAATGAATGCACTATAGAAAATTTATCTACACATTTATTCAAAGTTCTTGGGTCTAATTCATTGGAAAACCATCAAAGGGTCATTTGGCCAAAACAGCAAAGAACACATCATAACGCACAAGATTTTAAAAGCTACTTCGAAACTTGTCTGAAACCGTTGCAAAACATTGCTCCAATTCACTACGATGTTAACAACATTAGGCAACAAGGTCCAGTATATTGAAGGGTTGGTGGTGATTCTAGATGAATTTTGTGTGCTGCATACGAATCTGTTTTCGGAAATGGTCCATTACGTCTAGATTTTTGATAAGTTGAGTTTAAAGTAGCTTAAAATGCATATCCGGTTGTGTTCCAGAAATCTCTTGAGATTTTCGTAAAAACGATTGGATTTTGAACTAAATTATTAGGACTTTATATGTAAAGTGTCAAGAATAATGTGGCCAACTAGATTATAGAAAAGGCAAACTGTACGCTGGAAATGTACTTGGTGCTGAGCAGTCAGTTTCAAATCATCTAATCTAGTAGCCTGGCATTTTGGAGACGCTTCACATGTAAAGGCAAGCAATTGCAGTTCGAAATGAAACCGTTTATACGAAAATCTCTAGAGATTTCTGGAACACCGCCGATCTTGACACTTTTAAGAAGCGTTTTGTGTGGTTCTTTTTTATTTGCTTGGCTCACTTTGATATTATCTTAAAATATTTTTTCTTAAATTCGAAACAAGAAAGAAAGACGGTCAAGCCCGACTATAGCATACTCGTACCTGTGAGCTCGACCATCGTCCATTCGATTTTTACCATTCCTTTGGCGGATCGATAAAAAATCCTGATTACTAAATATGTCCAAAAGGTACGAACCTTCTATCTATAAAACTGTGGGAGATATGACGTTTTTTCAAATTGCGGGTGCGGAAGGGGACGTGGCCAAAATTGAAAATAAACTTGATCTGCCTGCAAGTATAAGAAGTTTTTGTCCCATAGACGTCAAACCTCTATCTCTTATCATCTCTGAGATCTGTACGTTCATACTGGACTAAATCCAAATTTAAAACTAGACTATCAGGACATAAGTCTGATATAAAACGACGCGATGAGACACCAATACAAACAAGAAAGAAAGTCGGTCAAGCCCGACTATAAAATACTCTAAAATACCTGTGAAGTGCTGCCCTTCACCGTTGCGACCGGTGCTGCCCATAGTTGTTTGTTTTTCTTATAACTCGACAACCGTTCATCCAGTCTTAACCATTCCGTTGGCGGATCGACTAATAATCCTGATTACTAAATATGTCCAGAAGGAACGAACCTTCTGTCTATAAAACTGTGGGATATATGACGTTTTTATTCAATTTGCGGGGGCAGAGTATAAAAAGAAAAAAGTTTCGAAAAATGTTCATTCATTTTCATTTTATGACCAAAAAACCGTGTACCAAAACAATTACGAGTACTTACTAAGGTCCAATTTAAAATTATAAGACACCTTGTATTTCGAATATAATTTTTAAGATATATTAACGCATTGCATAAACCGTCGCGTACTCATATTAAAACGATGTAGACAAACGATTCAACTCAAATATATTTATTGTTCTAACTGTTATAGTGCTTTTTTGAGCAAAATAAAAAATAAGTGTAATTTTCAACTTTATCAAAATGATAAGACACTTATAGTTTTAACACTTAAAGTCTATAGGAATGAAAAGAAATAACATTTAAACTAATTCAAACCACTAGTTTAGGCATTAATTCTCGATTTTATTTCAAATTGCTTAAATTACAATCGTGAACAAAAAAAATTACAAGTGGAGTTGCTTTTAACCATCGCAACCAACGGTAAATTTTCATTGCGTATGTGTTTCTCTTTCGTTCGTCATATTTGTTTCTATTATATTCCAGTTCAGAAAGATTTTGCGAGGGAGGAAACGCAAGATATATCTTTGATTTGGACCTTAGTATAGCTGTCATAGGTAGGTCCGAAAAGTAGTCTTAGAAAAACTTTTTTGTTTCAATGGAAATGTCCTCAATGTTGGCTAGTATTGGTTTTATAAGCTCCCACACAATTCTACAAAGTTTTTGTCAAAATTGGATGACTATAGCATATAGCTGCAGTACGAATGATCGGTCGAAAAAGAAGTTCTAATGAGAAAAACTTTTTTTTCAAATGGTTTTGCCTCCAAATATCGTAATTGTTAGTTTGTTATGCTTTTCCATGATTCCACTAAGTTTGGTCGAAATCAGACATCTATAAAGTATAGCTCCCATAGAAAAGTAAGTTCCGAAAAGAAGTCTTAATTGGAAAAACTTTTTGTTTTCAATGGAGGCTGCAAGGTAGTGTTGCGAAACCCATCGATAGCACTATCGATACTATCGATAGTTGTAAATTTAGGCAACCATCGATTGTTGAGACCCACTATCGATACTATCGGAGCAGAAAGTTGCGCATTTCGAGAAACGTTGTAAGTGCTTGCAACCTTTTAAAGAGAAGTCATAATTTGCACAACATGATGTTTTAAAACTGGACTGCATTCAGGAATCACATGTAAAATGCAAGGTAATTCATTGTTTTCATTGTTTTAAGAGTAGCGATATAGTTTCTTCAAAACTAAAAGCGACGCAGAAAATCATTGATTATTCTCATTATATGCGTTCTACATACCGAACTACTTGAAGCAACAAAAAAATCAAAAGAACACCCAAGAAGGTCAATTGGTCTGCAATGTGCTACTTGAAAGAAGAAATACCAGACTTTCCTACAATGAGAACCGAACACTGACCAAAATAGCGACCATTTTACACTCCATATTTGGTGTTGCTCAAAACGTAATTCATTTAATTGGAAATTAACTAAAAGGCTCTACTCCGAACAACTGCCAGCACCACCAAATGTTTCCGAAGGATTCAACGACTCTTCCACCGATCCACTATTCAAAATCTGAGCCGTGGCAGCTCGATATTTATACATTCCTGGGATGTCGAACGAATCGGAACGAGTGTTCAGCAAGGCGGCTGAGACTGGCTGTGTTCACCAGAAAGATTGATCGCTGAGCAGGTATCAGAAAAAACTCATGGTATCAGTATCACTTAGAAGGAGCGTACTTTTTCCTCGATACATGCTCCGGTATCATGATTCATTAAATTTGCTATCAAGGTACCGTATCTCTGGAGTTTAGCTGGAAAATCATTGGAAATGTATAATTGATCAGGGAGCAAGTTCTTTTTCGAATTTACGATTGTGCTTGTATTACTCTGCTATGAATTACTTATGATCTTAATTATATTATTATTTGATTTCTTAAGTTCCAATGAGTTTCTTATACAAGTGCTATATGTACTTTTTTATTTACAATTCCTTAAAAAATATTGGAAATGACTTGTTTTGGTTGCTTGTCATTTATAATTATTTGTTGATTTAATCAAAATGGAATTTTTTTGATAGTACTATCGATACTATCGATGGTTTTCACTATCGATGGGGAAACTTTCGATGTTGCCCACTATCGATGTTTTCACAACACTACTGCAAGGGTATGCAAAACTTCTGCCGAGCCGAAGTTAACTTCCCCTATTTGTCCTCATTGAAGTTCTATAGTCTAAAGTTCATTATAGCGGAAAGAGCATCAACGCCACTTTCTCGTATTCTGTTTTATGAAGTGTAAATATTGAGTCTCTGTGTATATAATTGAGATAGCTTAAGACTAGTGATTAAATCACCATCACTATATCACCTACAGTTTCATAATTAAATATGCTCCATTTCCTTCTTTTAAATAATTATTAAAATAACATAACTGTAGAAGAATCTTTACTAATACTAGTTCAGAAATGTATGGCTCTTAGTTTGAACCCTATGATCTATTTGGGTTGTACATTATTGAACCGTTTGCTTTGTTGAGCCGAGCTGAATTATTTTAAACAGATCATATAGCTCTTGGCTCATGGCATGAGCTACACGCAGAAAAATGAAGAACGAATTGACAAGAACGAATTCTTTTTGGCTATAGTATTTTTCTTCTTGGTTTTTTAAGAAGAAATCTTCTCGAGTCCAAGAACACAATCGTTCTCGACGTCGAGCTTAAGAGCGAGGGAAGTGCGGGGAGCCACAAACGGAGAGCGCGAGCCACAAATGAGAACAATTCTCTCCCTCGCTCTCAGCAGTGACTGGGACTGGCTCCGTCATCCGAGGTGTTGTGCCGTTGGCTGAGCGAGAGGTACCAAGTTCGAGTCCCCGTAAGGGTAAGTAGGAAATAAAATAAAAAAAAATTTTAAAGTTAATCACAACAAAAGGAAAGGGGTGGGGTGTGAGGTATTGTACTAAAACCACCCCGACGCACCCCAACGAACAATCCAAAAATATTCTTCTTGGATCCCAGAATACTCGTTATTTCCGTACTTTCAACATCAAATATTCTTGATATCCAGAACGATCTTCTTGATTTTTTCTCTGAGTGTATAATTCAATGAGTCAATAATTTTGTGAATTATGACTAGAAAATTATAGAACTTTGATTCAAGTCTTGCAGGACTCTTGTAGCCAAGCCAAGAATTCATTGAGCTTTCCTAAGCGAGGCATTCATGACGGAATCTTTTAGATATTTTCTATCTTCTACAGGCTCACTCAACAGTTATGCTAACTTTTTGTACCACCTTACTGTTGGGATCACCTTTTAGTGATTTCAATAGGCTAGGCAGTTGCATAGCAACCTGCTGCTTAACTTTTCCCCTCTTTAGGGCCTCTGCTCTCTAATTATAACGTTCATTTAAAACGACATCCTTTTAATCATTCCCCTTCCCCTCATGTGTGAACCCATTCTCGTTGACTTTTTGACAACTTCAAAAGCATATCACTGCTGCTGCTGCTGCTCCCCTAACTAAGTTTCCAGCACAGTTCCCTCGAATTGATGTATATCCCGCCCCAGCGACAAGTGCATTCATTTCCTCTATCTAAGCCACCCCCATCCAGGCCTCCCCCAGCCAAGGCCAACGAACGCTCGCGCTTTTTGTACCAAATTGGGTGGCCAACCATACACTTGAGGTTGGAGATGCTGTTGTGGCTGCCACATTCACATTTTTAGCCTTTCAATGACTTTCGCTGGCCAAATCCGGGCTATGAATGTTGTTTTAGAATATTATATGAATGGCAAATTTTAGTGCAAAATCCCATTTCCCAATTATAATATATGAAATAAATGAACCTTAAAAGGTACAGTCCTTTAGCCCAAACAACGCCAGAACGAGATGGTTTAATGCGACCAAAAGAGATGGCAAGATATACGCGCCAAAATGTATGCAATAAAAACGATGTTTAACATATAAAACGCACAGACCGGACCGTGCCGCTTTATATAAGCGAGCTGTACATACACATGCTCATCTACATGCAAATTGCATTTACGCGCAAAAAATTAATTATTGAAAAAATGCGCGACGGACACCCAAACGAGCGCCAGAAGGGGGGGAAGGTGGACGCTCGGTCGCTTGGTTGGTTGGTTGGTTGGTGGGTCCATCGACAATCGAAGCACAAAAGTCGCAGGGATGAGCTCGGCGCGGCAGAGGGCAGGAGAAGCAGCAGCAGCAGCAGCATTACACATATTTTAAATGAATTGAAATAAAATCCGTACATAAAAATGGGCGAGAGCATGAAATGAAGTACATACGTACGTACGTACAAACAGACACATACGGCAAAAGTACAGTTGATGTCAAAAAGAGTCAAACGGGGTGGGAGCGTCCAAACCGAACGGCCAGTTTCCGAGTGTCGACTGTCGAGCGTCGGTTGGTCAGCATGTGTGTGCCTCACCCGCGCATCCCGTTGTTCCTGCAGCCAGCTGCAAGTAGCTGCATTTGGTTAATGCCTCGCTTTGCGCCCAAAAGAGCGCCATTATATTTTCGCTCTTTCTGCCGCCCGCCCTTTCTCTCCGTAAACCCGATTAATGACAACTTTAATTTACATGCGTTTACAACATTTCCGCTGCTGCGTTTGCCACTTGGCAACAGTGAAAACCGCAAAACCACCCACTCAACCGCGCCGCAAAACAAAATTGCATTTCATTTCATTTTATTGCAGCGAGCTAAGCAAATTTTTCCCGATTTTTTTTCGCAGTGTCATTGAATGTAGTTTTGGTGTAGTCCGGAGCAAACGTGACTTAAACAGCTAAGTGGGGAGGGGCGAACGGGCTGATACTTTTTGTCTATAACATTAAAAATGATTGTAAGTCGGTGGCTGAAGGTGTTTCTCTTTGTTGTAGCATTGAAAAAGGCGGTCAGAAAGAACTTGAAGTATGTTTTAATTTAGATACTTAAAGGTTTGTTTATACTTGAAGTGGTGAAGACCATTGAAGATCGATTGTATGTTATAGCTCCCAGAATTTTTCGTTAAGTGGTCAGAACCTGGCTCACTCATCTTCTCTTGAAATTTGGAACAAATAATCTTAACGGTTGGCAGCAATTGGGTTGTTCATGAGTGTCTGAACGAAAATGGGTTTCTCACTAAACAGAACAATTGAAACATGTTCTTTTTCAACGGTTTTTTTTTGGTTCAAAAGGGCGTATGGACTCATCAGGATCGATACAGTTAGGCACGGATCTCAGTACTGAATTGCGTAGCAATAAAAACGTTATGTATTGGAGCCATTCCAAATAGGGCAGCAAAACCTGCTCAAAATAGAAAGGAATTCAAACCTGTTAAACAATTTGCGTACGGGCTTACGAAGTAGGCTCAGAAGGTCCGATAGGTTCGGGTTCGAGTCAAGATTCAAGAAAAATTTTGTTTATCGATTCAACACTTTTCACGGAAAACCAAATGCAAAGTTTCGATCTGGTTCTTAAGATACAATTATTTTGATACAAATAAGAAAAATATGAACTTTTCTGAGAAATTTCATTTTTTCAGCAAGTTAAAAAAATTCCCGTAAATTTCTCTGCCAATCGAAAAAAGTCGCGAAATTAACTGGTTTATAGACCTCTGAATTCCAAATTTTACTGCATTTACTTTTTTTTTGATATCATCGCGCTTTCAGAAGTTACGGCCCAAGAACTATTAAAATTTCCGACTCTTTATACACTTGAGAATTGTATTGTCCAGAAGTTTGGAACGCATAGAAGGAATCATCTCCGACCACATAAAGTTAATATATTCATTATATTGTGCTTTGTCCGTCCGTCTGTCTGTTTCTATGCAAACTAGTCCCTCAGTGTTAAGACAATCGAGCTGAAATTTTAAACAGAGATATCTTTTAGCTGCACACTGCACATATGTCGGAACCGCGGAAAACCGGATGGTCACTGCTTGTATATAGAGTATATTAAGTTTGTGCAAAAGTGTCCGTCTGTCCCTATGAGCAAACAGATCTGAGAGATGTAAAGAGATAGAGGTTTGACAAGTATGCGACAAAAACTTCTTATAATTGAAGGCAGATCAAGATTATTTTCAATTTGTGCCACGCCTCCTCCCGCCCCCGCAAATTGGAAATAACATCATATCTCCCACAGTTTTGAAAATGAAGGTTCGTTCTTTCTGGACATATTTAGTAATCAGTATTATTTAACGATCAGGCAAAGAAATGGTAAAGATCGGATGAACGATTGTCGAGTTATAAGGAAAACAAACAATTATGGGCAGCATCGGTCGCAACGGTGAAGGGGAGCACTTCACAGGTACAGAGTATGTTATAGCCAGGCTTGACCGACTTTCTTTCTTGTTATACCCTTGCAGAGGGTATTATAAAATTGTGCGGATGTTTGTAACGCATTGAAGGAAGCATCTCCGACCACATAAAGTATATATATTCTTGATCTGCATGACAAACTGAGTTCATTTAGTCTTGTCCGTCTGCCCGTCCGTCTGTCTGTCTGTCTGTTTCTATTCTTTCTCCTCCGTTAGTTATAAAGCTATCCTCACCAAACTTTGCACGAAGTCTTCTGGTACAAATACGCTGCACATTTGTCGGAACCGGCCGAATACGATGACTGTAGCATATAGCTGTCATAGGAACGATCTGTCGAAAAACTAGTTTTTGTGGGAAAAACTTTTTTGTTTTTAATAGAAACGCCTCCAAAGTACGTATTTCTTAGTTAACTATCCTTTCTTATTATTTCACTAAGTTTGGTAGAAATCGGATGACTATAGCATATAGCTCCCATAGGAACGATCGGTCGAAAAACTAGTTCAGTGAACCGAACCGCAAACCGAACCGCCTTCCCATGAGAAATGCTGAACCGAACCAAAAACCACAAAGAAAAACGGTTCGGTTCAGATCTCTGACAAAAACTAAGACGTGAATCGCCTCTAGCCCAGGGGTGGGCACCAAAATCAAACAGAATGGCAGCATTAATTGCAAAGCAGATTTGAGTGGCGTATTTTGTTGTTGGCAGTCAATGATTTTATTGCGTATTCCTTTTAGGCGGGCCAAACGTTGCCCATCGCTGCTCTAGCCAATGATACTTATTAATTTGGTAATTTAAATCGTTTCCCTAAAATAATTTTGTCACGACATTCCGTTCTTAGGGAGATCACTGATAGACCGAATTGATCCTTAGCGATGCCCGATCCATATAAATTTTAAGGATGTCTTGACACAAATTTTACTACATGTAATCCTTATGTAATCCTTTAAGTCTTCTGCAATTGTCCGCTGACCTCTTAATATACATGTCATCAATATGCATTCTTTTCTTGGCGTCGATCTTAGCCTGACAGTTTTTTTTTCATATAATACGATAATCAATTCTTTACTAGGCGAGATTCTCTGTTTTCGGAGGGCATTCCTCTAGAAACTTTTAGACGAATCATGCAAATCCGACTTAATAAATTTTGTAAATTCTTCTAAGGATTTTGGAGATATTCAAATGGTTTAGATAAGCCCCGGCAGAAGGGAAATACGGGCCCGGGGGTACAACTCACGGACCCCCATTTTTTCTCATGTTGCACATATGTAGTTTATTTAAGTTTTCGCCAAAAATCCGGGCTCCGGGCTTCTCTCAGAACTCCGGGACCGGGGGAAACACTCCGGTCTCCCCTTAGTTTGAAAAACTTCTTTGTTTTCAATGGAAGCTGCAAGGGTACACAAAACTTCGGCCGAGCCGAAGTTAACTTTCCCCTATTTTTTTTTTGTATTGATTTTTTGACATTTGACGAACAGCACACGCATAAATTTGGTGCAAATTTCAAAACTCATTTATAAAGAAACCATGGAAGTCCGAGTCGAATTTTTTGCTTTTTTTGCATCGAAGGCCTATTTCTTGGAATTTTTTGAGCACAGGTCCCTGTTCCAGACAATTACGCTTCAAAAAACTTAATGCAGTCAAATAAGACCAAACCAAAACCTAAAATTAAAAGGACTTAAAAACATAATTTATGGTTTTATTTTCAACAACTCCCAGTTTTTACATTAAAAATAGTGCTCCCAAAATGCTATTCAAAAACCAATATGGGCAAATTCTCTATATACTTTATAGGATCGGAGATGCTTCCTTCTGGATGTGTAACATCTTACTTTTGCGCAAACTTAATATACTCTGTGAACCTTCAGTACAGAGCATAAAAACACTTAGTTATGTTGTAAAGATTTAATATTTCCTAAGGACATTTGCAAAGTAGTACGAAACAAAGCATTAAACAGATTATTGCCTTAAAACTTTGTAAAGAAAAACTATTTTTGGACTTACAAGAAATCGATGGATCCAGTTAGATTATTGTAATGAACTGATGTAATATGCAACCTGATTGCCAATTTTTGTGATTAGGATGGATAAAAAACACACAAAAATTCAAGCTGTCATTGAAAATCGACACAATGACTTTCATGCGTACTATTTCTTAATAATAGTTCCTTGTGGATGATGTTTGAATTTTGATGTTTGATGTATGCTGGTGAACATGCCCAATATTATTAATTGTTTCCAGGGAAGCAAACCTAATCATTTCACCATTGGTTAATTTTGAAATATTTGAGGTTCAAGGTTTCTGAATCAAGGTATTGGTACGAACCTTGGTTCGGATAACGTTTATCCCGCGGTTTTAGCTGATATTTTTGATTTTGTACACAATTTGTTTTTTAACTCACCAATTTGGTATCCAAAAATATGTTATTAGCTGCTGCGGAAATTTTTGTAAGACTTGCTTATCCAAAGTGTGGTTGTTGTTAGATTACTTTTGTCCAGGTTTCTACTCGAAATGGTTTTAGGGGGGAATGTTTTTTGTTTTCTTTCACCGAAATATTTAATTCCGCGGTTATATTGGAAAATTCTCAAATACGTTTTATTTATTTTCGTGGGTATTTTGGTATTATAATAATATTATCTGAATGTTTTTTGTTTTTGTTTGGTTCGCACTACTAAATATTTAGTTTAATTTGTGGTCGAAAAGTGAATTTTTACATGTTTTTCGATTTGTTTTTGCCGCGATATGAATACTTTTTGTTATAGTTCATTTTTGTTTGGTTTTGGTTTTTATTATATTTATATAGAGATAATGATATTTTTTTTTTAGAAAATTGTCTGTGCTGCACACACTGTTCTTTGCTTTTGTTTGGTAGCTTTCACCTTTGTTTATGAAAATTGATCCTTGGACTCATTTCAGAACATTTTTTTTTTTTTTGTTGACCGCTTTGTTTGACGAACGTAAAAATTCTTACGAAACTTAACACAAAAGTTTAAATTTTTGAAATTGAATTTTTTTTTGTTTTTTGGATTACAGAAAAGAATTTAACAAATTTTGGCTATTTCTGATTTTGTTTTTCGTTTATTTTGTTTGTTTTCTTATTTTGTGGATTTTCTGTTTTCACTTCGGTTTTCCTGTTTTTCTTAGCGGTTTGCTGCGGAGTTATTTGGAGGGTTGGTGGGGGGGAGGTTCGATTCGGTTTCGGTTTGTGTTTCTTGCTATTTTTTTTTTTGTTGCTGGGTTGGTTGGTTTGTTTGTTTGTTTGTTTGCTTGTTTTATGTTTTGGTTTTCTTTTACTTTGATTTCGCTTTTGATTTGGGTTTTCTTTTTTTTGTTTTGTGTGTGTTTTATAGATATTTTGTTGTCATGTTTTGTTGTTGTTATTATGGTTACAATTGGTTTGCTATTATTTTGGGGTTTCAGTATTATTTTATTCCTTATTATTGATTGTTGTTGTTGTTTGGTTGCTGGTTTTGTAGTTGTAGTTGTTGCAGTGGTTGTTGTTGTTGTTTGTAGTTGCTGTTATGTAGTTGCTGTTGCTGTTGTTGTAGTTGTATTCCAAATTTTGTTGTGAATTTTGTTTGTTAAATTTTGAGAAACTAACTAAAAATCACTTTTTTTCGTTTTTTCCATACAACTGAAAGTTAACTATTTTCCTTTTGTTGTTGTTGTTGTTGTTGGTATTGGTTGTTGAAATGAATATTTGAACTTAAAAAATAATAACTGATTGCACTTAAGTTTTTTATTAGTTATTAATTTGTTATATTTAAGAATTATTATGTTGACTTTTTGTTCAGTATTATTATTATTATTATTGTTATTATGACGATTTGAGTTTAATTAACAAAACAATATTTTGTAATAAGTATCAACAACGTTTTAACGTAATCTTTAAAAATGTTCCAAACAGTCAAAAAGCACCTGCATTAGAAAAGAGAGAGAAAGAGGAAGAGAGAGAGAGAGAATGGTGAGATAGATTCAATCATTGATTATAAAGTTGAAATTCCCTGTGTTTCTCTGTGTGTTATCTGACAATTGTTTAGCTTCACTTCCTGTTGCCAAAATAAACTCAACACATGGTCACACACCGCAGACAGTTAACCCCCCACCCCACCACCACATGCCACGCATTGTCTAAACACACGATAGAGAGCGAATCGAGCTGCGAGAGAAACAGAGCGCGCGCAAAGGACAATGCCGGGGAAAGGGTTGGTGGGAGGCAAAAAACTAAGCGAACAAACAAAAATTTTCAAGTTCAAAACGCCGCCTAGATGAGGAACCGTTGCTGCTGGAATACACCCAGAGCAGTGGGAGAGGTTGGGTTTGAGTGTGTGTGTGTGTATTCCAACAAAACCAAATCAAACGTATGAGAGAAGGCAAACAACAAAACAAATTGTGATACAATCTAAGTCTTTAAAAAAAAAACACGACGACGCCAACGAAATAAAAGTTACCCGACGCCGACATTGCACTTCGTGTGAAGATACAGATTCACACACACACACACATTCACACAAACACACTCCTTGCATACTAAATGGGGGTTGGGGGTCACTGGCTACCCACTAAAACACACCAAAAAGTTCCTAATAGTTGAGCAAAAATTGATAGACCAAATCAAGTAAGAGTCAATAGAAGCAGACACATTTGTAGACACATAAAGGGTGCTTTTTTTTTAACAGAAACTAAACAGTCATAAATTGGTGAGATCTAAGATTACAAATTGTGCAAATTTATTTTGAAAATCGTGGTTCATTTTGGAAATCCCTTATTTTTGCCCAAATGTGCTTATAAATAAGCAAGCTTTACATATTTTTAAATAAAACGGTAGCCTAAGTTAAAGTCGGCTCTTATCAGTGGAGTAACCTTATGTTAATTAACATAGCATTAACATTAATGTGAAGATTTCAACATTGTGTCAGTAAAAAGCGCATACGGCGCAGAAAAGTATGCAACGTTTTTATAACCTGTAAGACTTTATCGGCGGTGTCCCAGAAATCTCTTTAATCCAAATTCTAACCCAAAACCAATTCTCGGTGTCCTACAAATCTCTTTCGGTTGATTTCAAACCTTTCGTGTTTTGTTGGGAGATTTTGGCAAACCAGCCAATACACTAAGCAACCAATAGCGACTTCCCGAACTCACGCAATACATCACTGTTTTTGTCGCAGGAGCATAATCTTATACACACACCTTTCGAACTCGACTTTCGAACTAGAAATCTCTGAAGTTCTGGGACACCGACGGATTTCTCTAGCGATTTGCAAACCAACCGAAGCCAAAATCTCTAGAGCTTTTCAGGACACCCCCGTATTATCGGATCTTTAAGAAAATTTCAAAGATTGTAGATACTGAAAATATGAGCTTGATGTCCGCAACTCTACGACGCTATCACCTACGGTCAAATAATGAAGGAAAAAAACTAAAAGTTTATATTTATTCGATTTTGTGCCCTTGATTATTACCTAAGTGGACACGTTCACAATCAGAACCAGAATCGGATACATTAATCATAAATCGGGGGTCTTGGAAATCTTTACAGATTTTGTCTTCGGTTAGTTTGCAACTCGCTCGAAAAATCCCAGAACTTCGAGAGATTTAATTTTCTTATTCGAAACTCTACCCACAGAGAAAAATATGACGTTAAAAAATCATCACCGAATGGTCATGATTTTGGTCTGTTTTTTCCGTTCATAAAAATTGAACGGTGGTCATGAAAACAGAAAAGATGTTCATGAAAAAAGTAAATATTTTAAAATTTTAATGATTAAAGTCCTCTGAGAGATTTTAATAGGCGGGAAAGCAAAGAAATCTCGCGAAAGGAGAAAATGAAGGGCTATGTCCATTCAATTTGGTTGAATTTGACCAAAAAAATTGAGTTTGGGACCAGAGTGCATTGTAAAAAATAATGAAAAAAAATATAGAATATAGACAACGTTAAGAACACCAAAAAAAAAAAAAAACAAGAAAAATAAGTTTTTAATTTAAAATGCCTTGAATGGGATTCGAACCCATGACCTCGCCGTTGCAAGGCAAATGTCTTGCCATTCGCCCACCCGGCGTGCTAGATTTTATTGTACACTGTCGTTTCGCCAGCGTCACTCGCGACCCTATTGTATCGATGAGCGTTAAGATGTCCGTCATTCGTGTAGAGTGTCGAGGTCCTGAGTTCGAATCCCAGACAAGGTAAGTAAAAAAAATAGGGGAAAGTTAACTTTGGCTCGGTCGAAGTTTTGTATACCCTTTGCAGCTTCCATTGAAAACTAAAAAGTTTTTCTAACCAAGACTACTTTTTGGACCTTACTTTTCTATGGGATCTATACTTCAGGGTGGGTCAAAAGAAGTCACCCTATTGGAAGATGCTCTTATTTTTACAAATAGCCGCCAAAGTCAGATCTGTTTTGACATTTGTGGACTAGACAGATGTAGAATAAAAGTGAACAAGCCATGGATCGTGAATAATCGATTTTTCGACCAAAATCATAATGAACGATGAGGCTCATTTCCACCTTAGCGGGTACGTGAACAAGCAAAACTATCGCTTTTGGGGCACCGAAAATCCACGAGTGATGCACAAGGAGCCATCACACCCGCTCAAAGTGACTGCATGGTGCGCTGTTCACGCTGGAAGAGTCATCGGGCCATTTTTTTTGAGAACGCTGCTGGTCAAACGACAACAGTGGACGGTGCGCGTTATAGTGTCATGTTAACCGGTTTTTTTTCTGCCGCAATTGGACGAATTAGGACTGGAGGACATGTGGTTCCAACAGGATGGAGCAACGGCACACACTGCGCGAGCCACCACCGACATTCTGAAGGCGGCGTTCCCGGGTCGCCTCATCTCTCGTTTTGGCGATTAAACGTTCCAGACTTTTTTTTGTGGGGTTTTTTGAAATCCCGTGTTTACGTAACCAAGCCCGAGACCTTGGAAGCCCTCAAGGACAACATTCGACACGAGTGCGAGAATCTGCAGCCCGAAGTTCTTGCCGAAGTGATGAAAAATGCCATAAGACGAGCCCGTATGGCAATCAATTGTAACGGCGCCCATTTGGCCGATATCATCTTCTCGAAATGACCAACAAAATTATAAAGGTTCAAATAAATATAATCAAAAAACAGAATATACGTTTTTTATTTAGAAAAAAAATGAAAGCCAAACAACATCGGATGACTTCTTTTGGCCCACCTTGTATATAGTAGATGTCTGATTTCGACCAAACTTGGAAATTAAGGAAAAGCATAATTCACTGTTAATTACGAAATTTGGAGGCCATTTAAAACAAACAAGTTTTTCTCACTAGAACTTCTTTTTCGACCGATCATTCATACTGCAGCTATATACTATGGTCATCCGATTTTGATAATACTTTGTAGAAATGTGTTAAAGTATGTAAAATAAGAATTTGCCAATAAAAAGGACGTTTTCATATAAAACAAAAAAGTTTTCCTCACTCGAACTAGTTTTTCGACCGATCATTCCTATGGCAGCTATATTCTATAGTCATCCGATTTCGACCAACCTTAGTGAAATCATGGGAAAGGATAGTAAACTAAGAAATACGTACTTCGGAGCCGTTTCCATTAACAACAAAAAAGTTTTTCTCTTTAAGACTACTTTTTCAACCGATCGTTCCTATCCGGCCGGTTCCGACAAATGTGCAGCGTATATGTACCAAAAGACTTCGTGCAAATTTTGGTGAGGATAGCTTTAAAACTGACGGAGGAGATAGCATAGAAACAGACGGACAGACGGACGGACAGACGGACAGGGCTAAATCAACTCAGCTCGTCGTGCTGATCAAGAATATATATACTTTATGTGGTCGGAGATGCTTCCTTCTATGCGTTACAAACATCCGGACAATTTTATAATACCCTCTGCAAGGGTATAACAATCACATTGGATTATGAGTGAGAAAAAATGTTCATGGCATAATGGTAACATATGTTCATGAATTGAGAAAAAACGCGCTTAGCAGACTATCGTCACCAAATGGTCACGATGTTGGTACATTTAGAACGGACTTTTTTCTCTGTGCACATCTTCATCTTGTGTTGTTTAGCACTTGCTTTTTGGTTAATCATCCGATAAACTTACGAATCAAGTCTCGAAATCAAAACATTTTTCTAAAGTTATTTCCAAAATTTTAAATAAAATGAGATTATACTTAAGACTCTGGCGATCAGATTTATGGATATTTATACCCTTGCAGAGGGCATTATAAAATTGTCCGGATGTTTGTAACGCATAGAAGGAAGCATCTCCGACCAAATAAAGTATATATATTCTTGATCAGCATGACGAGCTGAGTTCATTTAGCCTTGTCCGTCTGTTCCTAAGCTATCTCCTCCGTCAGTTTTAAAGCTATCATAACCAAACTTTGCACGAAGTCTTTTGGTACAAATACGCTGCACATTTGTCGGAACCGGCCGGATCGGAAGACTATAGCATATAGCTGCCATAGGAACGATCGGTTGAAGAACTAGTCTTAAAGAGAAAAACTTTTTTGTTTTTAATGAAAACGTCCTTATCATTGGCATACAAATTTTTTATATACTTTTACACAATTCAACAAAGTTTGGTACAAATCGGATGACTATAGCATAAAGCTCCCATAGGAACGATCGGTCGAAAAACTAGTTAGAGAGAGGAAAACTTTTTTGTTTGATATGAAAACGTCCTTTTTATTGGCTTATTCCTATTTTATATACTTTGGACACATTTCAACAAAGTTTTATCAAAATCGGATGACTATAACATATAGCTGCAGTTTGAATGATCAATCGAAAAAGAACTTCTAGTGAGAAAAACTTTTTTGTTTTAAATGGGATCGCCTCCAAATTTCATAATTAACAGTGTATTTTGCTTTTCCACGATTTCACCTAGTTTGGTCGAAATCAGACATCTTTATAGTATAGATCCCATAGAAAAGAATGGTCCAAAAAGTAGTCTTGGTTAGAAAAACTTTTTGTTTTCAATGGAAGCTGCAAGGGCCGAGCAAAAATTAATTTCCCCTATTTTTTTGAATTGAGAAAAAGCAGGCTTAGCAGACTATCGTCACTAAATGGTCACGATTTTGGACTATTTAGAACGGTTTTTTTTCTCTGAGCACATCTTGTGTTGTTTAGCACTTGCTTTTTGGTTACTCTTACGATAATCTTACGAATCAAGTCTCGAGAATTCAAGAATTTTTAATAAAATGAAATTATACTGTCGATCAGATTTTTGGATATCTTTCACTTGTTGAGTTGATCTGAAAATTGTAGTTCAAAACAGTTTCAAGTTCGGCAGATTTTGCAAAAGGTATTCAATTTTTGCCCTGAAGTCTGCAACGTATAGAAAAATTCATTTCCGACAAACATAACCTATATATGTACATATATTCTTGATCAAAACGACGAGTTGATTCGATTGTGCTTTGTCCGTCCGTCTGTCAGTTTCTACGCTAACTGTCTCTCAGTTTTGAAGTTATCAAGCTGAAATTTTGCAGTCTTCTTTTTGCTGTACTTTGCAAATATGTCGGAATCGACCGGATCGGATGACTACATCTCATAGCTCCCATTTTAACGCTCGGGCGGAAAATTAGTTTTAGGAATGACTATAGTATATAGTCGGAAATTGGGGTGGTTTCGACATAAGGCGTGCAGTTAAAAGAACACTCTGTGGCAAGTTTAAGCTTGATAGATATAAAACTGAGCGTCTACGATGGACTTACGAACTTGAAGCAACTCAGCTTGTCGCCCTTATCAAGATTATGTATACTTTTTGAGTTGGAAAATGATTTCATCTATGCCTTGGAATTTTCTGCAACTATTTTTAAAATCAAACGCTAAAAAGTACTTAATACTTCTTTGTCCAGTAGCTTTTTCACTTCTTCGATATGTCTTTAATCCTTCTTCTAATCGGTACATCCAACTATGCCGTAAACCCAAATTCGCAAGGCCAACCGGCACACACACACACACACCCTTAGACACATACACATAGAAATTCCCACAAAATAAAACACGGAATTTGGTTTTCTTCTTTTTTCTAAGACGCCGCCTCAACACACACACACACACACTCACACATACGCACACTCTCCAAAAGCTAAATCGTCACAATAACAAGACTAGCACAACGCCAAATTGTAGGAAGTATCGGCATCTGGCGAGAAGCTAAAAAAGTCCCAACCGAGAAAGACTAAAAAAACACACACAAAGAAATTCACAGAGAAACACAGAGCAAAAATTTCTTTTAGCGCGAAAAACTCTTGAGTTGTGTGCCGCACGCGAGAAATTTTTTGGAGCGCGCGAGCTCCACGAAACGCACCGAAAACGGCCAAAAAGATGAATATGTGCAAAAATCTTTTGCATACGCTCAAGAACCCCATGAAAGCCATGACGAAGTCGACGCCGGCCGAGGCAGCGCGACAACCGACGCGACGAGAGAGCCCGTAAAGAAAGGTGGGGGCGGCTGGATGGGGGCATACAAGAGCTTTTTACGAGCACAAAACACACACACACGGAAAAAAAACAAAAAACGAAGCGCAGGCAAAAAGACGAAGAATGCGATGTGGCACCCGCCCCCCATCCGCCACCTCCACATACACAAAGAGAGAGAGCGAGAGAGAATCGCCATAGTGCCGCAGAGAGCGCCACTCAAGACTATGGCGGGTGTCTCTGTCTGTGTGTGTGTGCGAGAGTAAACAGCGTAGCATTCGCAAAAAAGTTTGCAAAAAGACACTTGGAGGGAGGTGTGTATTGGAGCCTGCTGCCGTATCTCTTCGTATGTGTGTGTGTGTGTGTGTCGTGCGACAACGCACGCCACGCTGTCGACTTTAGCGTCGACGTCGCGTGCCTTTGCAGTTGAGGTTTTTGTTTTGTTGTTACTGGGGGAGGGGAGGAGACTGGCAGGCAGTGAAGGGTTCAACATTGGCATGCAATGCTCTCCAGTCTGTCTATCAGTGTACAAAGTGTGTTTGTGTGTGTGTGTGAGTGAGGAGTTGCGACAGGTCTGGCTTGCAGTGTGGCGTTACCATTCCGCCTACTCCCTCCCCCCCTGCATTTGGTGTCTAGCTCAGTGGAGTTTTTGGAGCCGCTCTTGTTCCTTTTGCAGTGTGAAAGTGTTACGATTTGAATATAGCCCGAGCTTAGAACTGGGTAAATCAAATGCTGTTGGAACAAGGGGGGGAGTTTAAATTTTGGAAACAAGAAATAGAAAAAAATATATTATATATGCATTTTGCACTCTTTTGCATGCACTCTTTACTAAAGCTTGAAGACTATTTAAGTGTGAGCAATTTGAATACACTTTGAGCCTGAAGGCTATAGGAAAGAATCTGACTAATATGGCGATGTTTTAACCCCTTTTTCGTAGGTTCACTAATGCCGATTTTGAAAAATTTTATAACAATTTCTTTGATATATATATATGTATTTTATTTTGGACCTCATTAAGGACAATAACTGGGCTTTTGATTTTAAAACTCTTTAGTTTTTTCTGGCCAGGGTAAATAAAAGGAATAGACAGTTTATTAACGTCAAATAGTGGTTAAGAATACAAAATCAAGAAAGAAAGTCGGTCAGGTCCGACTATAATATACTCTACCACGGTAAGTGAATGCTCAGTATGAATTTTGATGCTGCAGCAGCAGTTGAAAGCTGCGCTGCTACTGCGCTGCAACAGTGAATTTTTTTTGCTCATAACTTGACTATCGTTTATCCGATCTTTACCAATCCTTTGGTATAGAATCCTGATTACTAAAAACGTCTATCTATAAAACTGTCGGAGATATTAGGTTTTTTCCAAATTGCGGGGGAGGGAGGGGGCGTGGCCAAAAATTTAAATAAACTTGATCTGCCTGCAAGTAAATATAAGAAGATTTTGTCCTATGCATGTCAAACCTTTATATCTTACCATCTCTGATATAGACGAACAGACCGACATGGCAAAGTCGAGTTGGATGTTGATGCTGATCAAGAATATATTTAAATTATACTAGCATATATCCCGGCGCGCTTCGCTACTCCGCTGTCAGTCTATACTGGATCAGTAAAGCTATTAAAACAAATAAATCAGTGTCAGTTTTATACCTGTATTAGGTATTTGACCTATTTTTGTCCCCGTAGAGCATACGAACCGAATCTTACATATATCCATTATCGTCATCGTTATTGATATTGTTATCGTTATCGCTTTCGTTATCGTTACCGTTGTCATCATCGCTACCGTAAGCGTTATTGATATTGTTTTCGTTCTTTGTTATCGCTATCGTTATCGATACCATTATCGTTACAGTTATGGTCATCGTTATTTAACAACCGAGTTTCCGAAATTGGATAAAAATGAATGTTCCCCATACAAACTCTTTCAGCGCTCTTTTGACCAAAAGGTAAAATTTTCCAACATCAGAAAATCACATCTCAATTTATTTCACTTACTATCCTTTATGTGGCTTTCTCACTGAAGCACATTTTCAAAAAAGTTATCGTCATCACTGAAAATGCAGAATGCTGTCCTCATTGTGTTGTTTCTGCATTTGCATTTTTATACCCTTGCAGAGTGTATTATAAAATTGTCCGGATGTTTGTAACGCACATAAAGTATATATATTCTTGATCAGCACGACGAGCTGAGTTGATTTCGCCTTGTCCGTCTGTCCGTCTGACCGTCCATCTGTATGTTTCTATGCTATCTATTCCGTCAGTTTTAAAGCAATCCTCACCAAACTTTGCACAAAGTCTTGTGGTACAAATAGGCTGCACTTTTGTCGGAACCGGCCGGATCGGATGACTATAGCATATAGCTGCCATAGGAACGATCGGTCAAAAAACTAGTCTTAGTGAGAAAAACTTTTTTGTTTTAAGTGAATACGCCTCCAAAGTACGTATTTTTTAGTTTACTATCCTTTTCCATGATTTCACTAAGTTTGGTCGAAATCGGATGACTATAGCATATAGCTCCCATAGGAACCGGAAAAACTAGTCTTAGTGAGAAAACTTTTTGTTTTTAATGGAAACGCCTCCAAAGTACGTATTCTCAGTTAACTATCCTTTTCCTGATTTCACTAAGTTTGGAAATCGATGACTATATCATATGCTCCCATAGGAAAATGCGATCGGTCGAAAAACTAGTTCTAGTGAGGAAAACTTTTTTGTTTTTAATGAAAACGTCCTTTTTTATTGGCATATTCTTATTTTATATAATTTAACACATTTCTACTAAGTCTTATCAAAATGGATGACCATAACATATAGCTAGCGAATGATCAGTCGAAAACAAATTCTAAAAAAACTTTTTTGTTTTAAATTCGATCGCCTCCAAATTTCGTAATTGTTAGTTTGTTATGATTTTCCATGATTCCACTAAGTTTGGTCGAAATCGGACATCTATACAGTATAGTTTCCATACAGACTAAAATTTCGAACATTTTTTTTAGCAAAGATATACTGTTGATTACTTGCTTTCTTTCATTAGGATAATTTTCAAAATAAACATTAAAGTAGTTGTTGGGATTAGAGACCAGTTCTTAGTTATTTAAGAAATGCTTGTTAGAAATTCTTTACTTATAAGAACATAAAGTTCTTATAAGTTAATATACCAACTTTAGAAACATGTTTGATCTATTATAATATAACATATCTTTAAATAGAAAGATGTCTGCAGAATAGTTTAAAAATTATTAGGGACTAAAAATGTTTGTTTAACAGCTCTGCCAACTATTTGTCAGAAAGGAACATTGTAGCCCCGTTTCATTATCCCGGGTGATATAGCGCCTGCAGAATTACTGCTAACCAATTTCAAAGACAAAGGGCAACTTTATGTATATCAAATACAAAATTTATCGGCTATCTTAAGACAATTTTCTATAAATTCTGCCTTTAGATATAGGAAAGTCGTTTATCATTGACTTGAATACCCATTCATATAGTCACCTTGTAATAATTAAGATGATCTGAATCCTCAAATGAATTCTTCATTATGGGGGTTGACCCGTGTGATGATTTCCAAAAATCAAAACTACTATAGAATAAGTGGTTAAGCGGATTTTCCGATATTCGATGTCGTTAGAAAGTTATAGCGCTAAGATGGAATGTATTTGAACGTCCGGCAAAGCGAACTTGACTTTCAAACGCGTTTTTCTCGAAAACACTTTTTATCAACTGGTCGGCATATCTCAAACTCAAAAACCCCCTGACCGATCGCGAATTTTGAATTTTCGCGGGTTACGTATGTTCGAATTTCGATTTTTTTGTGGCGTTATGTTGGTACTCATGTCACTTATGCCGACAAGCTCGGCCATTTTGAATGTTCACTTAATGGTTGACAGCTGCTTTGCTTGCACGTGTTTTGGATCGTCTTCGATTTTCGTACCAAAATTGCTCAATTGCGACCAAAAACAGCATCGCATGAACATCGCTAATGAGATGTTAAACTCTGTCCGCGACGACCCAAATTTGCTCCAGAGGGTCATAACTGGTGACGAACTGGTTTGTTATGACGTGGAAACCAAAGCTCAATCATCTCAATGGAAGCTGCCGCACGAGCCAAGACCGAAAAAAGCGCTAGTTCGGTCGAATGTGAAAGTTTTGCTGACAGTTTTCTTCGATTGCAGGGGCGTGGTGCATCATGAGTTCTTGCCACAGGGAAGAACGGTCAATAAGGAATATTACCTGCAAGTTATGCGCAATTTGCGCGAAGCAATCCGCCAGAAACGCCCGGATTTGTGGAAGAACAAAAATTGGCTTTTGCACCACGATAACGCCCCTGCTCACACATCGTTGCTTGTGCGCGACTTTTTGGCCAAAAACAACACACTAATGATGCCGCAGCCACCGTATTCCCCAGATTTGGCCCCCTGTGACTTTTTCTTGTTCCCTAAACTGAAGAGGCCCATGAAAGGACGACGTTACGCTACGCTTGACGAGATAGAGACGGCATCGAAGGAGGAGCTGAACAAGATAAAAAAAAAATGATTTTTTGAAGTGCTTCGAGGATTGGAAAAACCGTTGGCACAAGTGTATAATATCTCATGGGGATTACTTTGAAGGGGACAAAATAGATATTCATGAATAAATAAATAATTTTTGAAAAAACACAAAATTCGCGATACTTTTTGAACAAACCTCGTACTCTGTACCTGTGAAGTGCTGCCCATCACCGTTGCGACCGGTGCTACCCACAATTGTTTGTATTTCTTATAACTCGACTATCGTTCATCCGATCTTTACAATTTCTTTTGGCGTATCGATAAAGAATCCTGATTACTAAATATGTTCAGAAGAAACGATCCTTCTATCTTTAAAACTGTGGGAAAAATAAACTTGATCTGCCTGCAAGTATAAGAAACATATTTCCGATACATGTCAATCCTCTATCTCTTATCATCACTGAAATCTGTTTGTTCATACGGACGTACAGACGGACATGGCTATATCGACTCGGCTGTTTATGCTGATCAAGAATATATATACTTTATGGGGTCGGAGATACTTCCTTTTACATACTTTTCACAAACTTATTATACTCTGTGTACCTTTGGTACAGAGTATAAAAATTACTTATTAATATCAAAAAAACGTTTAATTAAGTTACGCATCCGCCACGTGGGACCATATGGGCGTTGAGGTAGGCGTGGTCGGTTCGGTTATAAACTATTTCCACATGTTATTCTGGTTGTTGTTATCAAATTCGCCAAGTTTTAACTCTGTGACTGCATTTGTAGACTTTCATTTATAGATTTAGATTTATTATTTTCCCAATACAATTAGACAGAGTCATATATATTAGTACTGGTCACAATACTTTATGCTAAAAATTTGGACATTCAGCAACAATTTCCGGTATTGGTGTGTTTTTCAGACAATCAGACAAAATTCTATTTCCGAGTGGACTTAAAAAATAAATCGATAGCTATCCCGAATCGATTTCAATTTGGTGTTCCCGTTTCCGAGTGAAATGGAAATCAAAAGTTTGAAAAAATAATTTTAAATCAAATTGTATGCTCGATATATCTATGGGTACTTCAATATTTGACATAAGTGTCAACAAACTCAGCTGAACAACTCAGTTCAGCATTTACATATGCTTAGTAGAGCTTAGTTGAGTCAGTTAAAAACCAAAGGTTCATTGAGCGCTCTGCTCTGTGGTCAGTTCAATTTGAGCCGGTTCTATTACAGCTGATCGCTCAGCTAAGTAGGCCATATGGCTAGCCAGATGCCTGTTACACGGGCTGACAGATACTTAGATAAAAACTCATATTGGGCATAACATTTAAAACCGAATATCTTGATCTTTTTTCGGAAACGGGAACATCTACCAATTCTGGTTCCTCATGATCTGATCGAAATTTACTTCTGCGTTATTTATTGAAATTGGCGCCAACTTACAAAATGAGAGCGTGAGAGAAAGACTGAGAGTAATATATATTAAATAAACTAACGGAGCATATCTTCGCCGATATTTTCACTATAGATTTGAGATGATGTGTAAATCAATGAAGTCTACACACCAAATTTGATTGCTCTAGACTTGGGTTTACATATAGGAAGCAAGACAGATGGACTATATATATGCTATATTCAGGCACCTCAGATGATCTCACCTGTCTAACCAGACATAACCTAACCAACAAAATATATATAAAACTTCGCGGCATTCCGCCCTATCAGCCTATAAACGGGGGCGCTTTATAATCAATCTTTTGCCGGTTGTTTTTGCACAAAGTGGAAGCAATTTCTTATCAGTAGAAATACTTATTGAAAATGAAAACAACGAAAATGATAAAGCCAAAACAAAAGTTGCTAAACGAATCAACAGCTGATTGAAGCCACTTCTATATATATTTTTAATACAATGTTTTAATGTTCCTGTTCCTGTGCTAGTACCACAGTCTCTTGATTAGATTTAGGAGCGCTCAGCAGTTTATCGGTAAGACTATCCACCATTTCTAGGATATGACGTTGACGTTCCAAAATGCTTTGTAATTTCAATTTAGCCTTTAAAAATAAACAATCTTCATTCTGTGCTTCGTTGCAGGGAGTAAGATCCGTCTTGCTGGTGACCTCATTCAAGTTGGATAAACGTCTACCCGTACAAACAATATAACTGGGCTTGCCACAAAGATTTCGGGGAGCAGTCGTTGGTTCTTCTGTTTTGACAGTATCCTGATGTCGGGGCACGCATATCTTTTGCAAAACCTGCAGACAACCCTCTAGAGAATTTTCGATTTCATTGCACTGATCCATGGCCCGATCTAAAATTTCTTTGGTGTGTGACATGACGGTGTTGTTAAATGATTTTGAATGATGTTAATGTAAGTTCCCTGATGTAAATAGAAAAGGTAAGTATTTTCTTTCCTTAAAGTAAAAAAGGGGAAACTAGGTAGGCCACGAAAACTGTCGACACATCAAATTAGAACTTTCTTTAAAAGAAAAACTAGGTAGGCCACGAAAACTGCCGACACATAAAATTGAACTGGTAAATTCATTTCTCTCTGATCTGGCTAACTGAAAAGTCCTCAAAAATAATTGCTTAAAATTTTGTTGGAAATTTTATCTGAAGAGAATGCCAACATCTTTGCAACGCCAGTGCCAGCAACGTTGCGTGGCGACTGCGGTGCAGTTGAAGAGGGGTCAAGCCGTAACCCTGGTGAAGAAGCGTACGCCAGTTTTTAAGCCACAGAATCTGAACCTATCGGAGCGTCAGCATAAGCAGGATATGCAGAAGTTTGAGAATACGCGTGCCAAGCTGCTGAATCTACTCAATCGTCAGGAGAAGATTGAAGGCATTTTAGCGGTATCCCAAGCACGTATACATATGTTAAACATATGGCCGGAGGAACCATTTGAGGAAGAGAAAGGGTTGCCAAAGTCCTTGGAGATGGAGATGGAGCAGAAGAAGACTGAGGAATCTAGCCCTATAAGCGAGTCGCAAGATCTGGAGAATCAGAAGGAGCCGGAGGACCTCTGCCTTGCATTTGAAGGGCTGTTCATTAATTGAAGCCCGGCAACAACGCCTCAACAACAATAGAAACTCACATTTGGCGGGAGAGAGAAACTGCAAAAGAGCGCAACAACATTTGCCGGTAGCGCTTAGTTGTTTTTTTGCCGGCCAACACAAAAGACAAACAAAACCCCTTGCTCGCTCTCCCGCTCTCATATTGTCATCACCACACAAAACACCAATAAAAGCAAATTCAACTTTAGTCTCTGCGAACGCCTTTTCATTGTGTTAGGTTAAGAACTGATAAGGTGCCCTTTTCTGCTCTTATCTTATCGCCACATTTAAATGATTTATTTTATTTTTACAAAAAAAAAAAACATAGTTAACACAAATATTGGGTCACCTAACAAAAACTAAAAGCCGGTTTGGCTGGAGTGGGTTGCATGTGTGTGTGTGGACACACATTCGAGCGTGTACACATGTGGGTGAGCTTTGCTGTCGGCCAGGCAAGCCGGTTTTGGCTATGTAAATTTCGAGCACTACCCCATACTCCCAGTATTGAATGCCCCCGGGGCCCGGGCCAGACCAGACCAGACAGACAGCACGACAAGAGAAATAGAACGCAATAAATAAATATGTATGAATTAGACATCGGACTCTTTTTTTTTTTTTTGCAAGTTTTTTTTAAGTAGAGAAGAAGCGCTGACTAGCAGAGCATTTGGGATTTCCCCAATGACTTTTATGGGTATTTTTATAGACGAAAATTTTATGGATGGATTTCGATTAAGAATATATTGAAAAAAATCACATTATTAAACTCTTTAGTGGATAGTAGTGGTTGGGCCTTAATTGTCATAAAAAATGTTGCAAGCAAGGCTCAGTTTGGGAAAGCGTTGAGCCCAAGCTGGGACCTTTACTTACTTAGAAATATTACGTATAAAAACACTGGGCAACAAAATAAAGCCCTTTTCGGTTAATTGAAATAATGATGGTAATTCTTTATGATTTGAATCTGTTTGGGTAATATAAGCTCAAGCTGTACTTTCACTTGTCGAGATCGCAATGAATGATTGTTCAAAATAGTGTTGAATATTCAAATCAATGCTTATTCTCTCTTCAAGTGGCAATACTATGCGCAAAGGTGCTTTCTTATTCATTCCTACCATAACGCTCACGACAACGCCAACTACATAAAACAAGAAATACTAATCAATTTTTGATGTAGTTGTTGCAGAAACCAAGAGAATTGGTGACAAAATGGTATTTAAGTTGAAAATTCCTTCTTTAAATGTTTGAAAAAAAGGGACTCTAATTTATGCACTGAAAACTCATTTTCGATTTTAAAAAATATCTTCTGCGATTTTTTTTTTAATGTGGATTTGTTTACCCCGTTCGGTAGGAACACCCTTCAGTTCGGCTCAGCTCTGAATCATAGCTGAATCAGCCCTGAAATGGAAGGGCTGGTACTGAATTCATAGCATCCCTTATATGAGTTTCAGCCATGAATTTTACACAGACATGTCCTACTACGTCATGACCTTAGCTGATTTTAAGCATGATTTCAGTGCTGAATTCATGGGTAAGTTTCATGGGAAGTACTGAATCATGCCTGAAGAAATCAGTCATGAATTTAGTTATTCCTACTGCTCAGGTCTGACTTCAGCCATGAAAAATTCAGTACTGAAACGCAGAACTGCAGGGCACTTACATCTTAATAAATTTCTCAATTTAGAAACGTGAAATGCCATTAAGGAAGATATGAACCGAAAGTTTATTGAGTTTTCAATAATAAAAGTTTGAACATAACAAGCAAAAATTACTAAGAAAGATAGGGGAAAGTTAACTTAGGCTCGGCCGAAGTTTTATATACCCTTGCAGTTTGTTTTTCTAAATAAGACTACTCTTCGGATCTCACTTTTCTATGGGAGTTATACTATATAGATGTCCGATTTTGACCAAACTTAGTGCAATCTTAGAAAAGCATAACAAACTGTTAATTACGAAATTTGGAGGCGAACTTTTTTGTTTTTAATGGAAATGCCTCCAAAGTGCGTATTTCTTAGTTTACTTACCTTTCCCATGATTTCACTAAGTTTGGTTTAAATCGGATGACTATAGCATATAGCTCCCATAGGAACGATCGGTCGAAAAACTTGTTCGAGTGAGGAAAAATTTTTTGTTTTTAATGAAAACGTCCTTTTTATTGGCATACACTTATTTTATATATTTTGGACACATTTCTTCGAAGTTTTATCAAAATCGGGTTACTATAGCATACAGCTGCATGAATGATCGGTCGAAGAAGAATTTCTTGTGAGAAAAACTTATTTGTTTTAAATGGGATCGCCTTCAAATTTCGTAATGAACAGTGTATTATGCTTTTCCATGATTTTACCAATTTTGGTCGAAATCAGTAATCTATATAGTATAGATCACATAGAAAAGTATGGTCCAAAAAGAAGTTTTAGTTAGAAAAATTGTTTTGTTTTCAATGGAAGCTGCAAGGGTATACAAAACTTCGGCCGAGCCGAAGTTAACCTTCCCCTATTTTTGCCAATATGAAAATAGAGTCAGGTCAGAGAAAATAATTAAGAAAAATCGTCGCCATTCAAAATGATTTTCTAAAAAATCTTCAAAATACCTATTTGTCAATGGACTCAATGTTTCCCAGTTTCAGTATTAACCCATAGACTTTCTTCACCAACACATACCTTATTTTCATAAGAGAAATGTGAATTTTAGGTAAAGAAGACAGATCGAATATTCCTTAAATTTTGCAAATTTTTACGAAAAGATCAATTTTTTAAAATATTTTCAGCAAAACAGAATAAAACAAAATATTTCTACACAAATTTTTACAAAAAATACAAATATGTATCCACAATTCAACAATTCCGTAGCTCAACTGGGGACCGCGATTTTCATCTTCTAGTTTTCGACTTGTAAAAAATTTAAAAAATTCTTCAACTCAACAACTCCACAGCTCGATTTTTTTAAATCGATTTTCGAGCTCAGCATTCTAAACCAGGGCTGCAAGCCTCCTAAAAATTGGGTTCGAACCCGCGAAACTTTTCGGGTTCACGAAGCGGGTTCAGAAGCTCGCTGAACCCAGGTTCAGGTTCGAAGCAGGGTTCAGTCAAAATTTTCTTTTCGCTAATTTAGAAAACATGAATGTAATTTGAAGTAAAATTAAACAATTTATCACAGAAAATAAGAGTCTTGATGTTTTTAGTATTATATTTAAGCTTAGTTTAAGTTAAACATTAATATGTCTTCCAGTTTGCTTTCATCTATACTACTCGTAGCTTATTTAGCGCTATGCGCGCTCGACTTATACTTCTGTTGTAGGAACAGTTAATACATTCAACATCTGCGACATTTTAGTTTTCCCAAAACTTTAAAATAGAGTTTTGAGACAGTCTTAAAATTCCGATTTTATATTTGAGACTTTTTCATTATTATATTCATTCAACATTGCAATATGTTTCTTTGCAAGCTGTTTTTGTTTTTAGGTCAAAAATACTTGGTTTCTTGGATTCGAAAAAATACAGATGTAAGAATTGGGATTAAATTTAGGATGTGCGACGTTTTTCTAAGCACTTTAATAAGGTATTACTGTATTTTGCATAAAACTTCACACTAGCTTCACACAAGTATACCAAGTTGAGAAGAATTCGCTGGAAAAATTTTAAACCGAAACCGAATTCTTTCAAATTTAGTAATTGCTCGCACATTTTGTAGGTCCAAAGCGTTACGCAGTGAAGCACTGCTTTGTTAAGATTTTCCGATCAAAGAAGAGTTCGCAACGTTCTACGAAAAGCGCGAATCTTTGATATTTCTTACAAAAAAATCATTGGCGATCAATTTCAAAGTCTGCGCACCAAAATTTTGTCCTTGAACCGAACCTTTTTGTATATTTTCTTGCTCCGGTTCGGGTTCAGGTTAAGCCGGAAAAAAATTGTTTGCTCCGGTTCGGGTTCGGTTCCGACTTCCCAAATCACGCAGTCTCCGACTCCGGAGCTGCTCGACTCCGAACCGGGTTGCAGCCCTGATCTAAACTACTCTAAGGAAGTTCTAGTTTGGGCTGTAAGCTTTTAAAATGTACATATTCGATTAACGAAGCTATGTTTATTAGTCATATGACAAAATTTTAGAATCAAATTTACCTGGTCCTACTCGACGGCGGACACCAAAAGAATAATTTACGCGAAAAAGCGTTCCGCAGGAATCAAGTCAAAATCTGAACTTCTGAATTAAAATTTCTTACTTCTCCATCATATTTGTAATTTTTTAATATTGAAGGGACAAAAAAATTAGCAAATAACATTAGAATTAAGTCACACCAATACAAATTTGCTCTACTCTTAACGTTGGGTTAGCTTTCTGACAGCTTAGCTGGTCATTATATTTGCATTCCGACCACTTCCAACTTCTCTTTTTTTTTATTATTTTTCGTTGCACAATACTATAAATAGTGCGTTTGGACTTGCCCTCTTGGGTAAAATAGTTTACTGTAAGCACTTTACCTTTGTCAGCGTGCATTTCGAAAAATTTTTCAACGCGATCACGAAGACGTTCTTGGTCGGACGGCATGATGGCGACTACTTGTCAAAATTTTTGTCAGGGTGGCATGAAAGCGTGTTGACAGGAGAACAAAGAGAAAGAAATGTCATTTCGAAAGGTTTTATGTAAATGTATTTTGGAATCGGGGCGCTCGACTACAGCTCTCTTACTTGTTACTTAAATGTTCTAGGCATTACGGAAATTTTGTGAAGTTCTTAACGTCCTAGCACCTTTTTGGTGCTGAAATCAAACCGGTTGTCCGTTAATCATTATTAATACACATCGTTGAAATGCGATAAATAAATGCATAATCGGTTCGGTAAATTTTTAAATGGTAAAATTTATCATCAAACTGAAGTTAGCTACGAGGCCGATTTTGATTTCATTATTAGAGTGACCATTTGTCATACATTAACCCGGGTGTGGCTCAGCGGCTAGTGTGCGCGAACGCTGTGCAAGAGGCGTGGGTTCGATCCCGCCTCGGAACATCTAATGAAAAGTTGTTTCTTTGAATGAACTTACACACCCGGTTAGCCTCACTGCTGTTGGTGCCAGCTTTGTGGTAATAAGTCATGCAAAAGCTTCTCAAACTGCCTCAAACTGCTGTAGGTCTCTTTCTCTTGTGCGAAAATTACAAGCGCACAAGCCAAGAGATTGAGAGGACCTCGGCTTTGGCTTTTTGGGCCAAATGAATGCTTAATAGCCTTCCCTTGTGTTAATTAACAGAGCATTAACATTAATGTGAACATTTCAACATTATGTTAGCAAACAGCGCTTGCTGCGCAGAAAAGTATGCAGCACTTTTATGAAATTTATAAGTCTGCTTTTTATTTTCCGATCTTTATGAAGATGAGAGAGATTGCGAGTTTATAGATATAGCGAACAAAAATGTAAGTTTAAAATTTAAGATCGATATGGTTCTAGCTCTCCTAGTCTCTGCGATCTAGGTGTTCATACAGACGGACTGGCGGACGGACAGGACTAAATCAACTCGGCTATTGATGCTGATCAAGAATATATATACTTTATGGGGTCTGAGATGCTTCCTTCTGCCTGTTCCACACATTTGCACGACTTTAGTACTTTACTTTTCGAGTAACGGGAGTAAAAATATTCAACCAACAAATATTGCTTAGATTTCTATAAAAAATGGACTTATGGAACAGAAAGGATTTGCCCTCATTATAAATTTGTAGGTAATTTTTAAATTTTTAAAATTTTTGGAAAATTCAAGATGTTGATGGATAGATTTTATACCAAAACTTTTTTGAAATAATCAGTTGATACTACGTGTCTGCAGTATTGAAACCAAATTACCAATTATGTATGCAAATAATCCAATTTAACTCACTTAAGCCAAGTGGTGTTGTACCATCAAAGAGCATCATCGATTGAATCAGTTGGTTAAGAGGGGGTGTCCTGGGGGAAGGGATGAACAAAAAATTCAATGGCGTAAAGCTATATACCTGCTTTGTATATGCCAGGTAAAGGCGCGATTACCATATTTGTAATTTGCAATGAAAAGGCTTTTAATTTGATGTGAGAAAAAAGAAATAAAAACGCTCACGTGGTGGACACCACTCATGGCTGATGGCCTCTGGCTATGCTCAACTCCAACTCCCCCTGCCAGCCCACTTTCTCTCTATCTACCCAGTGTGCCGCACTTTTAGGCAGGATATGCAGATAACGGTAAATAAGTCTATATACCATTTTGCACATATGTATGGGGCAGAGTTGACTGTAGTTGTTGTTGTTGCTTAATTTACAGCCTTATGTCACTTTTGGTGCATTATACTTTTTCATTATCGCGCAGCACCCAAAACTCAGAGAGAGCAAAGCACTCACACACTCTCGCTCTCTCTCTGTCTCTGCCACTCTTTAGCTGTCTTTTTTCCTCTCTCGTGCTGGACACGTCCAAGTGGGAGGTAGAAACGGCCATCCGAAAACATCAAAGGGAAATGAGTTTTCATTTAGCCTCACACACAAAAGCGGAAATGAATCGAAATAAATAAATAAATTGCACCTGTAAGCCCCACCACCAACCCCTCCCCCCTGGTGCAGCATCCGTGCTGCGTGTATCCCTCACATAAAAGAGAGAGAGAACATGCGCAGAGAATGAATGCATCCAAATATCTAGCCGTCTCATTTCAACTTTCATTTGCCTGGCCCTCTCGTTTGCACGCGTCGTGCATTCAACCCGGCAAACGCATCTCTCCCACACCACCCCCCTCCTCCCCACCAGCCCGCCACCCACCCGACCCACTCCACCTGCATTTTCCTCTGGTTCGTTTGTTGTCTTTTCCCGCATTTTGTTTTGCTTTTGGCCTTATCAAACTTTGGCGCTCGTTTTCTATATTTTGTTTAGGTTTTTTGTTGTTTTTTTGCCACAGCTTTTTACTTTGACTTTCATTCAAGACGAGTCTTCGTCGCGTCGGGAGTCTCGTCGCGACACAGAAAAGCGCCAGCAAAAAAAAAAAATAGAAAGAAAAATAGAAAACAGAAAACGGAAAACTCTCGTGGCGAGAAAATAGATCACAAAATGGTTAACAAAACCAACAACGAGGTCGCAGGCAGTTGCCAGATTTCTAATGAAACATTAAAGTTAGCTAGGCAGTCAATTTTGGGAAGGGAGTTTTTGATGGCAATAGCGATTTGTTCAAAATTGTTTGTTTTTTACAAAATTATTCGATTGTAGAGAAAAATTTGAACCTTGAATAAACTTACAACTTTCATAGGATTTCAGTAGGTTAGGTTAGTTTAGGTTGAGATAGCAGAGAGCGCCAAGTCGCTCTCCCATTTAGGCCTCTTTGGGCCCATTGCGAAGCCATTCAGTAAAGGGTTATTAATTTAGAGCAGGGGTGCCCACACAATGCTTATGGCAGTGCAGTCCCCATTTCATATCGCTCACTTACTTCAATTCTGCTTTTAAAGTTCTTCATGGATTAATCATTTAAAAGCTATCACTGGTTGTGGTGCAGCGGGTAGTGTGTGTGCCTTAGTGCGTACGCCGTGGCGATAAGGTACCATAAGAAAACTTAGCAGAAACTATCATAAATGATTGCTCTTAAGGCGTACATAATAAATAAAAAACAAAAAATTTTAATTGAGTGTTAAACTTTCCACAAATATTACGTATACGACACCTACGCTTCATCGAAATATCGACAACGAATTCTTTGCATCATTTTAAAAGTTAACAATTTGAATTTACTCGAGCAAGAAATAAATATGGAGCAGGTATCGAATGAATTCTTGGTGGGCCAAATTTCGACGAGGCGAGCCTGCTTCCAACAAAGAGGTGCGTTTTATCCCTGCTCTCTTTTGGGGCCAATTTTTTAAGCCTCTCTATTTCGGAAAGTAAGACTTATGTCAGGAGTCAGCATGGACCACGACCACGAGCGGAGTTCCAACTAGTCCTTTCCAACATATTAAAATTCTAAGTATAAGGCTGCAGTGATTTATATTACAAAATTGCAAATGAGTTCATATAAACTAAAGCCAAAATAAAAACAAAACAGCATTTAATTTTTTACACATAAAGGGATGTGCTTTGAAAACTTCAATTAAAATTTATATATTTCTCCTCTATGCCAAAGGTGCCAAGAGTAAAACGTGTTAATGCAACAGCTCCTACTCTATAAAGTATATATATTCTGTATCAGCCGATTCGATATAGCCATGTCAGACATATACTGTAATCTGCTTTATTTATCGATCCTTATAAAGCATCGCCTCACTTATAAGGTATTAGTTATTTTCAAAGTAACTAGTAGAAATTGGCCGGGGGTTCGAACCCGTTGTAAAGTCTAAGGTTCGGTTTCCGGCTCCCTAGAACCCAACGTTTTGGTTCGAGCCCCGGCTTTGCTTCATCATAAAAGAATACTTTGACATTCGGCTAATAATAATAACACAAAATTCTGTAGTTAAATAATTGTAATTATCAAATCCATAAGCTGTCACTAACAACTTTTAAGAAGTGTTCATCTATACTAGCTCTTAGGTCAGAAAGAATTAACTTCAGTGTTGAATGTTTGTTTGTTAACCTGATACCTTAGTTGTAAAAACGGCTGGTATAGTCATTGTTTTTAAACTCTTCTTAATTATGGTCTTTCCAGACTTTGAAAACATTTGTCGATGTATGTGCACTGGGACAATTCTTAAAGGAGTTTATCTGGGGTGATATGGAAATCTCTAGTGATATGGAAATCTCCAGTGATTTTCGTATCAATGATTGCATTTCAACCTTTATATGTAAAGTTACATCAATATCTTCGGTTGCTAGATCAGATGGTGAGTATTAAGCGATTTGGAACATACTTCCTAGATCTACTTGGCCTTGAACAGTCGGTTTCATTCAATAACCAAGCATTTTTCTGTCACTTCAAGTGCCTACATATAAATGCAAGCAGTTTTAGTTCGAAATACAAGCGTTTGTTTGAAACCCACTAGAGATTTCAGGGGCACCCCCAATAACTTCATTCACTGATTTTATTTCTGATATTTGATAAATGCTTTCATCAAACTTCTCTTCTTCGCAATCAGACGTTGAGTTATTTGAAGTCGCATTTTGAAAACCCTCATTTAGCGTGTCTTTTTCACGCACTAACATGTCTGCATACTGTCTTGGGTATGTTAAAAACAATTTTTTCAACGGTTATGATAAGCAAGGGCAACAGTGCGTATGAGAAGCCCAAGCTATTTTAGCTTACCTTTTTATATTCTGTACCAAAGGTACATAGAGAATAATAAGTTTGTGCTAGCCATGTCCGTCTGTCCGTCTGTCTGTCCGTATGAACGCACAGATCTCAGAGAAGGTAAGAGATAGAGGCTTGACATGTACGGGACATATGCTTCTAATACTTGCAGGCAGATCAAGTTTATTTTCAATTTTTGCCACGCCCCCTCACGCCACCGCAAATTGGAAAAATCGTCATATCTTCCACAGTTTTATAGATAGAAGGTTCGTTCCTTCTGGACATATTTAGTAATCAGGATCACTTATCGATCCGACAAAGGAATGGTAAAGATCGGATGAACGGCTGTCGAGTCATAAGGAAAACAAACGATTATGAGCAGCACCGGTCGCAAAGGTGATGGGCAGCACTTCACAGGTACAGAGTATGTTATAGTCGGGCTTGACCGACTTTCTTTCTTGTTTTTATAGCCTTGCAGAGGGAATTAAAAAATTGTGCGGATGTTTGTAACGCATTGAAGGAAGCAACTCTGACCACATAAAGTATATATATTCTTTATCAGCATGACGATCTAAGTTCATTTAGCCTTGTCCGTCTGTCTGTTTCTATGCTATCTCCTCCGTCAGTTTTAAAGCTTTCCTCACCAAACTTTGCACGAAGTCTTTTGGTACAAATACGCTGCACATCGGAACCGGCCGGATCGGATGACTATAGCATATAGCTGTCATAGGAACGATCGATCGAAAAACTAGTTCGAGTGAGGAAAACTTTTTGTTTTAATAAAAACGTCCTTTTTATTGGTATATTCTTATTTTATATACTTTAACACATTTCTACAAAGTTTTATCAAAATCGGATGACTATAGCATATAGCTGCAGTATGAATGATCGGTCGAAAAAGAAGTTCTAGTGAGAAAAACTTTTTTGTTTTCAATGGGTTCGCCTCCAAATTTCGTAATTAACACTGTATTATGCTTTTCCATGATTGGTGGAAATCAGACATCTATATAGTATAGATCCCATAGAAAAGTAAGGTCCAAGAAGTAGTCTTAGTTAGAAAAACTTTTTTCTTTTCAGTGGAAGCTGCAAGGGTATACAAAACTTCGGCCGAGCCGAAGTTAACTTTCCCCTATTTTTTTTTTATAAGTTTACTGAAGTTCAAAATAATACAAAATCTTGGCTCAAACAACACTCTGAGTAGTGCTCAATAAGTGAAAAAGTAGCTGTAAAATATGTATTCAATAGCTTCGTGATGATAAATGCAAATTATATTCTGTTTCATGGATACTTAATTAAAGACATTAATACCAGGGATGCAAACCACTCGAAAAAAAGTACTGGTTCGGTTCAGTGGTTCACGCAGTTTTTGAACCGCCGGTTCGGCTCATTACATGGTTTTTGGAGCTAACTGAACCGCGGTTTCGGTTCGGTTCAGTGGTTCATAGAGGCAGATTATGAAATGTTATGATTTCTGACTTAAGGTGACTTTGAATTCATATAAACCATTTGAATTCTGATTTATTATTGAACTTTAACTAATCCTCGACCTTGAGACGGCTAACAATCACTTTGACTAAAATCAAAACTTGGTCGTTAACCCCATATACATGCAAAAGCACCAGTCACGGTGAAATTATTGTTCTAAAAAACTGAACGGTTTCTCTAAAAAAACATACAAAAAATACCTTGGTATTTATAAAGAGCAAAGGAAGCCCCTTTAAAATGTATTCAAGAGAAAAGCTTGCCCAGTTATCTTGTCTGTTGCGTTGTCCACAGAAGTTTAACAACTGCCATTAAAAAAAAAAAACAAATACGACATTTGGACACATCCCCCAGCACCATTGCAATAACTGCTGAGGAAGCTGTAGCTATTAATAGACGCATATGAACGTAAACATGAAAAATACTTATGATTCCCAAGTCTTTAAATAGGTAATTTTTAATGGCTGTTGGTGTGGAAAGCGACTAAAATCTCACTGACGAGTCCAGGTTGGTTCCGGACGAAACCGTGTCATTGTTGTTGATTTCAAATTGATTATAGAATTAAAATCAATCCTCGACCTTTAGACGGCTAACAATTACTTTGACTATTTGAATATCTTTAAAATCCTAAGAGAATGTCTAAAATTTGTGATGTTGGATTTGCTGGACTCGTCTATAAGGTCCTTTCGAAACAGAGAATGTCGGCTAGAAAAGAATACGTACCATGCATCTCACACACCCTTTTAATCGTATGAGAAAAAACTCACCTCACTAAGATTAAATTTAGATGAAGAAGTACTATACAAAATTGATAATATTGTCCAGTGGAGGACGAAAATTCAAGAAAAGAAAGCAGATTCATGACAGATATATTAAGAGATCGGCGGGCAATGCGGGACATGTTACATGTTCTAAAATTAGTGTCAAGTCATCCATAAAGGTTATATCAATCCTTCATCTACCTTGTAGAAGGTTCGGTTCATCGGCTGGAATATGCGGTTCGGTTCGGTTCAGAACCGGTTTGCATCCCTGATTAATACCCAAGTTGGAGAATAGGATACTCTTAAAAGCAAATAAAAATATTTTATTGAACCGAACCCTTAAAAGTGTCACTGTATTCCGGATAAGACTAGGGCTCAAGCAATAAAAACTGATTTGCTTCGGTTTAAGTTCGGTTCGGGTTTGTATGAGAAAAATTAAAGAAAAAATAAAAAAATTAAAATATTTTTGTAGCATTTAAAAGAAAGTTTTTTTTGATCTGGTTTAGATTCGGGCAACCGAATCTTCACTTCTTGACTTAGAATTTTCAAAAACGTGCTTTATATTGACCACATATATAATAGAACTAGATCCATTAGGCTTACCATAGCTGAGCCCTTTTGGTAATTCCAAAACTTTTTCACGTATCAATTTATTTCATTTTTTTGACTGAATTTTATTTTTGTTCCTTTTTTTTGTGTTATTTTCTATGCCAAAAAATCCGCACAAAATTTGTTGTTTTGTTTCGATCGCGAGAGCGGAGTTTTCTAAACTAATTTTGTTAATCAGATGCATCGAGCATCAGAGCCAGGCTAACAACTAACGACAACAAAACCACAAAAATAGCTCATAAACATGCGAAACAAAAAACAACGACGTCGACGTCGGCGTAATAGAGAAATAGGAGAGCTGCTATCACCCATTCCACCAGTGGGGTAGGCTTAGGGTTGTGATTACACAAACAAACACACTCACACACACACACACACACACACATTTATGCACATTCCATTCACTAGGGAGTAGAAGGATTAACCCGCTTAGGCTTAGTTCAAACTCATTTACTCACTTTTAATTTTCATGTTTTTCGAAAGGGGGTTTTCCGTCCGAAATTTCCACAAGTGCCGAGCCAAAGTTGTAATTTGATACTAAATCAGGCAAAATAAAACTTATGCGACTAAACCGAAAATTTTGAATGTGTGTTGCTGTTGACAAAGCATTTTCGAAACTGATTTTTGTTGCCCCGCCAGCTCGGCAAACGCACTGACGGCAACAACAACAACAACACAACTGCCACTGCAGCATGCGAAAAAAACTCATTATGAGAGTGCGTTCGGTGCAGTGCGCGCCAAACCACAAAAGTGGGTGGGTCGGTCGAGCCCGTCAATAATTAGCAGCCCTATTAATACAGAATGCACTGGCGGCAACTGCACAACTCTCTACTGGATCAAGTGGGTGGCGGGAGGAGTTCTACATAGAGATGGGTCTGTGAGCATATGATGGGAGCACGTGATTTACTGGAAATGACTAACAAGTATTGTGGTTGGCTGCCAAGTTTGGGAGCAGGCAAAACGAGGTTACAGAATGTTAAAATTTTTAGCCTACTTTTGGCCACCTAAAAAACTTTAATTTTATAGAAAACTAGAACTTATTTTCTTTGGCTTCAAATTTTATAATTTATCAAGTTATATAGTCTAACAGTCCAGTTCTTGTTCAATTAAAACAAGTAAGAGCGTAATAGTCGAGTGCCCCAACTACAAAATGTGTGTGTTTTCATTAAATTTCTACGAGGACATAATAGAATTCCTTTTGTATTATGGATAAGAAAATTTCAAAAAAAAAAGTTTGAACTCAAATATTTTCATACTCATAAGCTACATCAAAATTTAAATAATAAAATGTGTCGGGTGGTCAATTTTTTAAACTCTTTCAAACTGTTTCGATTTCAATAAAATGACACATCCGCAGAGGGCCAAAGCCGAGCCTCTCTCAATCTCTTGGCTTGTGCGCTTCTAATTTTTCGCACAAGAGAAAGGGACCTACAGTTTAACGCCGAATCTGAACGGCAGCTTGAGAAGCTTTTCATGGTTAATTACTACAAAGCTGGCGCCAACAGCAGAGAGGGTTGGCCGGGTGTAAAGTTTATTCAAAGAAAAACCTCTTGCACGACCTCTTGCACAGCGGTCGCTCACACTAGCCGCTGAGCCACCCGGCCACCAAAATGTTGTTTTTGGCGCCATAGTTTCTTTGTTGTAGCATGCAAAACGCAAATGCAGAAAACAGTCGCGAGCAAGTTTTGTCGCGACGGCGCTGCCGTCGACTTGTGCTTTTGATCGAAAGCAGCAGCTCCAACTTGCGCTCCTGATCGAAAACAGTGGCAAGGCAATTTAGAAAAATCACAAGCCGACGACTGCTGCCGCAGCTTCGCTTTTTTCAGAAATACACCCAAAAAAATTGGTATCAATATCAATTTAATACTCTTTGTCTCAAATTGAAACTAATTCTAGTATCGTTTTTTTGGTATCAATATAGTCCTAGAGAGTATCAAAATGGTCTTTTGGATATTAATTATCGTTAGAATATTAATTTGATATGCAATAGTATAAATTTGAAACATAAACATTTTTATGATAGTTCGAAAATTCGGAAAGACGTGCTCGTATGTGAAAAGAAGCCCATCAATAGTAGCGCTTCACATTTAGTGTTTTGATATTAATGCAAACACATCGGTAATTCGCTAAAAGTAAAGTTCAAAGGAAAAGGTGCATTTTGAATTTTGTTGAAAAGTACTTATTTATTCAGCAATATCCATTTTGTCCCCTTCAAAGTAATCGCCCTCGGATATAAAACACTTGTGCCAACGCTTTTTCCAATACTCGAATAACTTCTGAAATACGCTTTTCGGTATGGCCATCAGCTCGTTCTTCGATTCTGACTTGATCAAATTGATACTAAAAAAGGAATACAAAATAGTGTCAGCTTAATACTAGTTAGTATCAATTTGATATCTTCGAAATATCATTCTAATACTTTCGAAAATATCAACTTGATACTTGGAGTATTAAGGGGGTATTGCTGGAAGGATATTTTTTGACCTTTTTAAAAAAAAATCTTATTTGAAAACGGAAATAGTTATTTAAATTCTGTTTTTATTTTATTGTATTAAGAACATATTGAATTAAATAAAAAAATTTAGTTTTCCTTTGTACGAGGGCTGTTCAAAAAGTTGTCGGCCTTCAAAGTTGGACGTCGAAAAAAAGGTATACTGCTGGCGGCACGGATAACTCCACTTCGGATCATCTGAATGGAAAAGTAAACGGCGTTAGATTCAGAACAGATGTAATTCGGGCCCCAAATTCAATCATAATTTTGCGATTTTTGTTACAAAAGGCGGGTATTAAAAAATGAAAAATCAATTTTGGTCAATTTTTTTTAGTTTAGTGTAAAAAAAAAAATAGTAAAAAAATTTTTAAAATTATGATTGAAATAGGGGCCATAGGGATGACAATTTTGGCGATTGCACTTTGTTTCATCAAAATCGGTTCAGAACGGGCGCAATCAGTGCCGCCAGCTCGGAAAACGTGGTTTCGAGATAAACGCGTTTAAAGTTTGCAGTTGCTAGGCAAGTCGAGCCACTTGGGGTCATTAAAAGTGCTATATCTTCTTAAGTATTTCGAATTTCAAAAAATCCTTCTAGGACGATAATCTCAAATATCCAAACTATAAAAATATGCAAAAAAAATCGAAAAAAAATTTTTGCCTAGCAGCAATACCCCCTTTAAAGAGAATTTGATACATTCAAATACAAAATAGTGTCATTTTGATGACTACTTTTTTTTGCAGCGTCAGAAGCAGAAGAATCAAAAGCAGATGAAATGAAACTTATTGCTGTTCTCTTAACTAACCTAACCGTGCATGAAATAGTGAGTCATTAATAAAAATAGGGGAAAGTTAACTTCTGCTCGGCCGAAGTTTTGTATACCCTTGCAGCTTCCATTGAAAACAAAAAAGTTTTTCTAACTAAGACTACTTTTCGGACCTTACTTTTCTATGGGAGCTATACTATACAGATGTCCGATTTCGACCAAACTTAAAAGAATCATGAAAAAGCATAACAAACTGTAAATTACGAAATTGGGAGGCGATCCCATTGAAAACAAAAAAGTTTTTCTCACAAGAACTTCTTTTTCGACCTATCATTCCTACTGCGGCTATATGCTATAGTCATCCGATTTTGACATAACTTTGTAGAAATGTGTAAATGTATATAAAATAAGTATATGCCAATGACAAGGTCGTTTCCATTAAAAACAAAAAAGTTTTTCTCACTAGAACTAGTTTTTCGAGCGATCGCTCCTATGGGAGTTATATGCTATAGTCATCCGATTTTGACAAAACTTTGTAAAATTGTGTGAAAACATAACAAATGAATAAATGCCGATTTTTAGATCATTTCCATGGAAAACAAAAAAGTTTTTCTAACTAAGACTACTATTCTGACTCTACTTTTCTATGACAGCAATACTATATAGATGTCCAATTTCCACCAAACTTTGTGAAATTATGGGAAAGCATAGAAAACTGAGAAATACGAAGTTTGGAAGCGTTTACATTGAAAACAAAAAGTTTCTCTTACTAAAACTAGTTTTTCGACCGATCGTTCCTATGACAGCTATATGCTATAGTCATCCGATCCGGCCGGTTCCGACAAATGCGCAGCGCATATGTACCAAAAGACTTCGTGCAAAGTTTGGTGAAGACAGCTTTCAAACTGACGGAGGAGATAGCATAGAAACAGACAGACGGACAGAAGGACAGACGGACTGACAGACGGACAGGGCTAAATTAACTCAGCTCGTCATGCTGATCAAGAATATATATATTTTATGTGGTAGGAGATGCTTCCTTCAATACGTTACAAACATACGGACAATTTTATAATACCCTCTGCAAGGGTATAAAATTAGAGGTTTTTCTCATTCTCGCATTCTAAAAAGTCGTGTTAGAAAAAGCAATAAGTCAAAACTCCTATCAGATCCTGCTCTCGAACAAAATATAAATTCTTGTTTAGACACTTCTTCAAAACATTTCCAAAAATTAGCTGCGAATAGCTGCAGATTCAGTTTCGGTGTTGATTTTTGTGCCAAACTGATTTTTGTGCCGAACTGGTTGATCCAGCGGACTGGGAGCTTGACCAAGTAGTGTCTAGCCACGATGTACACTGGTCCAGCGGGGCGAAATTTGGTCCAAAAGTCACACTTTTTGTTTGGGAAACTGACAGAGTTTTGGCTGGTTTGGAATAGAAAACCCCCGATTACTGACTTGCACCCGAATCAAATACGTCTTTTTAAGGAACTTCTGCGCAGCATCAAAATTCTAAAACTCAAAATTCTAAAACTCAAATTTCTAAAAACAGTTTTAAAGACCATTGCAATATTGTTATATTCCAAGAAATATAAAATGAGCCACTATAGGAGAGAATCCTAACTGCATACCTCAAAAACTCAGCAAACGGTTTGGTTCGGAGATTCGATCTGATATTTAGTATTTCAAATGTGCTTTTCACGCTCCCATCTTTACTTTGGGGCGTTCACCACCCAATGCGTGTCGATTGAATTTTTTATATTCCACTTTTGCATATTGTGTATTTTTTTTTTTTACATGTTAATTTATTCGATTATTTTGTTGTTTGTGCGTCGACGTCATCAACATAATCAGGCTTCAGTAGCAACCACTGTCGACGTCGACTGCAGCTGCTGCAGCTACGCATTAATGCTGACACAGCCATAAGGAGTAGGGAGGAGCGGGAGCAAAAGCAGCTTCCGTCTGACTGTCATTTCATTCGTTGCAATGTTTTTTAATTCTTTTTAGATGCGTTTCGAAAATAACAAATAAAAAACTCCACATGAAAATCATTCACAGTTGGGCCAATATTAATTGAACGCTCGATAATTCTGTATGAATCCTCAGAGAACCGGTACGAAATATCAGTCTATATAATATCTGTGGGGAACATACGTGAGAAAACACCTCCTAATTTTGGGATAACCCATCCTCAAGGTCGATAAATTTGAGACAATCTGATAGAACTAAGAGTTGCTAACTTAATGGTCTAAAAAAGTTGGGATTTACTTTCTATTTTTTGAAAAAATCCACCCACAAGGTCAAAGATGAGGGATCAAGTCCAATCGTTTTTTAGGTCGAAATGAGGTTATGTACCATATTAATCGGCATTTAAGCCTTTAACTTGAGAAAATCCAATTTCAAGGTAGGAAAATGGAAATCCAGGACAAATGGGGAATGGGGGTTCAAGGTTAAATGTTTCTGAAAAGGGACGACATATGTTAAAATCGGTTTGTAAGCTCTACGGAAGAAATTAATTGAAAATTGCTTTTCAATGGGGGAAAAATCCTTCTTAAGGCTCTTAAATAAATTTGTCTATTGCGGTCCTACTTTTGTTCAAACATTTCGAATGAAGCTTTGCTAAATGGCCTGTACTAGGGTCGCATCATGTTAAAAATGGTACAAGGTACACGAGATATCCATTTTCAACTTGCCCAGTCCAGACACCAACTTGTACATTCCATTTTTTCGTGTTTTGTCCATTTTGAGCCATAAAAAAGAAATTATAATAAAATTTATTATTAATTTTAATTTTGTTTTATTTTCTGCACGCACCCAAAGCCGACCAACCAACCGAAATGCAACCCACCGAAGCTGAAGCCATTTTTCCCTGGGGGCGGGACAACCGCAAGCACGCATCGCCAGCCATTCCATTACATTTTTTTGTTTTTGTAGCCTGATGTGGCGCTTTATGCGATTTTATTGTCATTTTTGCGTACACCATTCCAGAATGTACATAAACTTTTATATATGAACATATAAATGAGCATACGCAGCTCCGGAATATGTAAAGCGAAATGTTTGCAGCTCATATACATATGTACCTGTATCTCACCTCGCTGGTATGGCAGAAATGCCTAATGAACATATTATGTACAAATATTGCACAGTCCACTCGATATTTAAGAAGTATAAAACTATTTTGCAGTATTTTTTATCAAGTAATGCGATGATTCGATGTCAAAAATAGTAATTTAGTTGAAAATCTGTTCCTTCCTGCCTCAATATTGTGGGCAGTGGTCGTTGCATATTTACGGAATATGCATACCAAATTTGGGATCTGTGGCTCCGGATATTTACCGGATATTTACAAAAAAAAAATATCAACATCGATAGTTCTTTCGATATTGAAGAAGTATAATTTCGATATTAATATTTTGTAGTAAAAAAGTCCATCAGGCCTGTTCCCGTTTCCGAGTGGAATGAAAAAGTAAAACGATCGCAATTCCGAATCGTTTTCATTTTGGTGTTCCCGTTTCCGAGGGAAATAGAAATCGATTTTCTTTTCGAATGAAAGTTCGAATCGTTATCGAATTTTAATTCAGCCATAAGGCAGCATTGACAATTTCGATCAGCACTGCGCATGCGCTGATTCAGAATTGCGAACAGCTCGGTTTCATTTCGATCGTTTTCTTTTCGTTTACATGCAATTTCTGACGTACAAATGTAACAAAACTGATTTTAAATCGAATTGAAGGCTCGTTATATCTATAGATACTTCAAAATCTTCACAATGTTTGACATGTTAAAATAAAAATACTTGCAGGATGCAAAGAATCAGAGTTGCCAAGAAAATTGGCATTTACTTTTCAATCCACTGACTCTTAGGCAAAACGTTTGAAACCGAATAACTTGATCGTTTTTCGGAAACGGGAACAGCTACCAATTCCGATTCCGCATGATTTGATCGAAATCGAAAACGGGAACAGGCCTGCATATCTTCGATATTGTAAGCTTATAGCGATATCTTTAGAATAAAAAGGAATATTTAGGTAATTAAAGATGTCATTTGACTCATATAAAAAACTATATTCCTACTGCGTCCAAAATCTAGATTTCAAAACTTCGAAGCATTACAAAAAATTCGGCTCGGCCGATGTTTTGTATACCCTTGCAGCTTCCATTGAAAACAAAAAAGTTTTTCTAACTAAGGCTACTTTTTGGACTTTACTTTTCTATGGGATCTGTACTATATAGATTTCTAATTGCGAAAAAACTTAGTAAAATCATGGAAAAGCATAATACACTGTTAATTATGAAATTTGGAGGCGATCCCATTTAAAACAAAAGAGTTTTTCTCACGAAAACTTATTTTTCGACCGATCATTCATACTGCAGCTATATGCTATAGTCATCCGATCCGGCCGGTTCCGGATTTGTACCAAAAAACTTAGTGCAAAGTCTGGTGAGGATAGCTTTAAATCTGACGGAGGTGATAGCGTAGAAACAGACAGACGGACGGACGGACAGACGGATAAGGCTAAATGAACTCAGCTCGTCATGCTGATCAAAAATATTTATACTGTATGTGGTCGGAGAACCTTCCTTCAATGCGTTAAAGACATCCGCATAATTTTATAATACCTTCTGCAAGGGTATAAAAAAACTTTTTCATTAGATGTTCCGAGGCGGGATCGAACCCACGACCTCTTGCGCAGCGGTCGCGCACACTAGCCGCTGAGCCACCCGGCCATAATATACATTAAAATAATATAAATCTATACATCTATATAAAATTGAAAGTATGTTTGTATGTTTGTCCGTTGTGGGCGTCTAAGCCGCTGAACCGATCTTTACGAATTTTTCACAGAATGTTCATGTCGATCAGGAAAGTGTATTAGGCTATGTATCATGTCTGTGAAATTGTCCAAAAACAGCGAAATTTGCAAAATTATACCGTTCATTCGATTGCAATGAAAATGTGGGAATGGTTGAACGCTTGCCCCGGAAGGTTTCTGAGTTGGAAAAATTTGCGGAAAACTGTCCAAAAACTGCGAAAATTGCAAGATTTAAGTTTTCGCAAAAACTTTGGGAAATTGATCGACGCTTGCCCAGGAAGGTTTCCAAGTAGAAGAAACCGCGAAATTTGCAAAATGTTCCTTTGTTATAAAAATTTGGAGGATTCTGATTTCAAGAAATGGGCGGGAAATAATCCAAAAACCGCGATAATTCAAAAACTATACCGTTCCTCCGATTGCGATGAAATTTTGGTCAATGGTTAGACGCTCGGCCGCGAAGGTTTTTAGGGTCCAAAAATTCCGATTGCAATCAATCTTTGGGGAATGACTTGAAAGCTTGCTCGGGAGGGTTTCTAAGTTGAAGAAATTTGCAGAAAAATGTCAAAAAACCGCGAAATTAAAATATTTGCGGTTTCGGTAAATCTTTGGATAGTGGTTCGACGCTTGCCCAGAAAGGTTTCCAAGTAGAAGATATGGGTTCGATTTAGAAGAAGCTTTAACGAATGGTTGTACGCTAGCCCGCGAGGGTATCTTAATTGAAGAATTGGGCCGGAAATGGTCTTAAACCGCGAAATTTCAAAAACTTTACCGTTCTTCCGATTGCCACAAAACTTTGGGCAACGCTTGCCCGCAAAGGTTTCTAAGGTCCAAAAATTGCGAAATTTGCAAAATAACATTACGGTCAAAAAAGTCACAAATTTGCAAAATATTCTTGATTTTAGATTATCATGAAGACGTTTATATAGAGAAAAAGATCGAACGGTCCAAAATGTTTATACCGACATGCAGCCTGCACTAGATTGAATATAATCCCTCTCTTAAGAATCATAAGATCCCGGGAGACGCCGGGTATTCAGCTAGTATAATATAAATTAAAGAGCATAAAATTTGCAACAACTTTCATCTATAACATTTAGCTGTGCTACAAACTTAACAGAACCATTGCTTCACAAACTTCAAATCGTTCCGTTAGTTAATAGTTAAAAGGTCTTTGCTGTGCAATAAATGAAATTACCACTGAGAATTTTGTTTATACAAATAATGAACATTTTTTTTTCATCATACTGTAAAAAATTGCCCAAAATGCAGGATGAGGCTTAAATCTTCTAGGTCTTTAAAATACATTTTTGATCGTACATAGCTTAAAAACTATTGACCGCACAGAAACTTTGTGAAAAAGTTGTGGTAATGTTATTATCTATCACTTTGTGTTTGAACATTTTTGTCTAAAAGCAATAGTTTCAGAGATACAGACCAATTCGTGTTTTCAAATATGGCGGCCATTCCCAATGATACAAATTTGAACTTAAGACTTTTGGACAGCCCCTTACCACATATCAAATATGTGGCTGGTCAATATTTCATGCATTGAAAAATTCTAACTTGACTGGACTATAAGTTATGTTAGAAAAGGTGAAAGTAAATCTCGTATATTTACATATGTGCGTTAAAGGTAAGGCGACCTTTCAAAATTCAGAGACCAAGACTATTAGTAAGCTATTGCTTAGTAAGCTTGCCTCGTTCTTCTGATCACAATATGTCTAAAATTTGACAGAAAATACAGACAAAAATGTGTCATCTATCTAGAAAACTTCGAACCAAAACCTTAGTCAAGTATAAAATTATCTTTACATTCTTAGTTTTAAAATCTGTGAGGAGGCTCTACGAATTAGCCGTTGTAATTGTCTTTTCATAAAATGTAATTAAAATAAGAAACCAAAAACCATTTTTTTGAAACAATTTCTTCATAATCAAACCCTTACAATGACTTCATAATAAATATTTACATTAATTCACACCTCTTCCTCTATCGGCTATAGGAAAGTACATAAATTTTCGACCCTCAGACTGCTCAAAAAGTTATTTTACAAATATTATGTACAAGCATCTCCCTGGGATAATAATGTCATAAGTACATAATTCACTTTTATGTTATTTTATCCAATCGCTGTGAACATTGTAATTAATATTTAATTTTTTCTCCCATGACAGTTTAATTAATTAGCCAGACTGGTGGAGGAAGCAGGGAAGGGCAGGTTATGACAATCATCAGTAAAAGTCTCGCTCATTGGCTAAAGCAACTGATTGGCTGGCATTTGGCAGATTGTAATGTTGCATTGTTGCATTTAGATAAACATATTTCCTCATGACGATTTCCACATGGAAAAATGATTTTCCTGTTTAAAAATTAAGTACAGTTTTGTGCATTGAGCAACAACCCACAGAACGTCAACCATTTTCTGGAATGATTTATGTATAGATTTTATACATTTACATATCTTGAATACTACTATTATATAGAAATCTATATTATTGAAGCAAATTCGCAGACAGAATCAATAAGCAGGGGCAAAACTGAATCATTTGAAAACAGGTTAGATCGTCTCTAAAGGGCTCTGTTGCACATGACCAAAGAGGTAAGAGAGCTAACTAAAACACTCAAGGAGTCGGCAGAAACAATTGAATGCCTTAAGATGATTATCCTGAGGCTCGACGAAACTAATCCTTAAACGATTTTCATCTTAAGCCTTACTGATGGTAGCCCACTGCACTCAGAGAAAAAAAAGAATTTTATACTTGGAACAAGGATGTTTGATGTCAGAAGTTCGATAAGAAAGAAAAGTATTGATCCAAGAGCGAAGTTCTTGATCAAATTATGAATTTTTAATACCGTTTTTCCTAATAATTGAACCACGTACGAAACATTCTCAGATCAAGTAGAAACATTATTGAATCAAGTGCTAAACGTACTCAAATCCTAGATTGCTCATTCTTTAATCAAGAGCATAGTGCATGGTCTAAAACCAAGTTTGTTCGTTCTTGTATCAAGAGCTCATAAGGTTCAATAGGAAACCTAGATGAAATGACCGGAACACCTTGATTGACTTCGTACACGGTTCGAAAGCTAAGAAAGCAAAATAATTTGAGAAGTTTTTCCAAGGATAAATATTATTTTTCAGCCGATCTAAGCTCGATTGTAAGCTCTTTGGCCAAATAAGTTGGAAAATAGCCCCCAATATGAAAAACAAACACTTTCGAGGTTGAAAAATGAGGGAAATGGGGCTTGGATTAAATGTTAATTTTGAGCAAATGTGAAGGGAAAATTTTTCCAAATATTCTTATCATCATTTCGCAAGACAATAGTTGCTCAAGGCTCCTTTATGACAAAACCTGGGACATTTTTCATTCTCCCCCTTTCTCTCTCGACCACTAAGTGATTAACCAGGGACCCTCCTCTCCAAAAAATAAGAGCAAATAGTAGCAGCCGCATCTGCAGCTGAAGTTAAAAAATAATAAATACACGTTTATTTGTTTGGTTTTCCTTTTGTTGCGTGCTGAAAACTCAAGGGCGTAGTTTAACTTTTGCTATAAATACTTGAAATTTTACCCCTTTGGCAGGCTAAGTCTCTGTAGTTCAGCAGTCAACCAGATATTCTTTACTAAGGTTCAAATTTTCAATGTTCAATAGTTGAGCGTTCGAGAAGTATTCCCATGTGTTTTCAAAACGACCAAATTTCCATCGAAACACAGAGAAATCGACTATTGATGATCGACTTTACCGGTGTGAAAGGCATATTTGACCAAATATCTCGTTTTGCAGAAAAACAGAAAAATCTCGGAATGTAAATAACTCTGTTTATCCAATTTCAAACCTGCTTTGTACACATTGCTCCTCAATAGGACAGTATATTTTTCTGATTTGGGAACAAGCGCAGTTTTCTCACATAACACCAATCGACAAAGAATGAGAATGTATTGTTTTCCTGCCTCTGGTTTAAATCAGCGATGTTCAAGAAGAGCGAGGCCAAAATGTGAGAGTGTATTGGTGTGCGATATTAAAGCGACACAGCCCAGCTTTGAACTGCCCTCAACGACGGCTGGCAGCAAATGAAGGCAAAGAGAGCTCTGCTTACGCTCATATGCCCGACTTCGGCATGCGCTCGGCTCGTGTGCGTGTAAATCGCCGATTGCGCTGGGCCCCTGGGGGCTATGGAGGAACATCGCTGGTTCAAGGTATACATAACAAGGTAGCCGCACTTGCTCTCTCGACCTCTTTGTTGCCGCTTAGTTTGTGAACTTCAGTCGTCGCTTTTCCGACGAGTCGAGTGCCTCTTAATTTTGATTGTTACAAGCGCTATCTCACTCATTCTGACATTTATATTAGAGGCGGTGAGAGAGCAAGTGCGGCTACCTTGTTAAGTATACCTTGCGCTGGTTTAAATCAGGCCTGGCCAAATAGAGAGGACAGAAAACTACGTCAGTCCCCCTCTGACACTCAGTGATGATTGACTTCGGCAAGCATTCGGTGTGAATCAGCGAGTGACTTCGGGCCCCAGGGGCCACGGCTGACCCATGATGGCTTAAATGTTTAACTACGCCTCTGTCTTTTTAACCAAAAAAATAAAAATGCAACAAAATTCATTTTCAACAGCCTTTCTGTGTGTGTGTGTGTGTGCCTGTTTGTGTGTATTTGCATTGTTGCCATTTACTAAAGCCCTGGACAAAAAGAGCCAAAAACCAAATTGATTTTTATACAACATTTTCGAATGTTTTTATTTCACGTACATTTTTTTGCAACCCTTAAAAATTTTCACCGCTCAATTTTGTGTTTTATTTTTTGTTTTAATGATGCGAATTCGATGTACGAAATTTTCATTAATACTCTCCGCAGCCTCAGATGTGTTCAGCATGAAAGAGACAGCACATGGAGCAGACGTCTCATATGGGGAGTGGGGGTGTACACACTGGACCTTTTGGGTGGCTGTAGGCTTAAAATGCGTTTATGTACAGACAACACTGGACATGGTGGCGCATATGCACTTCATCATGTATTGTACATATGTAAGAGATAAAGTTGTATATGGTTTCGGCCAGGGACTGCGGTTGACTTCCACAGAGCTGTGTTCTTTTTTTGTTGTTTTTAAGAAATAATTGAATATTATAATCAATTAATTGTTCGTTAGGCGGGAGCACCTATTCCCACGACCCCATTCAGACGGCACAGACATCAAAATTGGCTACAATCGAATTTATGCATCTGCCCGATGCACATTGCCAGATAGCTAATGGATAATATGGCCATCCCATAATTGGATTATGGGCGAGTGAATAGCTCACTGGACTCCAATTGTAAGCCATTTACATTTACATGTGAATTACAGTTAAACAAAGTGCCCAGCTAATTGAGAACAGGTAATCGTTGTGTATGGATGCAGGATACATATGTCGTTCACTTACTTCAAGACTGTCATAACTCAAAAAACTTGCTTTTTGAGTTAATCATGTAGAACTTATCGCTGTCCCGCGTTCTATATTGTTTAAAATTTTAATTTTTGTATAAGTACCCTCTAGTACGGCTGGGGTCAGTAACAGTATTTTCGTCAACCCAGCGTTTCTCTTTGAACGGTGAGGCGCCGTGCCCTCTAGTACGGCTGGGGTCAGCCACAGTGTTTTCGTCAACCCAGCGTTGCTCTTTGTACGGTGTTGCGTCGTGACGTCAACGATTGACGCTTATGTCGCTTCTCTGCATGGCATTTCGTCCATCGAGCGTCGCTCATGTCGATTCCTGCACGGCATTGCGTCGCCCTAGCGTGCCTGGAGAGCCGTTAACGTATTGAGCGGACATGGCCTTGCAAAGTACGTCTAGAGGGTATTTCCAGCCTTCATAATATCCATGGAGAGCGCAGGTTTTCTGCGCTCAAATTCAAATTCCTCAGATAGATTGGAAAAATAGATTATATTTAAGAAAAAAAGATGAACTAAATCAGCGGTGGGCCCGGCAACTTCGAAGTGAGTAACAAGAATATACATACATAGCCAACTTGGCGCACATATGTATGTGTTAGTCCTTCTATAGATTTAACTACTATTTAGGGCCGATTTCTCATCTTCTACACATAAACTGACAAATAACAGAGTAAATTTAATGTTTATATGACACATGGCAGCTATTTGGAAGATGAGAAATCGGCCCTTAAAGCAATAAATTTAATGCCAGACTGCAGAGAAGCCGTAAAGACTAAGATTTTGTAGTGGAACTTTTCCTTAACTTTTAGAATTTAAGATTTTGGTTTGAAAAATTTGAACGCTCTTGATAAATTGATGATAATGAATTGTTAAGAAATTCGAAAATTAAATCGATTACCATTTGGTTTTTATTGGTGAGAAGACTAAGGAGAACTATTTGAAGGGAGAGAGCAAGCATAGTTAATTCCTGAGGCTCTATCTACATTCATTTAATTCTTACCGCAATCATGACATCCACTTGTTTTGATCCAAGTATTAATTAAATGGTCTATTTTTTACTGAATGCATCTTTTTCATTCATTGAACAATTCTGCCACTATTTTTTTTATCAATTTGATACTTCCACGGGTTATGATTTGTTGTGACCAAGCTATTTAATAAGTCAATCAATGTTGTACTGGTAAAAATTTATTACACTAGGCAACAAGGTCGTGGGCTAAGCAAGGCTGCGTTTTCAGAAATTGTCCATCACCTCGAGAATTTTAGTAGTTTGAGGTTAAAGTAGCTCAAAGTGCCTATTTTGACCCTTTTTAGGACCGTTTTTCGGAAAATCCATTCTATTGTTTGGACTCTCTTTGATACCGCTCCTTAGCTTTGAAATGAACCATCCCAAACAATTCTGCGATTTTTTTCAATGGAAATATACCTCTTTTAGCACTTGTGTAAGAATCCAAAAATATCCTTTTTATTGCTGGTGCCCCTTAGTACGCAATGTGTGGTATCTAGTATCTAGTGGATCTAGTATGTTTTCGTTTCTAAAAAAGTAAAGAAGGAAAACTGGAGATTTGACACCACTATTCCACTCAAAGACGTTCCGGACCCGAAACGCCAGTATTGGTGGCTGAGTGCCTGATGTTTCTTATCCTAACCCTTTTTTTTATCTTCAAAGCCAGTTGATTAGCCTTTTTCAAATTTGTTTGCTACAAGTCAGGTCTAATTTCTCTGTATGTATCTATCCACATATAATAATATAAAATATCTGTAAAAAATGCAATTAAACTTATCAGTTACGCTAGAGTTCCTTTGAGAGGCAGTGCGTTATAACTTGAAATTGATTTTTGTTACAGTTTGCTTATTTAATGTAATTATAGCATAAATATTGTTCGTAAATAAACGTTTAAAAATAAAAAAAATAAAAAATACATATAAAATTTAGGCCGTCCGCACACGGCTCGTATTGTATGCGACGCTACGATCTGAAATCGTTGCAACATGCTTGCAGCAAGACGACTATCAACAAGCAGTGCCAGTCGCTTATCGTCATGTACGACTGTACGCTGACAGTTTGCTTACATTTTTCGATGACCGATCACGTGTTGTTAACAAAATGTCAGAGGAACTTATTAAATGGTGTTTTGACAACTGAAAATTGTGTCGTGTGCGGAACATCAGGCCTATCGTTATCGTAGCAGCACAGCAAATACTTGATGTGACAATGGTTGCGTTCACCAGCATACATCGATGACCAAAAATCGACTTATTTTGTTAGATTGTGCTGGTGAACGCGCATGAGGTGCAATCATGATTGCTTATTTTCGTGATTGTGTTAGATATGAATCCATCAAAGTATTTCTTTGTTAGATGGATTTGATTTGAATAACTCTGAATAAACAAACAATTAATTTTGTGATAAATAAAACAAAATGAGTATGGAAACGTGTTGGTTTTTAATAAATGAATTATTAGAGGGCGTGGCTGTTGCGGAGGAGCAAAGCTTGGAAAGCCGCCTCTTCAAAAAAATGCTGCGCGGCCCAAGGATCATTTCACGATGTCCCGAGTGACCAAAGCAGTGGCCAGGGATGAGCTAATTGCCAACGTAACTTTGGAAAATAACTGCTTTTCAAATTTAGATGTTAGCAAAACAGAAGTCCTTATCAGTAGGTGACCGAGTTCGTTGTGTACCTGGCCGGACTTGCGGCTACATACATCAAATTGGCGGACATACAACCATCTTCCAAACGTACACAGGGCCAATAGCACTTGTTGACGACCACCAGGAAAAAGGCACTCGTGCTGATGCAGCCCTCAATGGAGCTCCCAATATTCTTATCACATTGCTGTAGATCTCCGCGTCCCATTCACTGCGTCCCATTTGCAGCTTTAGATACGTCTCGCAAATCTGCAACACCACCCGCTTGCCCAGCTCTGCTCTCGAGATGACTCGCTACACCATGGTTTGTGTATGACTTGTGACTCCTTCGGTATGGCCTGCAGTATGATCCAGAGCTGCACATCTGCACTGACATTTCGAATACGCTGCTGCTGGAACACGGCATGTGCACTATATAGGCTCCCCGTGCAATGCACAGACGATTCAGCACAATCTTGGATCCTTCCGCAAACTGTACAATGATCTCGTGTGCTCGTGCTCTGCATCTCATCCAAATCGGTTAAGAGAGAGCTTTACTCCAAGGCAGACAAGGAGCTGCAAGAAGGCCGCCCAGTTGATTCCTTAAGCCTGGTCCCATAAAACTCCTCAAAGGTGAGCATCTTCTAGGCGTTCTCCTCTTCGAGCATCAATGGCCAATGTGGGACAGCCAGAGACCGCCAAGTCGCCATCGAAAAGGTCGAAATTTCGTCAAATTAACGGATTGTACTTGATTTTATTTATATTTTTTTTGTTTCCAGTAAAAAATTTTAAACTTCCTAAAAAAAAATCGATAATTTTGTTGGCTGCCAATTCTATCAAGAACCGTTCACCAGCAGCCAAACACTATTTTTCGATTGATGATTTATGTTAGATGATTGGTGTGTGCTGGTGAACGCGCTCAATGACGCTACGATGATTTTTTTCTCAAAACTGTTTTCAAACTGTGCTTTATAGTATAGATCAAAATCAGTATAGTATTTTCTTATAATAGTGGGAATCCTGAAAATGATTTTTAATTGATTAAGATTTAGTCAATCAGCTGGTTCCTTCAAGAATACTTTTATGCCCAGAAAGAGTGAGACAATTAGGGTCACAAACAATTACTTATACAAAATTAGCTTTGAGCCTGATTTGGATTTGAATCCGTCAGCTACTGGTGTGACCGTTCTCTTCGATAAATTTTAAGCGGTCACGCTTGATGTGATTTCATTATGAAGAACACTTTAAGACTCTGCATTTTAAGTCTTAATAATAAGTTATTTAATGCATTTTAAGAATGCTTATTATCCTTTTTTTGAAGAGAAGAAAGACCATCGACCTAAAGTGAACGAATTCAAAAGGGCTCGAGTTTTTAGAGTTTGAGCCTGATGAAGTCAAAAAAGTTTGGGACTCCATATCAGACAAATATATATGAAAATTTTTTTTTGCTAATCACAGGCTGCAGATTAATCGATTGTTTACTACGTCGGGGTCACCAAATGTGATCCATTTGAATTGGCCTATTCCTGAGTCAATTAATAGTTCAGCAGGTGTCAACCCATAACTTCCAACTCGGTTTTCCTATGAACATTCACAAGGGTATGGCTACCATACCTTCCCAATGCTGTTTTTCAAAAGAAAACTGAACAATTCCTACAGCTGTATAATTAAACTCTGCCAGAAGCCATCTTTTGCTATACTTCGATTTTGCATATAAAATTTTCAGCACTTTGTGGAAAAAATATTTTTCATTTCCAGTTAATTGCGCTAAATTGTTTACATCGCAGAGCAGAGCTTAAATTAAATTACTTAAAATGCAAGTGCATGTCCTGTCCAATATATAAAATATCCAGGTTCACCTAGCAGATTCTGCATGGGCTGTGATAACGGCGCCATATGCACCATATGTCTCCCTCTCTATATAAGGACGGAAAAAATGCATTCGCATATAGCATAAAGCATTAAAAAAACAATGCCAACAGTAAAGTGCATATCAGATTTTGTTTTTATCGATTTTTATTTTTATAGCTACAGAAAAGGCAGGCAACAGTGCAACCAAATTATGTGTGAGGAAGTGAGATGGATAGAACAGCCCCACATGCACAATTATATACATACAAATATGTATATATGTATGGAGTGTAAACATAAAAAATGCAAATGGGCCCGGCACATAAGCCCACTCCACCCACTGTCCCGGCTTTCCCTTCTCCACCTTCAGCCACTTGCATTGCCGAAAAAATGCAACAGACCGGAGCTGCAGCCTGAGCTGTACCTGAAGCTGAGGCCTTAAATGCACCACCCCCAAAGGGTTGGAGGAGGGCTAGCACACGGAGAAAAAATAAAGATGATTTAAAAAAAAAAACATTTACTAAGAATTTTGGAAAGTTCAAAAAGGCTAGTAAAGTACTCAAGTAAGTTCTAATACTTCAACATAAAATAAAGTTGTATTCAAAAACATACCAAATTTATATTCAAATACTTTTCAGCGCTACAAACAGGTTTAAACCCGTACCAGATCAAACCCGGAGTGGCGTCTTTTTACTGTGAACCGAACCACTTGAGAAAAATAGCTGCGCCTGAGCTAAGCCTGAGCCTGCTCCGAACCAAAATGGTCGGTCCGATTCGTCAAAAAGTATCGACTACCAGACATCAGTTGACCTAAATGTTGTTGCTTACGAAAGTTTCACGAAATTACAACGCATAAAACTATCAAAAGCAAGTCCGAAACATTCGGAAAGTATCAAAACGATCCTTTCGAAGCAATTTGGCGAATACTACAGAAATCTTTATTTGAATCTTTTGAATCTTGATTTTGGGTTCGCAAAGAATTCGCTTGCTATCTTCACCAAACTTTGCACAAAGTCTTTTAGTACTTATACGCTGCACATTTGTCGAAATCGGCCGGATCGGATGACTATAGCATATAGCTGTCATAGGAAAGATCGTTCGAAAAACAAGTTTTAGTGAAAAAAAACTTTTTTGTTTTCAATGGAAACGCCTCCAAGCTCAACCTCAACCGATTGTGTGCTGCTTTCGAGCTCGCTGTTAATCGGCTGTTGATGTTCACTCAGGCTGGTCGGTCTGACATCAACCCAATAACAGGCCCATTTCAGTCAAGCGTTCCCAAAGTGAAGACCGAGAGACCAAAATTTTATTTCAAAAAGGTTGCTATGAACCAGCGATGTTCCTCCATAGCCCCACACCAGCCGAGCGCATGCCGAAGTCGGGCATATGAGCGTAAGCAGCGCTCTCTTTGCTTGCATTCGATGCCCAGACGTCGAGCAGGGCAGTTCAAAGCTGGGCTGTGTTGCTTTGATATCGCACACCAATATACTCTCACTTTTTGGCCTCGCTCTTCTTGAACATCGCTGCTGTGCACAAAGTCAATTGGAGCAGAGCGGAACATTTCGAGAGAGAATGAGAGGGCACACATAGTTTGTCGCTTACATACAAACGTGCGTTGATTTCGGTAGCCTAAGAAGCAGCCTGATAGCATACATTCAAAAAAGACGTTTTCAGCAAGCGGTCTCTGCAAATAGGTTGGCAAAAGACCAAGAGCGAAAAAACAAAAACATATGTGTTTCTCTCCTCACCCAACCGAACACTATCAGAGAGCGTAGTTAAAGTCAATGTGCGCACAAAACGGTTTCCACTTCTCTCCCAACCTTTAAATCGTTTTCCTTCCGTTCGCTTAGAGAACGCTTGATGTATTCTCTCCATTCCCTGGGACCGGTGTTCCAATTCTTCAGTTCCTCCTTTCCTATTAACGCTTTTTTCTTTTTTCTAAATTCCCCATAACGTTCATATATATACGGTGATACTTTTCTTCCTTTTTTTAAAGTGCCCCTGCTGGCCATGTCCTCCTTTTTACGAATGAGTTCCGCACCTCCGACACTTGGCAATGAGCAATCGGTTTCAGCTGCTTAGGCAATTCCGATTTTCGTCAAACCTAATTTAGTAGCCCTTGAAATTCTTGTCACCTTCCATATAACATTGTTAAGTTTAAACCTCTACATTTAAAAGTTTACACGAAAACCGACTCGGAATTCGGAACAGGTCCGAATATTTATTAACTTAAATAGTTTAAAGTTTATAGTTGGCGATTTTTCTAACTTGTAGAATGAAGTGCTTCGCTGGCTCGAGGCAAAAAAACACAAGGTATGTGTTACGTTATCCAATATATTTCGATTGCAACATCGGCAACCATCATCAGGGACACTACAAAACATTTTACACGTCTGTTCAGTCTGGCGTAGAGTTTCATACTGAGCTTTCATTTGGACAACAGGTGCCTGTAAATGTGAGCACAGTTTTCTGTGTCTGCTTTGTAGTTCAGTCGCTTGTCCGTTGGTGTGTTTATAATGTGAAGCATCTCGAGAGTGAACCTTTTACTGTAATTCGATTCATGTTGTAGGACTGTTGTTTCCTCAAAATTTGGCGAGTGTCCACTCTCCATACAGTGTGCCGCGAGAGCCGTTTTTTGTATCGTTTATAGTCCGGTTTATCTTTGGAAATTCTTTTTTTAAGTTTCGATTTAGTTGTTCCAATGTATAACTTGTTGCAACTGTTCTCTACATTTCCATTGCATGGTATCCTGTATATCACATTACTCTAATCCGATGTGGCTACTTTCGATTTCGTCCTATTATAAAAGATTTTCATTGTGTTCGAGGGTTTGTGGGCTATATGTATATTTTGCTTATCGAAGCAGTCGGAATGGGCGAATCTTTCTGAAAGTTGTGGTACATATGTAAGTATGATCTGTATGATTTTGTTTGTTGTCCTGGTTTTGAGCTTCGTTTTCCGTTCTTGTCAATAAGTGATTTTATAATTCCCATTGGAAAGTCATTATCCGTCAAAATTTGTTTTATTTCGGAAACAATTTCCTTGTGATATATTTCGTACTTATGTTGAGCATCCGTTGTATAATATGTAATAATTATGTTTTTCGGGTGTTTCGAATGGTAGTTAATGATCCTTCCTGATGCTGTGGGCTTTTTGTACCACTTGATTTTTAGTTGGTTTCCATGTCTGTTAATTGTAGAGTCTAAATATGGTAGTTTACCGTCTATTTCTTGTTCCATTGTGAATTTCAGATTTCTGTGAGTTAAGTGCGTCAAGAGTGTTTTGAACTTGGTCCTGCTTCGTAATGGCAAATAGGTCAATAATCTTGGTGGCTGCCGAAGTTTCTTTATTGTGCTGTCCAGAAGTTCCTCCATCACTATGTCAGCTATAACCGGGGATGCTGGAGATCCCATTACCTTTTAACCTTTGAATTGGGTCCTCAAATTGGAAATACCTATTTTCCATACAGAATTTTAAAATTTCCATAAAAAGCGTTTTGGGTGTTTTTGTGTACTCTTTTATGTTGTTCCACTTTTTGTCAATAGTCTCTAATGCTAGTTCAATGGGAATGCTAGGGAATAATGAGACTACGTCAAATGAGATCAGTATTTTATCGTCCGTTCTTTGAATCCTACTGCATTTTTCACATTGTATGTAGAGTCTGCCGTGAGATTTTTCAAGATTTTAATTATGAATGTGATGTGACGGTGCACCAATAGACGAGCAAATTGGTCGAAGTGGTGTTCCTTCCTTGTGGATTTTAGGGAGTCCGTATATCCTAGGTGGCAGGGCAGTGCTTGTTATTAGCTTATTCCTTTCGGCCTTTGAAATAAGCTCCAGCTTAAACAGTTTTTCCACCAAACTGTTATTTTAAGTCTGTAGTCTTGTTGTTGGATCCTGTCAAACGGTCTTACTGCACTGTGTTTGTTTACCAAGTTTGATTTGATTACAACTAAATTGATTTAAGTAATAAAAGTGCAAATGCAGGACTATTTGGATGATATTTGGAGTGCAGAAGTCATGGGCCAAACCCATAGTTGTGTTTTATTTTGTTTTTTGCTGCAGGCTGCTGCCATTGTCGAATTCATTTAGAAAGGGTAAGTTGCTAAATAATTGCAAACCATTTTTTTTTTTTTTGCTTCTACCTAGCTAAACCTATAGCTAAAGCTATCAGCTTTTAGCCAGTCAAGGTTGCGGCGCCACGCGTTTTTAGCTTTGTATGAGCTAAGGCATTCAGCTTGTCTGAGAACGGCCCAAGCTTCTTAGCCAGCAATATAAGCTCGACCCCAGCAAAATCGATTTAGCTTGTCTGAGTACATAGCTTAAGGCTGGAATCTTCCGAAAAATCGATAGTGGATTAGAAAATCGATTGACAGCACACTTTCCAGCTGTACAATGCCATCGGTAATATTTGATTTTGGAGAAATTAATAAAAAATGGTAGTCATAGCCAGTAGCATCTTTTAATATGTAAATTAAAGTGACATTTTCAAAATCTATATCGCTATATCTTCTTAGAGCTGGTAGATATTACTTGTTACAATTTGCAGCTTGCCCCACAGCATGAATAAGTATAAAAAAGTACCCTTATTACGCCAAAAAATTACACATTTTTTCTCAGTGCTTTGTGGAAAGTTGCGCCCAGGTAAGGGTCAGGGTGTTTCTCTTTTGACATCAGGCAGCTGCTTTTTGGGGTATTGGACGCCGCGCCTTTCCCGCTTGTCCAGCAAAATGCCTAATGAAGTCGGATGGTCCCATGTCAGATGCAGCCTTACACAATCAATGGGTGGCATGGGGGGTGGCTTGGGGTGTTGGCGCTGTTGTCAGCAATTCAACCGCACACAGACGATTGGCAATTTTTAATGCACAGAATATAAATACAACAACAGAACAGAACATTCAGGTGCAATATACAAAAACAAATGACCGACAGAGGGAGAGAGACTTTTGCATTTTTAAATAAAATTTCAGGGAAATGGAAATGAATGGCCATTTTATAAATGAAGTTTGCGGTTGAATCGAGTGGGACGAATGGGCATAGGTAAATTTGTATAATTCCCAGTCAAAACTTGATAAATGGCTGCATTTTTAAAGTGCCGACTCATAACAACAACAATCAATGGCCAAAAGCCGCCTGCCTGTCAGCAGTCCGTGCCATGGCAGATGCCGCTGCTGCTGATGGAGCTCATTCGGGAAATCATTCATCAGTTGACAGCCAGTGGATAACTCGCAGACAGATGCCTGACCAAACAGCAAACAACACAACGGACATTGATGCATGCCTGATAAGTGCACATATGTATAAGTATTTACATACATTCATATGCAGGGGAGAATGGTGTAATTATATCGCACGGAAAGGCCAAAATTGATAGATGGATACTCAAAATTTAATTTGTAAAAAAAAAAGAGAATCTCAACCATTTCCCATACCGGGAATTGAACCCGGGCCTCCCGGGTGAGAGCCGGGTATCCTAACCACTAGACAATATGGGAGGTGATTGTTGGAGTGCCAGTCAACTAATAAGAGACTCAACATAACACAAAATTCTATAAATAGCCCAAGCATTGAATTTTGCTTTGCAGCATGTGAATAGCTTTAAGCATTGAAATACTGCTCCGGTGGAGGGAAGGGACATTTATTTATTTTGTTGCATGCTTCAATGAAGCATTCTTATTGTGCATATGAAATATTGAAATTTAGCCCGTAGGCTTATGCATGGCAACAACAATAAAAGTCGAGGCGCCTCCGCCTACTCCATGGAAGGATGTTGGGGGAGAGGGGCGTGTTGGTTTTGTGTGTCCCATTCAGCAGGGGTTGACTTTGGCTGCTGTTTGGCTGTTGCCACTCGACATATTGAAGCATATTAATTAAAAACATTTTCATTTATTAAAAGAGCAGTCCCCCTACACAATGAGGGTGTAGAGTGAGGGGAATTTGCTTTAAGAGCGAATTCGATTAGCTTGAGCTTGCAGAAATTTAAGTATGTCTTCGGAATAGGGGTGTAAATATTGGACGAAAGTTTGGCGGCAAACTTTTTTTTGAGTAAGCGATACGCAAAGTATCTCGTCCTCTTGCATGCAAGCTCGCTTGTGGCAAAGTGACAACAACAAATATTTTTCTTTCCGACATTCACCGTTTTCGAAGTGCATTCCTAGAACTTATAAACGAATCCTACAAATCCGACTTAATACGTTTTGGACATTCTTTTAAGGATCTTAAAGATACTCAAATGGTTCATAGTAATTCAATTTCCAAACTGAGCGAAAAGTCACATTACGAAAGAAATCATTTTACAGTCGATTAAGAACTTCTGTCACCGAAATTTTCTTTATAGCGAATTAATTTCCAGAACACTGCATATTCTTTGATAATCGCTATATAGTTAGAAGTTTGACTGTATTTCATAATAAGCCCTTATAAACCACTGAACAGAACCGAAACCGAGGTTCAGTCAGCTCCAAATCCCATGTAATGAACCGAAACGGCGATTCAGAAACTGGGTGAATCACTCAATACCGAATCAATACTTATTTTCGAGTGGTTTGTATCCCTTTACGAATCCGAGAATCCTACTTATTCTATCATGAGTTAATAGAGACAAGGGCTGGAAGTTAAGCTAAATTCTTTAAGGTATAATCGGCGATGTCCCAGAAACCACTTCCAACCAGATTCCAAACCAAAATCAATTCGCGGTGTCCTAGAAATCTCTTTCGGTTGGTTTCAAACCTATCGTATTTTGTTAGGAGATTTTGGCAAATCAACCAATACACAAACCAGCCAATACACAAACCAACCAATAGCGACTTCACGATCCAACGCAATTTATCACTGTTTTTGTAGTAGGACCATAATCTTATACATCTTTCTCCCATCTGGATCCAACATTCAAACCTTCCGAACCGAGTTTGCGAATTCCGTCAACCTTAATATGGAGGTACAAACCACGCAGGATGTCTAAGATGCTGTTGCTATCTTCCTAAATAAAATACAACAAGCTGCTCTGAAGGCTACTCCCCCCACTGGCCAAACTTATCAACCCGGAGGACTCTCTACTAGACTCAACCCTGCTGCTGAGGAGTTGCTTTATTTTAAAAAGCGGCTACGGAGGGATCCGCACAAATGACCCCCGGATTCACAGAATATACCGCAGAGTTGCCAACAGAGTAAGGAAGGTCCTTGCCACACTCAGACGAGAGGCGAAAGACCGAATGCTGGAGAAAGCTACAGCGGATGAGAGCTCCAAGTTTGCGCTTTGGATGCTCACCAAACGATTCAAGCGGCAAGTTGCGCCAAAATTCCCAGTTCAACGTCCTGATGGTTCCTGGGCAAAATCAGGACAGGACCGAGTGGAAACCTTTGCCCTGAACCTAGAAGAGCGGTTCCAGCCGTATGAAACCTCCTCGCCCCACCGGAACCAACTAGTCTCAGATGCCCTCGATAGCGCCCTCCAAATGCACCTCTCAGTTCCGCCAATCACCTTCCCTGAGGTGAAAGGGGAAATCAAGGATCTGGTGGTACGTAAGACCCCAGGCATAGACAACATTGACAACAGGACAATGAAGCTCCTGCCAGACAAAGCCATATTGTTTTTGGTGCTCATCTTAAACGCGGCTCTGAGACTAAGCCATTTTCCATCACCCTGGAAGAAAGACAGAATTGTACTCTTTCACAAAAATGGAAAACCACCTTCCTGCCTTGATTTCTACCGGCCGATTAGCCTTCTTACTATCCACCCTTGGAAAGATCTTCTTCGAGCGCTGTATCCTTCGAAGAATGCTTGATATTCGATCTATGTGACAGCAACTTGAAAGTGTGACTGACTCGAAGGCTTTGCCATGGCTTGGTAGCTAAAATTTCTGCTTTTGTAAACGCCGCCTGGGTCATTTAATTAGAATTTGCTTGGTGACAGAACAACAGCCCGCGACAGCTACTTTTCATGTTCATCTGTATTCTCTGTTGAATTTTCTGGTTGATTATTGAACTACAATCAAACCTCGATCTAGAGCCTGCTAACATTCACTTTGACTAAAATCAAAACAGGTCTTTAGTTAAATCCATATTCATATAAAAGTTATAGTTTGATACAGTCTGGGTTAGAAAATTCTTTGTGGGCTTTCTCTTCCGGTATTCCTCAATGATTTCAAACAATTTAATCATACCACTTTCGTTCCACAATAAACTAACAATGTAACTTTCGATGAGACAAACTGAAGTTTCCATCATGCTGTTCTCCTACTCATTATGTGTAATTTCCATTTTGCAATCCAAATCAAATTGAACGCTAATCTCCTACATTCCGAGCCATTCTTACTTAGCTTAGCACATATATTTTTTCCATAGACCTATAATTTGTACACACTTGCACACACACTCACGAACACAACTCTTCACTACCATTCGCTGGAGGCCGTTAATCGAACAATTTGTCCCTCGGTGCATTTTTATGTTTTGCTATGGAAAAAGAGGCTGGCAAGAGTGCTTCAAGCTCCTGGAGTGGAGGTAGCCAATAGATGTTGCATAGAACCCATAACATAAATTTAAATGATAATGGCCAAAACATACATTGGCAGATACTTTGTTGCTAATTGCAACTGAGGACGACTTGCGCTCTAATTGAAATACAACACGTTGTCCACGACCAGAAGGAGAGGCTGCATCTGCTGCAGCTTGAACTTGTTTCTCTTTTGGCGCTATGCTAACCAGACACCATTTATCATTTACGAACTGGTAACTGACCAAACTAGATCTCTGACCGAGTTGAGCTGGCGAAAATTAATTTTAATTACCCGAATGATGATGATGTCTCTGCTGATCCATAACACTTTCCATCTAGCAGGCGTTGTCTCTGCTGATCCATAACACTTTCCATCTAGCAGGCGTTCCAATGTTTACCTTGTCAGAGTTTCGATGTGTTTCTCAGATATTCATTACCCTTTGTTAGAGAAACAACAAAATTTCTTAGAAGTCTAAAAAAATTATACAAAAAATAATACAATAATGGATCCATCTCAAGATACCAACTCACTGGACGTATCAGAAGAAGCAAACAATCAACTGGTGCTGCATAATATGGATCAAATCAACATTGAGAGCACCACATTGAATTTGGATAATGTGAGGGATCGTCTTAACCATCTAGTGGGACGTTTTAATGATCTGGATAGGTCAGTGGCGGACTTGCGTGATAACATAACTCTACGCTTACGGACTCATGCAGAACAAGCCCGACAAATGCTGGTTATGTTGGAGCATCCCGTATATGACAACTTGCGCCAGGGGCTACTAAACACGGGTTCAGAATCCAACAATAATAATGTATGCCTACCCACTATACCGGAAGAAGATTAAGAATGTAATGATGGAGAAGAGGCGTTTACAATCCAAGCATGTTGTTAATGTAAGCCGCCTACCCAGTATACCGGAAGGAGATTGAGAATGTTATGATGGAGAATGTCAAGTGAGAAAACATATTGAATACGTTTGAAGTACAGGATGTGTTATCATGAGAAGATGGCCAGCACTTTTTATCGGTCCCAGAAATACCCATATTATCCCCATATTATCGAGAATGATTTTCATTGATCAAAATTTAAGTTTAGAATTAATTCGGCAAATTCACAAATAATTTTCGGTCTGAAGATGTCAAAATTACCACAAAATTAACAATTAAATTTAATTTTGGAACTTTGAGTTTTGCGTAGTTTAGTTTTGAAGGGAGTGACCTGAGCCATCCAGCGGCTAGTGTGCGCGACCGCTGTGCATGAGGTCGTGGGTTCGATCCCGCCTCGGAACATCTAATGAAAAGTTTTTTCTTTGAACAAACTTTACACCCGGTCACGCCTCTCTGCTGTTGGCGCCAGCTTTGTAGTAATTAGCCATGAAAAGCTTCTCAAGCTGCCGTTCGGACTCGGCTTTAAATAGTAGGTCCCTTTCTCTTGTGCGAAAATTGGAAGCGCCTAAGCCAAGAGATTGAGAGAAGCTCGGCTTTGGCCCTTTGGGGCTGTGTCAACGGGACAAGCCTTGGGGCTGTATCAACTAGACAAGCCATTTTACTTTTACTTTACTAGTTTTGAAGTGAAAAGATGCAACAGCAAGTGAGAACTGAACTGTTCCTAATGTTCCTGTTCTTTGTTTTGGATTAGGACTTATGCTATATAGCTTCTGTTTTCGGTGCATACTTAGGATGGCTCTTATTCAAACCAAGTTTTTAAATAGCATTTTCTTAAAATCGCTGAGGCAATTTGCAGTAATTTTTAAATATTTTTAGTTTTATTTATTTTCTGATCTATTTCTGGAATTTAAGTGACAGGTAAACTATAGTGCAGAAGCATAGCAGGAATGGAAACTTTAACCCGATAAAATATGCATTCCTTAACCGCTTTTATCTCCAAAACAGTCAAATAACGGGAAGGAAGACTACATCTATTTTGAAAATCTGAAACAAACTCGTTTTGAATCGGGTATACACCTATCTACATGCAAAAATTTGTGGCTCTAGCTCTAATAGTCTCTGAGAAACACGCGTTCATACGGACAGACGGACAGACAGACGGACAGGGCTAAATCGACTCGGCTGTTGATGCTGATCAAGAATATATATACTTTATAGGGTCGCAAATGCTTCCTTCGACCTGTTACATACTTTTGCACAATTTCATGATCCCCCTTTTCCCATTTTCAATGGGAACAGGGTCTAACAATAAAGTCGGTCAAGCCCGACTATAACATACTCTGTACCTGTGAAGTGCTGCCCATCACCGTTGCGACCAGCGCTGCCCACATTACTAAATATGTCCAGAAGGAACGAACCTTCTATCTATAAAACTGTGGAAGATATGATGTTTTTTCCAATTTGCGGGGGCGTGGCAAAAATTGAAAATAAACTTGATCTGCCTGCAAGTATAAGAAGCATATGTCCCATACGTGTCAAACCTCTATATCTTACCATCTCTGAGATCTGTTTGTTCATACGGACAGACAGACAGTCGGACGGACAGACGGACACTTTTGCACAAACTTAATATACTCTGTGTACCTCTGGTACAGAGCAAAAATAGTAGCAAAGCAGCACATTGCAGACATGCTAAAGCGCCAAAAAAATATGCTTAATGTTTATGAAAGCAATAGAAAGCAATAAACAAATTTCAAATATTAATTCTCTGAATGATGTTAAAGATTCCTTTGAAAATTATCCAAGAGCACATACATCGACAAATGTTATGAAATTTTGGAAAGGTAATAATAACGAAGAATTAAGAAATATTGCCTTTACTACACTAGCCATTCCAGCAACTCAGCTATCAGTTGAACGAACATTTTCAAAACTTAAGTTTGTTCTTTCTGATTTAAGAGCTAGTATAGCTGAACAGCTACTGGAAGATATAATGCTAATTAACTCAAGCTAAGCAGTTTCTAAAAGTTGTTAAGGTCATCTAATGGATTTGATAATAACACTAGCTTAAGTAATCAATATTATGTTTAAGGATTTGGAGAAAAATGCTATATAAATTCCATTTTTTTCGAATTAATAAATCGAAAGCCAAACTTTTCTTTTATGTTCATGCGAACCAAAGGTTCGAACCAGAACATTGGGTTCAGGGGCTCCAAGAACCGGTCCGCGAAACGAACCTTAGACTTTACAACGGGTTCGAAAACCCGCGTGGGTTCCGGGACCCCGGACCGAACCTCCTGTAGAATTTCAGAGGTTTGCAACCTTGATCCAAATATCTCTTGAACCAGGCGTGATGGTGGAAAACTTGCAATTGTTTTGAGTTCCGCGCCCAAATATACTTAAATAATGTTTCCTATCTTCTCCGGTGCAAAAGCCCGAAAGCCTGTGTAATTACTTTTAGACTAGTATAGATATATTTCTTAATTTTTCTTTAAGAAGCGTATTTTTGGTTTTTTAAACTTTCAGATAATTGGCGTTAAGGTTCGAGGAAGCTACAGTAAAACTGTTAACAGGGATGCAAACCGGTTCTGAACCAAACCGAACCGAAACGCTTTTTTCAGCTGGGGAACCGAACCGTTAACCAAACCGGCGTCCTTTAAAAATGCTGAACCGAACCGAAAACAACAAATGAAAACGATTCCGTTCGGTTTAGTTCACTGACGAGTCTCAAGACGCACAAATTTTGGGATTTTTGATCGAGTTGCTACGACAAGTCCTTATTGATACCGGATTTATGTAGCACCCAACCATTTTGAAACATGCAATTGTCCACCGACCTCTGAATATGCCTGTAGTAAGTTAACATTTCTTCTTTGGAAGTTGCTAATCGATTTGTTTGCATATATCATTTCCTTTACGGGACGACATTCTCATTAGTCTGTCAAGCCTCTATTAAAATGATATCATTATGAAGCAAGCACATCCAACTATTCAAACTTTTCAATTCTCTAGGAAGTCAGTATCGAAATGGTCAAAAAGTCACATACTACGTTTATACACACAAAATTTGTTGTGCTTAATGCCCATTAAAGTATGCTATGCTTCTGAAAAGATACAATTGAGAAAATTACTCATCTTATAATTGGCTTACCACCCGACAATTTCTCGTATGTATCCGGACATACGAGAATTACGATAGTTTCTCTTATAATCGAAATCCGTTTTTCTTAAGAGATGCGGGTTTCAAACGGACATTAGCTATTTTTCTCTATATGTACAGCACAAAAAAGCAAAGGAAAAAGAAAATTGTACGAAACTCAGCTGCGAAAAAGTATTTGGACCTCAGGCATTGTAAAAAATATCGGGGGTGGTAGGGTTGGTTGGGTGTGTGTGGGGAGCAACAGCAACTTTTTTTCAACTTTCGCGAAACTAAACGTTTTCAACACGTTCTCGGATCCGTTCTCGACACTTTCTCGATAGCGAAAACGTATTGGAAACGGATTAGAGAGGATTAGTTTTCGATCCGTTTTCGCTATCGAGAAAGAGTCGAGAACGGATCCGAAAACGGATATCGAGAACTTATGTTTTGCTGCCACAAACTGAGCGACAGGTAATACTTTTTCGGACCGAGAACGGAACACATTCTCGATAGTTTTGTGAGAGAAACCTTCGAGAAAATGTCGAAAACGGATCCGTTCTCGATACCGGTTGTCGGGTGGGTTAACTCAAAATAATGTCATATACCTATAACTGGTCCGACAATGTATGACGGTGCCATAACTGACTATCAATTTCAACAATCAAATAGATAATAATAAAAACAAATAAAGTTTGCATACTTCGAAGGGCATTACTCATGATTCCTCTTAAAACCGGAACTAGTACTTTATAATGTGTTCGATCCAACTTTATTTCATCAAATAGTATGTCCCACCTTAGGTTTATAGTTTTTCAAACTTCTGCAGCTTCAAAAGTCCAAAACTATTACTTTCTGAACAGATTTAAGGATATTTTTATACTTTGTACCAAAAGTACATAGAGTATAATAAGTTTGTGCAAAATTATGTAACAGCCAGAAGGAAGCATCTCCTATACCATAAAGTAGAGATAATAAGAGATAGAGGTTTGACATGTATGGGACTCATGCTTCTTATACTTGCAGGCAGATCAAGTTTATTTTGACGCCCCCCGCCCCCAATTGGAAAACGTAATATCTCCCCGTTTTATAGAAAGGTTCGTCCTTCTGGACTAGTAACAGGATTATTATCACCGAACGATGTAATCGAGAACGTAGTAAAATATGAGCAAACGAAAATTCAATATATGGCAGCATCAAAACACATATATATAGTGGATGTATATATGAGCAACGACTACACAGCAAAGTGATAGCCAACAATATTTTTGGACAAATTTTTATTTAACGATTCATATTGGATCGTTGTGGTGAGACCCCGCCCCGAAAAATTCCACCTTTAAATGAATTAAACCAGCAAATATATTGTCTGAGTAATTCCAACAACGAAATCCTATACAAAACTTAACAGCTATGGCTAGCTCATTAGATCCAATTGGATTCTTGCAGCTAACTGGGACGCTCTCATTTTCCCCCTTCCCTTTCCCACATACACAATATTGAGAGAGAGAAATTAGAGATGGTCGCGGGACAAATATATCGCCCGATACCCATCTGACTACTAAGACGAGGATTGTTTAAATTGCAAATAATATAAAAATAGTCTAGTTCTTTAATTCTAACATAATATCAAGCAATCACAATGATGTTAAGTCATTCTGGTCACTCCGGAGTCCCGCGTAGTTTTCGATGTACGCCCATCTCTAGCTCTGGCAAATGCAAAGGTTTTTTTTTTGTCTGCGGCGCGTGCCAATCCTCTCTCTCTCCTCTCTCTCCTAATTATACTCTGTACCAAAGGTACATAGAGTATAATAAGTTTGCGCAAAAGTATGTAACAGCACCTTAAATGAAAAGTATTTAAGCAACTCAAGTCGACTCGTAGGTCTTTATTCATATATCGACCCCATTGCTATTGCAATGGCCTCCTCGTGGTGTTCCCTGGATACCGATTTTATATAATATAATCGGGAGAAAATACTAGCGGCGACAATAACTGGTACAGAGTATAATATAGTCGGGCTTGACCGATTTTCTTCCTTCACAATGGGCTTAAAGGGTTAGGGTTTGGTGGAATGAAGGTTAATCTTAGAACAAAAAGAAGTTTTGGACTTGCCGCAACTTCGAAAGTCTAAAAAATGACTTTCCGAGAAGATTTCAGGGTAAATTGCTACGTTATACTCAACAAAAGGCTTTAAGAGTTGACATAAGGTGAAATTAAGTGCGATCCAACAAAATAATGGAGTTTCTAACACGTTATCGGACTGCTTTTCCATCGAAACTTCGAAAAAATATCTTTTTGCGCAGACTAGAGCAAACTGGGACTTTATACTTAAGAAATGGTTTAGGACTTGAGACTCGACCAAATTAAAAACGATCCTTGAACAGAAATGCTTTTTTGAGAAATGCTTTACCATCGAAAGTCTGAAAAGAAATAGATTTTCGAACAGATTAAAGCAAAATCCTTAAGGGTTTATGTTCGGCGAAAATAAGGGCGATCCTAGAAATAAGTTTCAGTCATTTCTTTTAAATATAATTATAAAAATATTTGGTCGTTAAACTTAAGAATGGGCTTAAAGGGTTGACATTTTAGAGATTTTCGGCATCCAAGAACATAAAGTGCGTTGCGAATTCCTTTCCGCGCAGATTTTAGGGAAGATCGGGGTTATTTGCAAAAACAGAAATATATAATAAAGACTGAACCACTGAACCGAACCGGAAACGCGGTTCACTTGGCTTCAAAAACCATGTTATAAACCGAACCAGTGGTTCAAAAACTATGTGAACCACTGAAACGAACCAGTCCTTATTTCGAATCGGTTTGCATCCCTGATTTTTAAGGTGGCGCCCTAACGGTGGCGCTGCTAGACCCTTTATTTATAAATAAACTGTTATGCAAACGAAATCAAATTGATATTAATCCCAAAAATCATGTATATTTTAGTTAAGAAGTAAATGAAAAAGAACTGAACAGTTTGAAAAAAACTTAAACTGCATTGGTATCAAAAGAAGTTTATTAGGTTCGATCTCCTTTTGCTCAACCATAAAACAACTTTGCCAACTCCCCACATTTCCAACTGACCCAGCTGAACGTATGCCCTTGACCATGACATACGCGAGCGAGAAAGAGCAAGAAAAACGACCAGAAATGTGCGACACAAAGCAACAAATCCCAGAAATAAACAAGACAAGTTGTAAGCGACAACGACCCATATTTCTTCCCTAAAGGGGAAGGGAAGGGTAGGGACTTTAGTTGTTTTAGCAGTGTGTAATTATGGACCTTCTTGCATACAAATCACTTGCGCTTTTTGCATTCATCAAAATTCATAAAAATACTGCCAACTCTGTTCTGTTTTTATGGTCTGCGCTTTTGTCCGCATCAGACAAAAGGAGAACTACAAAAAACTGAATGCAAAATTTGCAGGCATGCGTCATTAACCCGACCCGCATCTGGTTGAAGAGTGGGGAACGGTTGCCGTTTTGGCGGGGCACGCTCCGTTGGCCAGTAGTCGTCGTCGTCGTCGTCGTCATTAAGTGAGTCAGTGAATTGGTTTGAAGTGCTGAACTGACCAGACCCCCTGACACGGCTCCCTTGTTCGCTCCTTTTTTTTTAGCTACGCCTACGCAAAGTTCGTTTAAAACAATCAACTTCGGGAACCGATCGTTAAGCAGTAGCTGCATAGCCAACCACTTCGCTTAGTCATTACGTATGATGGGCCAAGGGAGGGGATTTGGCCAGGCAACCGATGCATGCAATGATGATAATGTGGCAATGGTTGTTCCAATTTAAATTCGTGTTTGGTTCACCTCTTTTGTCTGAGTATTGAGATATGGCGTGTGAACTGACATGGGAATTTGGAGAACAAAACTGGTTCAAAAACGGTTCACTCGGTGGATTCAAATTGAAATTTTTAATGAGTTTAAGAGCAGTCATCTTGAACCACAGCTGAAGCCTGTTTATAATGAGGTTTTTTTCAGTTTGTTTTTTCAAGTTGACATTGGCAGTGTTGCAGTTAAAGTTACTGACTTATCAACCTGCCCTCGCAACAAGCATTCATGTTTTTGCTCCCGTATAATATCCTTGAACGAGATCATCAATCTTGCTTTGTTGTTGTTGTTCTGTTTTTGCTGTCGTGCCTTCTTTTTTGCTGCCACACATATTTCTCGTTTTTCTTTCTTTCATGCCACATAAACTCCCCCAACCAAGCCAACAAAAAAAAAAAACAACCAACTGCAATTGGGATTTCACTTTTTTAGTCATTTTCATTTATTTTATTTGCAATTTTGAGCTGGGAACTTTTTTTGTTAGACCTCTCTCTCCCCCCGCCAACCTTCTCCCCAATCATATAAGTAAGTAGAGGAGGACGAAGGGAGAGAAAGAGAGAGATTCGAAGTGAAGTGGAGCCGCTTGCAATTCATTTGTTTTGTATGTAATGCAATGACCTCGAACTTCGTTTGCTGTATGCATCTTTGAGTTGCTTTTTTTAAAGGTTTTGCATTTCATTTGGTTGACGGCACGATTTGAGAGGGGGATGTTCCATTTGGTCAGCTCTAGTTTCTAAGACTTTTATAAGCTGGAAGTTACTTTAAGTTTACTTTTTTATCTCTATCGAAAAATGTTCTTTTTCACTACAGTTTTGCATCTGCCATCAACAACTGTTGTTGCTTTCTTATTTGTAAGAAGAATTCTTCGAATTTTTAGGAACAAGCTTCCATTGAAAACAAAAAAGTTTTTCTAACTAAGACAACTTTTTGGACATTACTTTTCTATGGGATCTATACTACATAGATGTCCGACTTCTACCAAACTTGCTGCAATCATGGGAAAGCATAATACACTGTTAATTACGAAATTTGGAGGCGATCCCATTTAAAACAAAAAAGTTTTTCTCACTAGAACTTCTTTTTCGACCGATCAATCGTACTGCAGCTATATGCTATGGTCATCCGATTTTGATAAAAGTTTGTAGAAATGTGTTAAAGTGTATAAAATAAGAATATGCCAATGAAAAGGAAGTTTTCATTAAAAACAAAAAATTTTTTCTCACTAAAACTAGTTTTTCGACCGATTGTTCCTATGGGAGCTATATGCTATAGTCATCCGATTTCGACCAAACTTTGTTGAATTGCGTGAACGTACTTAAAATAAGTGAATGCCAATGATAAGGACGTTTTCATTAAAAAGAAAAATTTTTTTCTCACTAGAACTAGTTTTTCGACCGATTGTTCCTATGGAAGCTATATGCTATTGTCATCCGATTTCGATCAAACTTTGTAGAACTGTGTAAAAGTATAAAAAATAAGTGTATGCCAATGATAAGGACGTTTTCATTACATTTAAAAAAGTTTTTCTCACTAGAACTAGTTTTTCGACCGATCGTTCCTATGGCAGCTATATGCTATAGTCATCCGATTTCGACCAAACTTAGTGAAATCATGGGAAAGGATAGTAAACTAAGAAATACGTACTTTGGAGGCGTTACCATTGAAAACAGAAAAGTTTTTCTCACTAAGACAAGTTTTTCGACCGATCGTTCCTATGACAGCTATATGCTATAGTCATCCGATCCGGCCGGTTATTTGTACCAAAAGACTTCATGCAAAGTTTGGTGGGGATAGCTTTAAAACTGACGGAGGAGATAACCTAGATACAGCCAAACAGACGGACGGACGGACGGACAGGGCTAAATCAACTCAGCTCGTCATGCTGATCAAGAATATATACTTTATGTGGTCGTAGATGCTTCCTTCTATGCGTTACAAACACCCGGACAATTTTATAATACCCTCTGCAAGGGTATAAAAAGAGTGCGATCATTCTTGAAATGAGAACAATCGTTCTTATATCAAGAACTTTCTTGCATACAAGAACATTCAAGTATGATTCGTTATTGGGCTTGCTTAAATTATGAACAAAACATTCTCAAACCTAAAAAAGAGTGCGACTATTATTGAAATGATAACAATCGTTCTTGAATCAAGAACATTCTTGCGTACAAGAACATTCAAGTATGATTCATTCTCAAACCGAAAAAAGAGTTGAAATGAGAACAATCGTTCTTGAATCAAGAACATTTTGTACTTACTGTAAAAATTCTAGCTTCGAAAAGTGTGCAAAGGAAAATGCAAATTATTTTTAAGCGAGTCTGTTCTTTAAAATTCCCAGCAGGCTACCAGCAGGCCAATCACCCGTAGAAATGAAGTTCGGTACAGTCGTCGTTTTTGCCTTGTGAGCAGGAGCGGGGTCTTGTTGAAAGTTTTGAGTCCTATTTCACAAAAATGAAGCTTGGTGACTCCATCATAGGCGACTCCCCACCAAACAATGACATAAGCCGTACGGTGACCTCTCTGAACTTTTGGAATAAATTTGGACGCTTTTTTTGATGACACAGCATACACTCTATTATTCTGTTTGTTGAACGATTCCTTTTATGGTGAAAATTTTCGTCAGAAAGCGGAATTCATCTGTGGGCATTGTTCGAGCACTGGCGACGCAATGCTTTCGATTTTGTCTTGCGTTTTTGTTTCAATGCTGTTGTGAGCATTTGGCCGGTGTGTCTCTTGTATGCACCGAGTCCCAAGTCACGTTTTATGATGCGCGACATGCTTTCCTTGCTGATATTCATCTCACGAGACTTAACTTTCTGCTTGCGCAGTGGATTTCGACGAATTCGATCTTGCACGGTGTTAAGTTAGCAAGATTTTTTACTAGCTTTATTTATGCAAATTATACCACTTTATTTCCAAATAAAGTGGCCACGAAATTTAGGGTTATGGATACATGTAATGTGTTCGGATGTATGTTTAATGAACATTGTTCATGTGTCACGATGTTTGACCGACAAGCTTCTTGTTAGTTCACTTTTCAAAGAGTAGTCCAATAAAAACAACAATTTTTCAATAAATTTTTGCGTTTTATTTGATGCGAAATGAGCGTCTACTGCGAGATCGAGACAACGAAAACGGTGATTGCGTGTGGAGTCGAGAACAAATGTCTGCTAGTTTTACTGAACGACTAAATGTCTTCAGAAACTTCCAATTAGTAACTAAGCAATACGTTTGCTTCGAATTTTAGTTAGCGACTAATTATGCGTGAGTTAGAGCCAAGTGCCCGTCGAGTTTGAGATCGAATTAGCGACAGAATCAATGCTTGCGCCTCGAGATCCTCAAGTATACTCCAACGGGCTTAGAAACCAAAACTTAATATTGGAAGTCCAGCCCTTAAAGTTAACTTGTGACCAAAATTTTGTCCAACTTTATAGGCTTCAAAATATACTAAAGATTTAAACAATTAAAACAAAATATGTAAAATATGTCGACTTTAGGACCATTGTGCATTGGGTGGATTTTACAAAATCGGAATTTGTCTTGTCTAATTATTTGGCGTACTATTCTTAGAAACCGAGTTTCAAATCAATGGGATAATAAACTGCATTTAACATACAAGTCGGTGCATTTTTCTTTAGGTCGGATTTTTCAACATCGGAAAATAACATCACAAATTATTTCGCATACAATCCTTAAAAACCGTGCTTCAAGTGATAAACGAATAACCATTTTCGGACATTTTTTGGCGACTTTCTAAAATAGGGAAAGTACGAAAGAAAAAATTTACCCATATAAACTTTTCCGGGAATTTTCATTCACTTCGGAAATAAAGCTTCCAACTTTTCTTTTAAAGTTTACCTAGCTTAACGAAGGTCTGTGCCAAATCTTCGATCTCAAAGCTGTTGACCTAAAGTTTTGTTCCGAATCTTGGTTTCGCCCACCATTCCACAATGTTTCACCGCTATCCAGAATTTTTCAAATATCGCGGTTTTTGGACCATTTCCCCAAAGTTTCACCGAAATTAAGAACTTTGAAATTATCGCGGTTTTGTGAACCAATTTCCGCCCATTACTTCTACTTAGAAACCTTCACGGGCAAGCGTCCAACCAATCCCCAAAGTTTCACCAATATTAAGAATTTTGCAAATATCGCGGTATTTTGAACATTTCCCGCCCATTTCTTCAACTTAGAAACCTTCCCGGGCAAGCGTCCAACCAATCCCCAAAGTTTCACCGAAATTAAGAACTTTGAAAATATCGCTGTTTTTGGACCATTTTACGCCCAAATCTTAAACTTCGAAACCTTCCCGGGCAAGCGTCCAACCAATCCCCAAAGTTAAAAATTTAGCAAATATAGCGGTTTTTGGACCATTCCCCTCCCATTTCTTCCTCTTAGAAAACTTCCCGGACAAGCGGCCAACCAATCCCCAAAGTTTCACCGATATCTAAAATTTTGCAAATATCGCAGTTTTTCGGACCATTTCCCGCCCATTTCGTCAACTCACAAAAAATTCATTTCTAAAAATTTTCTGTTCGATATCCTTTTATATACCTCGTTATCTTCCGAAAGTGATATTGTCTAGGCAAGTTAGGAGCCATCTTTATATAAGTGTTGGGACGTACTTCTTCAATTATAGTTACTTTTCCTTAAGCAGTATTTTCACTTGTCTGGTATCTCATAAAAGTTTCCATTTTGAGATATCAGACAAGTGTAATAGTCAATCTGAGAAACACAAAAATTATGAAAAGTCTTAAAAAAACTGCATGAGAAGTAGGCTATATCATGAGAAGTAGGCTATAATATACTGTTCAACCTGACTGACTGACTGGTGACCATCGCACAGCCTAAACGGTAAGAGCTAGAGGGCTGAAGTTTGTACAGGAGTTTCCTTATGTGGTGAAAGTGCGTTCTAAGACGGGGTTTTGGAAAATTCCACCCGGAAAAGCAGGAAAAGCGATGGGTAAGTTTGTATGGGGAAAATTTTATTTTTCATCCGATTGACTTGAAATTCGGTTTGTAAGCAAAGTATGCAAAATAATTGGACACGTGTTTTCCCGATTTCGGAAAATCCGCCCACAAGGAAAATTCTCGGGAAATTCAATATGCAAAAATCTATTTTTCATCCAATTGACTTGAAATTCGGTTTGTGAGGAGAATAAGTGAAATAAATTGAAATGCGATTCTCCGAAGTTGGAAAATTCGACAGTAGGGTCGGAAAATTCCCGGAAAAGCGTCGGAAAAGTTTGTATGGATAATTTTTTTGTCATCCGATTGACTTGAAACTGGGTTGGTAAGCGAAATGTACGAAATAATTCGACACGTATTATCCCGATTTCGGAAAATCTGCCCGCAAGGAAAATTCTCGGGAAATTCGATAAGCAAAAATCTATTTTGTAAGGAAAGTTAGTGAAATGAGTTGAAATATCGGTTTTATGTGAAGTCAGTATAGACTGACGGCGACGTAGCGAAGCGCGCCGGGATATATGCTAGTCTAAATACATATATCTCTCAAATGAGTTTTTTGACAGCCAACTCACAGTTAACTGCGATATTTTACACTCATTTCATATGAGATCTCGACTAGTAAAAATACAGCTTTATATAGTTTACAGTTCTAGATTCTCTGTTCCCTTTTTTTTAAAGTTAAGCACTCAAAATGATTCCATGGTTTTTATACCGCGTCAATATATCGGAAGTTATGGTGTATTGCCCTTAAGAATTCAAAGAACTCTTCCGCAGAATTAGACTTAATGTCCAAAACAAATCTCATGCGATTTTTGGTAAGTCTCTACACATATGATGCCAAAAAAAAAATCAATAAACTGCTCCATACTCCAACTTCCCAACAATCCAAGCCCTTCAACACACACACGCTCAGACACTTACACGGGCAATCAAAATTGCAATAATATTCGTGAAACTTTACAGAGCGGCTCGCTCTTTCACCCATACAAATGCAGTCGACTCGACTCGTTCGTGGTCTCGTGCTGCCCAGGCTCGACGTCCACAGCAGCGACTGCAGCCACATTTTGTGGTTTGCTCTCCAAAAAAAAAAAATCTAAATTTCAAGTTCGTCTCCAACTCCAGCTACAGCTTTTGATAACAGCACTTGAAAAGGTTGTTCTCCCCGCCAGTTAATTTCTGCACTGCATCTACCAGTCCGTGGGCAAGCGCACAAATCGTCCAGCAGCAGCAGCGGTAGCTCTCATTCTGGTTGAAAACGAAACCGGATTTCTTTTTTGGTTGATTTTTTTTTTTGTACGTAGAACTTTTTTAGTTGCCTTTTTGTGTACGTTTGACTGAGTTTTTGGAATGCAGTTTTTGGGTTTTTATTTTGTATACTTCTTCTTCAATTTCCGTGTAATGTTTTGCATATTTACGTAGTGAACAGGTTTCCCAACCAAAAAGAGCAACCGAAAATAAAAAAGGAATTAAAAATAACTTTTGTTTTGATTTGAAAACTGAAAACTGGTTCTCTGAGTCAGTTGGCTGCTTAAGCCTGAAGGAAAGACCATTCAGAGGGGAGTGCGACAAGGCGACTGAATAAATGAGTGGGAGATGCCAGTTAACTTATTTTAACTTGGCTCCCTAAGTTTGCGGGCTTAGCTTCCGTTTTTCTTTGGATTCGTTATCCCGGCATCTTCCATTTAGTTTACTCAGCCAAACTTCTTTTGTGCACATTCTATGTAAACACCAGGTGTGGTCAGGACAAAGAATTCTAATTATTCGCTGGTTTCTACCCATTCAAAACGAAAGGCTTTGTGTAGACTAGGCGGTGTCTTTGAAAGGGAAGAGCTAGGGGAAATTGAAGAGTATATTAGCTAAGCGGTGAATATACAGCACCCAAAAAAAAAGTAACACAAGGCAATAACATTTGACTTTTTTCAGTATGTTGAAGGGTTGGAGGTGATTCTAAATGGTTTTTGAGTGCTAAACACGTAACTGTTTTCGGAAATGGTCCATAGCGTCTAGATTTATAGTAATTTGAGCTTAAAGTTTGTTAAAACGCATATTTTGGACCTTTGGCTACGTTTTATGGGGTACTTACCTACTTCTTCTTAAAATTACTTCTTAACTACTTACTTCTTAGCTTTAAATCAGAGAGAGAGAACCTCCTCATGGCAAATTACTACAAAGTTGGCGCCAAAAGCAGAGATGGGTGACCGGGTGTAAAGTTTTATTTAAAGAAAAAACTTTTCATTAGATGTTCCGAGGCGGGATCGAACCCACGACCTCTACACACGGTCGCGCACATAGCTGCTGAGCCAAATCAAACTAAACTATTTTCGAAAACAATTTTTAATAAATGAGTTCAAAACTTAAACTATGCGGATTTTTAGTTTTCACAACAGGCCTTCATGGGCGGTAATATGTTTTTGAAACAAGTACAAAATGGTATTTTTTGCATAATAACATTTTGGAATTTTTTCTAAAGCTAGAAATGTACTTTACTGTAATATCAAAGTGAGCCAGAACAAACGAGAATGATCCCCACAAAACGAGCACAAAAAGCCCTACCTTTACCTCTTTTTGCTCCGATTGCTCCCAAAAGTTATTGTACGCAGCGCGACGCCGACGATTAAAATTCCTCGTATCTAACACGCAGCCACTCAAGCGAAAAAACAACAAACTATGCGTATCGACGCACGACGCAAAAAATACATTCTGTTTTTCTGTTTTGTTGGACTGCTCTCAATCTCAAATCTTATGCCCACCGCTTGTTTAAACTGGTTAAACCAAAAATCTAGACGTTATTTAGATTCCTTTTAAACACACGCAAATCATCTAGAATCACCACAACCACACCAGAATTTTCAGGTTTTTGGTCATAAAAAAAAAAAATTTTTGTAAACTTTCATCAAGCACCCTCCCTGCCCACCCCCCCCAATGGTAGTCGTTTACCTCTTAGTCTGATAATCCGGTGGTTCAATTGCGTTGAGCAACGTTCAAACTCGGATACCCTTCGTTTTGACTCCTTCTAGAAATACTTACCCCTTAGGTGACTCCCCCAAACACAAAAGATTTCAGGCTTTTTTGACAACACTCTACGTTCCCTAAATTTCTCTTATCTCATCTTTTGTAAGCTTTAATTTATCTCTTGATACACCGACTAACACTTTATCCACGTGCTATCTTGATGATATTCATCTCACGTGGTTATGTTTCGTCTCTTTTATCGCACTCGTAAGTTTTACCCTGCTACACACGGCCTATGAATACAGTGAATCGTGGACGATTTGCAAACAAAGCACAACTTTTACTGGTATGTAGTAAAAAACACTTAAATGGTTTGTTTCTCTTTATACCAATAATTTTTGAAAAGTCTCAGGATATAAAATATAGTATGTATCAGTGTATCTTTCTGTTTCGGGGGTACAAGAAGTCTATTGTGATTTCGTATAGCGCTTGTACTTTTCAAACAAAACTCTGTTTATATGAAATGCCAAGTTCTAGGTACTATTGAAATTGGGCGCTGAAGCAGTATCTTGGTACACACTTGCAGACGAAAAATAACGACGGTTTTCTTAAAATTTTTACCTCCTTATTGTATTTCTTTAACTGTTCTTTTATAATACTTGTTCTCAATTTGACGATTGGCCGATAGAGCCAATCGATACAACTTGGCCGGTACATTTTCGTTTGTTTTTACCTTTGAGAGCGATCTGTTTTAGTCAGATTTTTTAGCAAACATGTGGCGTTTTTCCTAGAATATGTGACTCTTTTCTTACGCAGATATAAGTGATTTCATCCTCCCAAAGAAAGTGATCTCTAAGCCCAGGCTCATAAAAAGCTCTTTTGTCTGTTCGGAGTTGAACAAGGCCGGTATTCGAAAATGTTGTTTTGCTTGTATGTTTTACTTCGCCTAAAGTTGTTAAATGCTTTATTGGGGTGTAAGATTCTATCCGCCATTCGTTTTCGGTGTTTAAATGTAATGGCTTACACGCCCCAAAGCCACCGAGCTCTCTCAATCCTTGGCTTGGCGCTTCTAGTTTTGCAAAAAGGACCACAGTTTAACGCCGAACGAACGGCGTTTCGAAGCTTTCATGGTTATTACACAAAGCTGGCCCAACAGCAGAGTGGGGTGACCGGGTGTAAAGTTTATTCAAATAAAACGTGAATCGTCTGTGGAAGTGTCCGTCTATTCGAGGAATCTCGAGTCTTCAGTCTACTGAATGTTATCCATTCAGTTAACACCTTTTCTACAATTTATAGGACAAATTGATACCAAAATATTTGATATTTTAGATTTTGATACCAAAAAATTGACACTGATTTCGTTTTGTTTGAGCCATCGCGTTTCAGTTTATAGAAATTTGTTTGGGTTAGAAAATACACCATTATCACACTTAATATAGGTTTTGTTATCTTTGTTTAAACGGCTTTCATACTGTTTTTATCTCATATGACTACCAATTTTTTACAAATTCTGTGCATTCAAAAACTTTGTATCCCAACAGGCCTTTCCACACGTTAACTGATCTCATTTAAGTCAAAATTCCAAATTTATCGGTTTTAATCTCCTATTCCTCACGAATAACTATGAAAATTCTGCTCTCACCTATTCCCGCATTCGTTTTAACCCCATTTACCTTACCTAGATTATGACGACGAAAATTCGAATTTTGAAATTAAAATTTGGTATTGCAAATGTTTAGTTTCAAGTTACACCTTACATTTAAAGGCTAAGGATCAAATTGATATCCAAAATATCAATTTGATAATTTTTAGTATAATTTTGATACCAAAAAATCTGACACTGATTTCAGTTTTAGTTTGAGCCATCGCGTTTCAAGTTTATAATGATACAAATTTTGTTTGGGTTAGAAAATACCAACCATCTATCAACAAAACTGTGAGAGATATGAGGTTTTGCTGCCTATCTTTGATATTAAAGGAACAGAGGCCTTTCAATGACTGGTTTTATATCTCATAATGACTACCAATATTTTTACAAATTCTGTGCATTCAAAAACTTTGTATCCCAACAGGCCTTTCCACACACGTTAACTGATCTCATTTAAGTCAAAGCATTTCCAAATTTATCGTCAGTTTTAATCTCCTATTCCTCACCTGCAATAGAACTATGAAAATTCTGCATCTCACCTAATTCTCCTGCATTGTCCTTCCGTTTTTAATCTTCCCAATATGTGGCGACAGCGAGTAAACAATTATGTCCGCGAAATTCTTACCAGCGATTGTACTCACTTAACGAAACACAAGTTCTATATTCTTAGAGACGAATCACAGACTTCGCCCCAGCATGGGCAGCGAAGAAAGTACAATCAAAGTGCACTCGACTATCGTCGGTATACTAAAACAGCTGAGACAATCGACTCCTTTGATAGCACGCAGCGAATCCCTGACGTGGCTAGTGCCACGGCTTTGTCTGCCCATTTGGAGCCGAAGGTTAAACAAGAATCTTGATGGTCTGTCGCGGCAGGAGGTGAACAGTAAATGGCATGATTTTGAAGTGGAGATCAAGGATCGTTTGTGGTCTTTGTGGGGTGGACTACATCCGCGAGCGCCCTGGTTTGACGGCACGGTAAGAGGACGTCAAATGCTGGGTTGCTGTGTGGTGGCCTGCTGTGCGGCCAGTACCTTTCGCCGTTTGAGCGTATGGAATCCTAAGTTACTGGATGCCATTGTGGTCAATGGCGATAAGTACTATCGGGAGAGTGTGGAGCATAGCCAGAGCTGGAATCATCAGTTAAGCTTGGACGATTTGTGCATGCAGTGTACCTTTCAGGTGGGAATCGGGGTTCAACTTAAAAACCATAATCTAATCCAATTTTAAGCAGGATCTACAGTTTCTGGTGCAAACAGAGCTAGTGGCGTTCGGTCAGCTGTATAGTGCGGCGGCTAGTGCTGCCATGAATCTCTCCGAGGCGTTAACCTATTTCTTCACACGTTACCAATGGGGCATCTTGGAGTGTCAGTCGAAACGCTATGCTTTTGGTTATAATTCCACACCAGATGGCGGTTACTTTCTTTACGATTGCAATGAATGGGATAGACCCATCTTTCCCGACAATATGGGAGCTTCATATGTGCTGCGTGCTAAGCAAATGCTGGTGCTGCTCTACTCCATGATTGTAACGCTGAATGTCAGGCAAAAGAATATAGGATTTCGTCTTTACAATGTGGATATAGTACGCCTTCCGCAGAGTAAACAAAGAAATGATCATGAAAATGCGGAGAAACAATAATTGAACAATAAATAAGACTAGAATTTTTGGCTAATTTTTGTTTATTAATGAATGTCTTAGGAATTCCTTGCACTTGCAGTTGCGTATGGAGAATTTATCAAAACAAAGAATATATCGAAACATAACTATATCAGCCTTGTTCTCAATTCCACTTCCACAAAAATGTTGTGCTTTCCAACCGGTTTTTGGACTAAATTTGATCTCTAAATCACAAACCTTTTGTGGAAGTGGAATTGACAACAAGTATGTATAGATTTATGGTTTCCGTGGGCCAAACATAGAATTAAATTTCGTGCGTGCCTGAGCCTTGCTAATTGCTAATTGGACGGATGCAATGAATAAGATGAACAAATGGAACATCATTTTCAACCTCTGGTAGCACAATACCAACCACACCACACTTCTTTTGTAGTGATTAATTTAAAATTTTTTTAATTTTTTTTTTCATTTTTTACTTATTCTTACTGGTACTGGGACTCGGGACCCCGAAAACCTGCACTCACTGACACCACCGCTCAGCCAATAGTACCACACCTCGGGTGTTTATCGCGGCGTCTAAGGCCCGTTTTTCATGTTCCTCTTTTTGCAAATCTTGGTGGACTTAACGCATTTGCATAGCTCACGTTCAAAGTGAGCAGTGCAAGTTCACCAAATACACCTAGTTTGTGAATATAAGAAGAATTCGTTCTCGCCGATTCGTTCTTCATTTCTCTGGGTGTAGAAAAAGGCACAAAGCCCAAAGAAGCTTCTTGGAATTCAGGAATTCTTAACTATGTGGGACAAAACATAAGCGCACATGGGTTCTTTAGATTCTTGGTTCATGGCCTAGGACCGAGAGCTAAGTCGATTGAGCTTTGTCCTTCTGTCTGACTCTTTCTACGCAAACCAGGCTCCGGACAACATAAGCCATAAGCCCCCAACACCAATTTCTTGTGTATGATTCGATTTTGAAACTATCATTTAAAAAGGTTTTACTTAACCTTACTGGGATTCAAACTCAGGACCTCGAAGACTGCAACAGTCGATGACACCGCCGTCTCAGCCATCACCACCACATCACGCTTTTCTGTCCATGCCTCCTAATCATATTATAAACTGTAGTCCAAACCCGAATGGCTTTTTGGAACGAATTTCCGATGCGGGCATTTAGCTCAGAGGAGGGCTGTTATTTCTCTAGAACGTTTGAGGTCGAGGGTTCAAATCCCCGTAGGAGCATCGTTTTTATACCTTTGCAGAGGGTATTATAAAATTGTGCGGATGTTTGTAACGCATAGAAGGAAGCATCTCCGACCACATAAAGTATATATATTCTTGATCAGCAGACGAGCTGAGTTGATTTAGCCTTGTCCGTCTGTCCGTCTGTCTGTTTCTATGCTATCTCCACCGTCAGTTTTAAAGCTATCCTCACCAAACTTTGCAGGAAGTCTTTTGGTACAAATACGCTGCACATTTGTCGGAACCGGCCGGATCGGATGACTATAGCATATAGCTGCCATAGGAACGATCGGTCAAAAAACTAGTTTTAAAGAAAAACTTTTTTGTTTTTATGGAAACGCCTCCAGACTCCCGAACAACGACGCACAGAAAAACAAAGTACGTATTTCTTAGTTTACTTCCTTTCCCAGTCACTAAGTTTGTCGAATCAATACTAACGATCGTCGAAAAACTATTTAAATTTGTTTTTAATGAAAACGTCCTTATCATTGCATACCTTATTTTATATACTTTACACAATTCTACAAAGTTTGGTCGAAATCGGATACATAGCATATAGCTGCCATAGAAACGATCGGCGCTAGTTCTAGTGAGAAAAACTTTTTTGTTTTTAATGGAAACGCCTCCAAAGTACGTATTTCTTAGTTTACTATCCTTTCCCATGATTTCACTAAGTTTGGTCGAAATCAGATGACTATAGCATAGGAACGATCGGTCGAAAAACTAGTTCTAGTGAGAAAAACTTTTTTGTTTTTAATGAAAACGTCCTTATCATTGGCATACACTTATTTTATATACTTTTACACAATTCTACAAAGTTTGGTCGAAATCGGATGACTTGCATACCAAAATCGGTCGAAACCACATGAGAAAACTTTTTTAATACGTCCCTAAACAATTCACAAAGTTTGGTCGAAATCGGATGGCTTTAGCATAGCTCCCATAGGAACGATCGGTCGAAAAACGAGGTAGAGTGAGGAAAACTTTTTTGTTTTTAATGAAAACGTCCTTATCATTGGCTTACACTTGTTTTATATACATTTACACATTTCTACAAAGTTTAATCCAAATCGGATGACTATAGCATATAGCTCCCATAGGAACGATCGTTCGAAAAACTAGTTCTAGGGTGAAAAACTTTTCTGTTTTTAATGAAAACGTCCTTATCATTGGCATTCACTTGTTTTATATACTTTTACACAATTCTACAAACTTTTATCAAAATCGGATGACCATAGCATATAGCTGCAGTATGAATGATCGGTCGAAAAAGAAGTTCTAGTGAGAAAAACTATTTTGTTTTAAATGGGATCGCCTCCAAATTTCGTAATTAACAGTGTATTATGATTTTTCATGATTTCACCAAGTTTGTTCGAAATCAGACATCTATATGGTATAGATCCCATAGAAAAGTAAGGTCCAAAAAGTAGTCTTAGCTAGAAAAACTGTTTTGTTTTCAATGGAAGCTGCAAGGGTATACAAAACTTCGGCCGAGCCTATTTTTTTCTTTTTCAAATCTTTCAAAATTTTAGCTTTCATCTATTTTTAACCAGCAACAGATGTTGTAACTGTGTGTTGCTAGTATAAGCGTGCCCACTAAACGCGAACTTAGAGTGATCAAGAAAAACTTGATATGAGGTGTTGCTACCTAATGCCTCTAGTTTCACAATTTATGGGTACCGTTCCCAGACAAGACAAAAAGTTGGTTTTTGGTCGCACTGTGAATTCAATTCCGATAAATCTGGAATTCTGCCAATCGGTTTGTTTAAGTAATCACGCCGCCCGGATCGGATGACTATTTCTCATATTATTATCATATCACATTAACGTCGCCAGATCTTGGTGTATCCCTGGTATGTCATAAGCTTTAAGTGAAGGGTAAGACCTAATTGTGCCCATTCTGCGGCATTTTGGCACGTTCTAGCTCTGATGATGATCTAATCCTCTAGATCTTTGGGTTTTCCCCTGGTGAATAATCACGGAATTGGGTGCGTCCATCATCTTTCATCTTTCTTGTGGGGGCATTAGCCTTCGCCTAGTCTCTGGTGCAGGTGATCAGCAGTGAACGTCAATTGACTGCCATTGTAGTTGCTCGTCACGTTCGCGCAGCTGACAATGATCAGACTGTCCCGATTGGGAGCTGTCTGCTGAGCCTGTGTGCTCCTAGAAAAAAATCACAAAAATAGACAACATCGGCGTTAACGACAATTGCGCGCTAATTATCGCCTCCAGCGATGTATTTAGCTTGGGGGCAACTTGTGGGGAAATACTCTAAGGCATTCCTGGCAGGCGTGAATTGAATTCTTCGCCTGCTGTTTGCTGCTCCTGCTGCTGTTGCTGCTGATGCAGCTGATGATGATGATGATGATGATGCATGGCGTTTGTTAACTACTTCATTTAGTCTTTGGCTTTGAACTGGGTTTATGATTTATAGCCTTGGAAATTAAAGTTGTGCCTCGTGGCATGAGTTGCAGGAATGTAACTCAGAGTTAGCTCATTAGACGGGACAATGCCTGGCATCTAACGGCTTCAGAGGTTGAAGCAATTTAGAACTACCATCTGTTTGCATCATCTTTCAGAAGAAGAAAAAAACCGCTTGGAAACCCATCCAGCCACTATTCAAAATCACTCGGAAAAAGAGAGATTCGCCTGGTGTTAGGTGTCAGTTATCGACACTGACAGTTGTCAGTGCGATAAGACCACACACACAGACAGAGTCTTCCCCAGCTGCAGACACGCAGTTTTTCAATTAGGCCAGCTCTTTGCGTGCCTCATAACAATTCCTTGATCATAACAAGTTGCTGGAATTTGTATACTTAAATTGCCAGAGATTCCTCCTTCTTAAAAAATGTCTGCACGCCAACTGCCATGCAAATCAGCTGTCTGATTTGATGTGTCTATAAATATATATAAGTATGGAAAGAAGGTTGGGGGCTCTAATTAGCCACTTGCTAGCCTTTTGGTCACGTGTCCTCCACCGGCGGCGTGTTAACTCAAGTGTTTTACTTGTTACTTGAGACCACCTAACTCGTGCCATGGTCGGTCGTATCTTTTATTCTCGCCCCGCCTGGGTTTTGTTATTCTTTGGCATTTTTTGTTTTCGTTTCCGGTTTGCTGCATTTGTCGTGCGGTTGCACTTTTTGTTAATTAAAAGGCGCATGAGTTTTTGGTGTTGAATATTCGTTTCCACCACTTGTTTTGTTTTGTCCCCACCCAATCGACAGCCCATGACAGGGATCCCCCTAGGTGGTTGTGTCTTTTGGTAGTAAAATACTTTTATTAAAGACTTTAATAAGATTTCGAAAAAAGCATACATTTTAGAACTGAGGTGATGCGACAACTTCTCAAATACTTTGCCACTCAGAAAACCCCATTGCCTTCTGCTAGTAATATATGAGGCTAATCGTTACCTTTCAGATAGCCTTAAACATTTTACTGCTTAGCCTCAGAAATGGACGACAAATGCTATCCCGTCTTCGCCATCAATTTCGTCTGTTAACACTTTATCAATATGCTCACTATCTGGGTAGCAGGAGCATCAGTTTGGCCTGCCTGCTGGCTGACTGACTGACTGACTGAGCTGTGTTGCCTTCAAAGCAAAATCACCGCCATCAGGAGGTGCCGCTGCCACCACAACAGAAAACGCTTGCGGTTAAAGTCTTTTCCCTCTTCGTCTCGGTCAGATCAAGAGATCGTTGTCAGTGGACTCCACCTTTTTGTTGCTGCCTTTCTCTCTTAATTGCCACCTTGATTTTCCACTCTGCCAATGGAAAACTGACAGTGTACTGGAACTAGTAGGTATAAATGTGGTTAATATTTTTATGGGGAAACTTAGTTAATCCAAAATTGTTATTTAAAAAAAAAAAAAAAAAAATAAAAAAAATGCAACACCTATTGTAGAACTCGACCCATTCGGTTTCGTAGTTTGATGCTCTAACCTCTACACCAACTTTCAAGCTTTTGCGCCCGCTGTTAAATAAGTATTTGTACAGCATTGCACACGCGCTCAGCGCACTGGACAGAGAGAGAGAGAGAGCGAATGTTTAAAAATAATTTTTGGCCTTACCTGAAACTACACTCACGACTGCTTGAATTGAACATTTAGCGCCGGGAATCACAAGCAGTCGTGGCCGAGCGGTTAAGGCGTCTGACTAGAAATCAGATTCCCTCTGGGAGCGTAGGTTCGAATCCTACCGGCTGCGATGATCGGAAGATTTTTTTTTTAATAAACCTTTTTTCGAATGCTTTATTTTAAAAGATGAATTTGTTTTTGTTCAGAAAAATGAGCTTTAGTTTATGCTATAATGATGTGAGCTACATCTAAATATAAAGACTATAAAGGTGCTCCACATCAAAATTTAATACATATATGTATTCGTTTTAGCATCCACACCGAGAAAAACTTTATATTTTTCTTATCAATTTAACTCCAAAATGACCAAGTATTAAATCAGGGATGCAAACTGGCTGAACCGAACCGAAAACCACAAAAGAAAACGGTTCGGTCCAGTTCAGTTCACTGACAATTCCCAAGAGGTATAAATTTTGGGAGTTTTAATCGAACTGTCACGATAAGTCCTTTTCGATGCCGGATTTATGAAACATGTGAGCTTTAACATTGTAAAAAGTGGTTTGGTATGAAATAGCTTTCTCTGAGAAAACTTTCAAAAATTTAAGGATTAGCTAGACCAAATAAAGTTGGTTCAATCAAAAACCCGGGGATTATTACCTCTAAAATCCAGAACTAATAATTTATAATTTGTTTGAACCCAACGGACGCAACTTTTTTTACATCAAAAAGTATGTCCCACCTAGGCTTATAGTTTTTCAAACTTCTTCAGCTCCAAAAGGAAAAAAAATACTTTCAAAACAGATTTAAGGACATTTCTGAATGTTAGAACTCAGAATGAGCTTAAAAGGTTAAGATACGTCGAAATTAGGGGTGTTCCTAAAACAAAAAGATATTTTTGACATTATTTTGGATTTGCCGCAATTTCAAAAGTTTGAAAAAATGACGTTCTGAGCAGATTTTAGGGTAAGTTGCGACGATATACTCAAGGAAGGGCATTAAGAGTTGGGATAGGGTGAAATAAACTTCGATCCAAGAATATAATGGAGATTTTGAAACGCAAACTGGGACTTTCTACTTAAGAAAGGTTTTAAGGCTTGAAACACGACGAAATTAAAGACGATCCTTGAACAGAAATGCGATTTTGTCAACTTTTCGGACTGCCTAAGCAAAATTCGGACCGTTATCGTTAAGTAAAGGCTTTAGAACAGAAATGAGTTTTTGGACATTTTTTTTAAGCTAATCGTAATTTCTAAAGTCCCAGAAAGTATCGGGTTTTTATATGTATTTATTATATGGATATGTCTTTATTATCCTTTTATCATCCAATGGAACTGAAAAATCATCCAAAGGATATGAAAAATTATCATACCTTGGATGATTTTTCAGCTCCTTTGGATGCTAAAAGGATACTAAAGAAATATCCAGTCCAAATGGATATTTTTGTATACTACTTAGCGTACTTGGCGCTAAGCAGTCGGTTTCAAATCTCTCAACTTTGATCATCTAGTTTAATTGCCTTACATTTTGGAGACACTTCACATGTAAAGGCAAGCAGTTGTAGTTCGAAATGAAACCGTTCATATGAAAATCTCTAGAGAGTTCTGGGACTGCACAACTTCCCTCAATATAAATTCATGAATAAGTTCGAATAACTTCTTTTGTTATAAATATAAAAAAGGTACAAATCAATTGTTAAACTTGTTTAAGTTCACTTAAACCATAGTTTGCAAGGCTACAAAACAATCCTGAACTGAACCCCTGAGAATCGGTTCGGTACGGGCTTAACCTTCTGAATCTGGACCCAAGCCCGACCCTCCAAACTTGACAAATTGCGCCTTAAAAAAAGAAATGAACCATAATTTAAGCTGTGAAATGGCAAATCATATCCTGATATTCATGTTAAAAGAATATGTCATTTATTGACGCTGATGAGGAATCTTTATACTTTATGGGAAGGAAACAGCTTTTACATAAATTTTGCTCAATTAAATAAATAATACCCATTTTCCGGATCTAAGTGTAAGCAAGAAAAAAAGTCGATCAAGCCCGACTAAAATATACTCTGTACCTGTGAAGTGCTGCCCATCACCGTTGCGACCGGTGCTGCCCATAATTGTTTGTCTTCCTTATAATTCGACAACCGTTCATCCGATCATTACCATTCCTTTGGCGGATCGATAAATAATCCTGATTACTAAGTATGTACTAAGTATGTCCGATCCTTCTATCTATAAAACTGTGGGAGATATGACGTTTTTGCGGGGGCGTGGCCAAAATTGAAAATAAACTTGATCTGCCTGCAAGTATAAGAAACATATGTTCCATACATGTCAAACCTCTATCCTTACCATCTCTGAGATCTGTTTGTTCATACGGAACACTTTTGCACAAACTTAATATACTCTGTGTGCCTCTGGTACAGAGTATAAAAACTTGATAAATTATATTCAATATATAACTATTATTTTATTAACAAGTTAAGTTTAAGTAATCTCATAATCTCCTCGAGATTATCTGAAATTATGCAATTACCCAGTGCAATTCCAAAATCTGTCTTGAATGCACCCATAATCAAGAAAAGAAAGAAAAACAAAAGCTCTAATTAAACATAACAGAAAAATATAGGTTACACCTCGACAAAGACCGTTGCATGCCACCACACACACTCACACACACCCAGAACACAGAAAGAGCAGCTCAGGCAGGCAGCAAGTGGCACTTATCATCATGAAAGAAGCAGCAGCAACAGCGGCAAACGCAGCAAAATTAATGGGCTATAATTACGCAAGTTGCAGCCTAAATTTTTGCTTGTGCAAAATTTACGACGTGTTTACGATGCCTTCAATTATGGGTTACGCTAATGCGTTCCAGCAACGCGAACTCAATTTGGTACTTCAATGACTTTCCAGCAAAGTAGCCAGCGACTCGATTGTCTGTAGTATCGACAAAAGAAAATAGTAAAAATTTCTAGTGTTAAATTTTATCACATACCGTTTGGAAATTTTAAGTAAAATGGAAAAGGAATTGGAAAAAGAAATGCCCAACGATGATGCCTCAAGCAACAAGCTCGTTGACGACCACCTCAACACTGAGGAAGATGAGAACCTGCAGAGTTCGGCCAGTGTTGTCACCATTAAAGAGTCGGAAAAGCTGAAAACGGTGCAAATGTTGAGGGATGAGTTTCAAATGGGAATGACCTCAGATGCGGTGCATTTGGGTTATTTATTAGAAGTAAGTAGAGTGGTTGTTTTAGAAAGAAACGATTACTGTGCGGTAGGTCTGGGCACGTCCCCGGCTATGGAAGCTGTAAAGAAGTCTAGAAATCGATCAGCAAAGCCAACCTTCTGCAGAGTTTCTAAACTTCGCTTAAGCTATGTTCACACAGGCAAATAATTTACCCAATTTTCGATGAACATTTTGCTAAATAGCCATGATGGCAGATGTTGTATGACTTGAAGCTAAAGCTATGGTTCCAATTACAAATAATTTGCTAAATAATGCCCAAAAAGAGCACTATTTAGGCCTATTTAGCCAAATTTTTACCGAAATTTTTCCAAATTATTTCCCGGTGTGTACTTAGCTTAACTCTCCCGATCGAAATTAAATTTTTTGGGAAACTGAACAGAAAAACATTTTCAAGTTCGCATTTGTTTGAGTGAGCTATTTCGACCTCAAAAAACTCGGCTGTTGTTCGATAATTAATTTTTCTACAGTTTTGTTTTCCAAGGGCGTAGCCAGTTTCAAAGGAAAATTTACGTTTTCATTGTTTTAAGAGCGTGTCTCATTTTATATCGAAAGCATCTTTGTCTATTTATTGCTTAAATGTATAATTAATGGAATATTTGGGAAACATTTAGACCAGAGGCAGGCCAAAAATACATTTACATTTTTGCATTGGTGTGTGTGAGAGCAGCACATAAATTGCTCTCAATTTCAGTAGCAACGACTGCGTCGCGTCGTAGGAAAGCAAGCAACGCAGCGGCGCTTGTACAGCTTATACCGTGTGTGTCGGAGAAGCGCTGCTTTGAGATTTTTCGTATGCACACGAGATAGAAATGTGCCTGTCCCTGATTTAGACAGAGCAGCCCCTAGCTTTTTGGAAAGCTGACTACGCCCTTGTTGATCTCAATTCCACATCCACAACAACTTTTTGGTTGAAAACCGGTTTTACGGCTAAATTTAATCTCTAAATTACACAATTTTTGCGAAAGTGGAATTAAGAAGAAGGCCAATTGTCCCTTATATTCTTAATGGAGCCCCGCTGGATCCAAAAAAAACTGGTTCAGGTCGGGACTGAAAAGACGTGGGACGAGATCGGGACGGGATTTATGGAAAGTCATGATATTTTCCTGATTCCGATTTGTTTATTCCAGTTTATCGGACTCTATAAAACTAACGTATCCCCACTGTGAAAGAAAGGAAAACTGACCGGCAGAAATTAATGACGTCGTTGTCTTTGGCCTTAGACGTATCAAAGTCATTACTCGGGGGTTTTTGGGTGCTCTGATTTCATTTCTGGCCATATTTTCCCGATCCGTGGGGTGTGGGCTGACCAATGGAGGGGGGAGGGGGAAAAACTAAACAAGTCGGCCTTGCCCGACTATAATATACTCTGTACCTGTGAAGTGCTGCCGATCACCGTTGCGGCCGGTGATGCCCATTCCTTTGGCGGGTCGATAAATAATCTTGATTTCAAAATATGTCCAGAAGGTTCAAACCTTCTTTGTATAAAACTGACGGAGATATGACTTTTTTCTGAATTGCGTGGGCGGGAGGGGGCGTGGCAAAAATTGAAAATAAACTTGATCTGCCTGCAAGTATAAGAAACATTTGTCCCATACATGTCAAACCTCTTTCTCTTACCATCTCTGAGATCTGTTTGTTCATACGGATGGACGGACAGACGGACACGGATATATCGACTCGCCAGTTAGTGCTGATACATATACTTTATAGGGTCGGAAATGCTTCCTTCTGACTTTAACATACTTTTTCATAAACTAATATACTCTGTGTACCTCTGGTACAGAGTATAAAAAGTTAACAGAAAAATATTCAAAAATTAGCCTCAGCAACAATCCTCGACTTTGGGTTCCTTTGACTGCGGAACACCGTTCATGGAAACCTTCAAAACTTTACATTTTCGAACTCATGGGTTAATTGGCCACTGTTTAAAATTCGTAATGCTCCTTCATTGCAACCTCGATTTTCGAATTTCTGTCGGTCAGTTTTCTATTCTGCCCCAGTTTGGAGTGTTAGCACTTAGAAGCGAAATCAAATCTGGAGGCATTTATTTTACCTAGTACTCGCAATTGTTTTGGTACACGGTTTTTGGGTCAAAATGAATATTTTTTAAAACTTTTTCATCTTTTTATTCGGTTACTCAATGACTACAAATCGTAGAATAACTTATTCGAAATGGCCGCCTTGTGCCTTCCAGCAACGACGAACTGCGCACCTCTTGCATTGGGAAATTGTCCACTGCTCTGACAAGGGCGCGCTTCAAAGACTCCATATTTGGGTGTCGAGAAAACCAAGCCATAGCCTCGAGAACGAGCCATAGTTTGTAGTCCAATGGATTCAGTTCTAGGTACTAACAAGCCAATCATCCGTAGAAATGAAGTTAGGTACTAGTGTTGGGTAAAGGTTGTTCATTTGACTGAACATGTTCACTTGTTATTTTTTTTCAGAGTGAGTCAACTCTCTCAAAATGTTCAGTTTTTCTTGTTCAGATGTTCATTTGATCAGTTGTACACTTGTTCAGTTGTTCAGTTGTTCACTTGTTCAGTTGTCACTTGTTCAGTTGTTCAGCTATTCAGTTGTTCAGCTGTTTTGTTGGTTTGAATTGTAGGCCGTTTCGTTTGATCTGTGCTGTTCCAATTGTTGTACACCTGGGCATTGTGATGATTAGCTATCATTCAAACTAATTTTAATCCTACGTTGCTGGTCACACTGCGGAATGTTGCTTATTTGTTAGCAATCTCTAAATTGGAGGCCACGCCAGCATGTTGCTTACATTGAACAATCAGACACGCGGACAAAAAACAGCTGAAGAGTCACCAAATTGAGTGAACAAGTCAGTGAACAACTCACAGAACAAAAGCGGCTAAACAAGAGCAAGTGAACATTTCTGACTGAACAACTCACCGGACAAGAGTGAGTGAACAAGAACAAATGAACAACGCTGACTGAACAAGAACAACTCGCAGAACAAGAGCGAGTGAACAAGAATAAGTGAACAACTGTAACTAAACAAAAAAGAACAATAAATGACGAACATGTTCACCTGTTCGCGCTCTGGCGACGCAATGCTTTAAATGGTGCATTGCGTTTTAGTTCCAATGCTGTTGTGAGCAAGTGGCCGTTGTGTCTCTTGTATGCAGCGAGTCCCAAGTCACGTTTTATGATGCGCGACATGCTCTCCTTGCTGATATTCATCTCACGAAACATGATTTTTTGCTTGCGCTGTTGATTTCGACGAATTCGATCTTGCACAGCTTTGATGGCGCGGTCTTTTATTCCATCAGTATCCTCAAAAACCTTCACGGTACGATTAGGAGCTAAGGCGATCGTATTAGTAGAAGGATTATTTAAGTCAAATTCGGCAAACTTTTACTAACTTTATATATATCTGAATTTTCAGAAGGGAATGATTTCATTCGACACCCTGGACCAATCCATTATGAACAAATTGGATCTTCAAAATATGGAAGTGGGAGATGATGCCGGAATTGAACAAATTGTACAGCAAATGCGTAATGAATTTCTGATCAAAAGTTGCTCAGTCCCCAAATGCGCAGGACTTAAAGGCATATTAATGGAAGTAAGTTGCAATTTTCAGACTAAAAAGATTCCTAACCGCAAACCAATCCTTTTAGAAGGGCTTGCTAGAAAGCAGTGTATGCAAAAATCAGGAGCTAGCTGAAGTAGTACAGTCTGACATGGGTCAACTAATCAACAATAATGAATTCATGATCAAAACAAGCTCAATCCCAAAATACGCTGGACTTAGAGGCATTCTAACGGAGGTAAGTTTCAATTTTCAGACTAAAGATTCCTAACCTCAAACCAACCTTATAGAAGGGCTTGCTAGAAAGCAGTGAATGCAAAAATCATGAAGTAGCTGAAGTAGTACAGTCAGAAGAACTCCCTCAGAAAAGTCAAGAAGCTGACATTAGTAAACTAATCAACGATATTAATCAGTTTACGTTTGATATGGAAAAAGAACCACAACTGGTAAATTGGACACAATTTCGTGAAAATCTTGCAAAGATCCATAAGCACTATGTCAATTCAATTGATGCTGGCTCCAATACATTGGCTAAGGTAGAAGAAATCGACGATATCAGGACTCCATCACTTGAATCCCTCAATAGACAAGCACAGAATCTTAGTAGGATAGTGGAGTTGGAAGAAAAAGAACATATCAACATGGAAAACCTCAATAGACGTGCAAGGCATCTTCGTAAGAATATACATGGTCTGGAATTGAAAATGATTACCTTGGATCATAATTTCGAGATGTTCAGTGCGAAATTGGAAAACAGTAAACAAACTAAAGACCGTGCCGTGCGAGATATGCGGGTACTGGAAATTATGCGCGAAAGCATTGGCCGTAGATTAACTCAATTGGAAAACGATTTGCGCCAGTCCAGGGAATGTCTAAACAAGAAACGTCACGAGAAGGATATGCAGTTGGAATCATCTGATGGCTTATGATGGGAAGAAGAGTCTTTAACCAAAATTTGATCTTTGTGAAAATTTATTCTGCCTGTAAACTAAATACAAATTAGTTCGTTTTGATAATGTTATTTACCTTGAAATGTATTGAGCATGTTTAATCTATTGTTTATAGCTTGGCTTAAAATTGAAGCGATTGGATATAATCGGATATAATTATTCTGCGACAAACTATTCAAAACTGATCCTATACAGCAAGAAAAACTATTTATCTGTAGCTAAGTATCAAAAATTTGGTTTTCGATAGTTCGAAAAGTCTAGCGGTTTTCTGGTTTTTAACAATTATACCATAATTAACTTAAAGTCTTCAAATATATCCACTAAATTTAAGAAAATTGCATTATCCCAACGAATTGAAATACCCCAAGCGAAAAATCTTGCCAAAACAAAGCGGAAACTAAAAGCTGGCCTGTGTACAATACTTTTTGTTGTATCACCAACGTGGGAACCTCTCTGCCTACGACTTTCTCTCTAGTTCGATTCATCCTTGTTTAGTTTTCACCCAAATGGATTGGCAAGTTCATGACATCACGTGGGCAACACCACAAACAACATTTGGCGACAAATAACAAGTCGCTGTCGCTGTTGCTAAGGCAATCAGCAACAGGTTGCCCAGATATCAAATTTCAACTTCGGACAGGTGGACGAACGACTGTTGACCAAAAACCAATACGAAACGAAATGAAACTCACTTAAAATTCAGCTTTCGGACAAATAAACTCCACGATTTGCCAGACGACCACAGCTGGAGGGGAGAGAAATTGGTTTTGTTTGTTGAACACAACATTTCAAGGTTAGACATAACGCAGGTGTTTTTAGTAAACATTTTCATGGCTAGCGGAGAAAATTTAAGAACATTTTATAAAATTGAAACTTTGTAGTTTCAATCAGCATACATTTTCCAATTTACAACCAATTGGATAAAAAAAGCGTGGAAACTCAAACGAAAGGGTAATGGTTGTACAAAAAGTTCCCAAATGTGTTTCGACTGCATGTTCAGCGTCCTCCTCTAGGTCCTTAACAGCTGATTTGGTCTGATTGTTTACCTTAGCAATTACATACTTAATTTAATTGAGGAGCACTAATTGCATTTAATGCAGTTGCTAAAGAATTTTCTGTGAATTACAAATTGATCGTTTGTTTAGCTACTGCTTTGTCTTATCTTCATTATACCCGTTATTCGTAGAGCAAAACGGTTTACTGAAGTCGTACAAATGTATATAACAGGCAGAAGGAAGCATTTCCGACCCCATAAAGTATATATATTCTGGATCTGCATCAACAGCCGAGTCGATATAGCCATGTCAGTTAGTCTGTATGAACACCTAGATCTCGGAGACTAGAAGAGCTGGGGCCACCAAACTTTGTAAGTATACTCCTATTGTCCCTACGCAGATCAATATTATTTCAAATTTTGGAACGCCCCCTCCCGCCCCCACGATAGAAAATGTTGAATAACTCATACAATTTTGAAGATATCATGCTCATAATTTGCAGTGGGCACATACACTAGCCCAATATCTACAATCTCTAAAAGTTTCATAAAGATCGAATAATAAATGGCAGAGCTATAAAGGTTATAAAAAGCGTTGCATACCTTTTGGCGCTATATGCGTTTTTTCCTCACATTATGTTGAAATGGTCACATTAATGCTTCGGTAATTAACATAGGGAAAGGCTATTAAACACTAACTGCCCTGAGTAACGGGTATATCGAAGTCGGGCAGGACCGACTTTAACTTACGCTCTCGTTTTTGGCTAGCGTTAATAAAAGAAGATCGAGACACTAAACGATGTGGTTATTATCACAAGGCTTATGCTGAAAGTGAGAACAAAGAACCGGTTTTGGAAAATTCTGTGGAAAATTCGCCGAGAACTGTTGTGTGCTGCTTTTTATACTCAGTACCAGAGTACACAGAGTATATTAAGTTTGTGCAAAAGTATGTAACAGGCAGAAGGAAGCATCTCCAACCCTATAAAGTATATATATTCTTGATCAGCATCAACAGCCGAGTCGATATAGCCATGTCCGTCAGTTCGTCCGTCTGTCTGTCCGTCAGTCCGTCTGTCCGTATGAAAAAACAGATCTCAGAGATGGTAAGAGATAGGCAGGCAGATCTCGCCAATTGGAAGAACGTCATATCTCCCACAGTTTTATAGATAAAAGAGGTTCGTTTCTTCTGGACATATTTAGTAATCAGGATTATTTATCGATCCGCCAAAGGAATGGTTAAGATCGGATGAATGGTTGTCGAGTTATAAGAAAAACAAACAATTATGGGCAGCACCGGCCGCAACGGTGATGGGCAACACTTCACAGGTACAGCGTATGTTATACCGGCTTTCTTTCTTGTTATCCCCTTGCAGTTGTTTGTAACGCATTGAAGGAAGCATCTCCGACCACATAACGTATATATATTGTTGATCAGCATGACGAGCTGAGTTCATGTAGCCCTGTCCGTCCGTCCGTCTGTCCGGTCGTCCTTCTGTTTCTATGCTATATCCTCCGTCAGTTTGAAAGCTATCCTCACCAAACTTTGCACGAAGTCTTTTCGTATAAATACGCTGCACATTTGTCGGAACCAGCCGGATCGGACGCTTATAGCATATAGCTGTCATGGGAAAAAAAAAAACTTTTTGTTTTCAATTGAATCGCCTCCAAACTTCGTGTTTCTTAGTTTGCTAACCTTTCCCATGTTTTCGCAAACTAAGACTACTTTTCTGACTCTACTTTTCTATGACAGCTATACGATATAGATTTTCGATTTAGACCAAACTTGGTGGAATCTTGTGAAAGCATAGCAAACTAGAAAATACAAATTTTGGAAGCGTTTCCATTGAAAACAAAAAAGTTTTTCTCACTAAATCTAGTTTTTTGACCGATCGTTCCCATGACTGCTATGCTATAGTCATCCGTTCCGGCCAGTTCCGACGGTACACAGCTAAATCAAGTCAGCTCGTCGTGCTGATCAAGAATATTTATTCTTCATGTGGTCGGAGATGCTTCCCTCTGTGCATTACAAACATCCGGACAATTTTATAATACCCTCTGCAAGGGTATAAAAAGTATCATACAACGAAGTATTACAGTACTTTCCGATGGTATCAAAGAGAGTCCAAACAATAGAATGGATTCCCCGAAAAACGCTCCTAAAAAGGGTCAAAATAGGCACTTTTAGCAACTTAAGGCCTAGTACGGAGAACGCCAAACTGTTTGTGCGCACAAAAAAGCCATTTATTGCGAAAGTGGATCGTAAAAACACATTAGTGTGCTGAGGCAGCCAAAAAATACCAAGAATAAGGCGTTATTGGTAATTTTTAAAGGTACGTTCACACTTTCTCCGGCTTACAAACATTTTAATGAGGATTTCAAGTCGCAACAATAAAAAAATTAGTATATGAAATGGAGATCAGTAAGGTCCAATGACGAAACCAGGAGGCAGTTGTCCCCCTATATTACAGATTTTGTATCTGAAAACTCAAGTTTTCATTTATGCCGCACAAATTGCCTTGGATGAGGAAGGCAGAGCATACAAAAAGCAGACGCTAGCGTCTCAGTTGCCATATTTGAAAGACTTGCTAACGACAAAGCTAAGAGAGATTGTAAGATCTAAAGTGATTTCACCAATAGTTCGAGTCACAGAAGTGTTTATTCAAAACTTCCAAATGAGCGCCAACAGTTTTAATTGGCTCCAAAACAAAGCACCCATTGCAGATGCGTTACGAATCTGCAGGCGTGCGAGATCAATAATAAATGTTACACATTTGCATTATTTATTTGTTTTTATTTCATAAACGTTAGTACATATATTAATGTGGTTTCTCTTCACAATTTGTTGCTGCTCTTTCTGAACTTCGAGGCTGTCTATTGCAACTGAATCTAAATACTCAAAATATTTATGAGGCCCCAAATAATTAGCTTTTTTTCCTCATGAAAGCGCTTCAATCGAATTTGTATTTTTTTGACATATTTTTGCTCTACCGACCGTCAAAATAAATAAATTTAATTAGTTTGGGCGCACAAACAAAACTCGAACAGCTGTTCAATAAAATCCACATGCGCAGAGTAGTTGGTAACGCGAGGACGCCAGTGTGGATTTTACCACCCCCCTGTTTGCTTGTCAGCATACTAGTCGCAAAACGTTTTACGTCAAAAATTTTGCGAGCGGTTTTACAGTGTCATTTTTATATGAAGATTTTTGTTTGCGAGCGCTTTTTTGCGTTCTCCGTACTAGGCTTTAAGTATCAAAGATTATTTTTATAAACAACTAGTGTTTTGGCAAGAACGTTGTGCTTGTTTTATGAATGAAAAATCACGAACTAAATCGGTAAAAGAGAAGTCGGCTATTACGACCCAGATCTGAAAAAACTTTGAACAAAACAAAATTAAAACATATTTCGAACCGGTCAAATATTTTGGGATTGAAAAGTCCCAAATTTTAAAATTTGTACTTATTACTTATCTATTAAGATCGTCGCAAAGCAAAGTCAATCAAAATATGAGTGATTGGTGTAGTCACTCGTAGAGAAGGAACGTTCAATATCTGCTTTAAATTTTAAATTTCTTATTCAACTTATTCAATTCACTTGTAAATAATTTTACTACTGTTTTATGAGTCTGTACCATAAGTCTATCAGAAAATGATGTGCTTGAATGCCGTCGCTAGAACACCAACAAATCTTAAACAATGCTCGGCAATTGTTAACCAACAGCTCTCTTATCGCTGACAAAGATGAAACCTAGCAGCAAGATAGACAGCTGAAAACTGTCATCGTCTGCAGCCCTGACCTTTTTCCAATAAAGTGTGAAAGCGTCTTCGAAGGCCCTCAAATGTGGTCACAACTCCATCCTTAAGCGAAGCAATGAAAGAAAGCTAAATGGAATCTTCATCTTTAACTACAGGTCATCAACATTTCTAACATTCCTCACTTAATACGCTCAATGATTTGCATTTTGCCTCAACAACAACAAAAATCTCATTTAAAAATAATTTGTATTATTAATTGTTTATGCGAAAAAAATGGATGATGACATGGGGAATGCAGTGGAGAGAAAGACAAAGAGCATAAAAACTCTAATTATGCACAATGTTGCGCTTTTTTTTAGGCCTCAATTGATAGGTATGGCAAATCATGCTGCTTAATACAAATATTATTAACAATTTGTTGTCGGTTTTTTTGTTTTTAGTTTTGTTGACAACTTTTCCAATTAATTTATTGAAAAAAACGAGGGGAAAAAAATAATTTATTTCTGATTAATTTCTGCAAATGCAGTCAACAAAATGGTGTAGAGTTTAGGGTACTGATAAAAGGAATATTATAGTGACAGTTTTTATAGAATGAAGGGAATATAATTATCAATTTAATTTTATGTTATGCAATGGTTAGAATATTTATTAATGCTGTGCTACCGGTTTGACTCTTTTTATTGAACGAAATTGATCTTTTGCAGATGATAAAAATTTTTTTTAATAGTTGTACATTACACTGCTGCGGACAACAAAATCTACTTACTTGGAAGATCACTGCCGCCAAAGTCTTCCAAAAAACGCATACGAAAGTATTGAGGCAATTTTTCTTACCATAGCTAAGGAAAAATCCAAAGAATAGAAAGAAACAAAATGTTTAGTGTATACTTTTATTAAACTCTGCCTAAGAGCTTAACAAAAACAAGTGTGCCTGTAGTACTTAGGGGACCTCTCTATAATGCAAAATCATAGTATGAAAAAGACTTTCCGTTTATCAAAATCTACAAGTTATTTTGACCATATCTCCGGATATTTCTCTCCAGGTGGGGGATATGCTGCAGCTAGAATGACAATCCAAACCATCTTGATAAGCTCCATATTGTTGACAAACTAAATAACTTATCAAGAACTGTGTCTATATATATCACATTTTATATAATTGTTACGACAAAGTGTGGAAAGAATTGATTTGGTTAATTTTTTAGAGCTTATTACATAGTAGAACATCTGCAGCTGCATCAATCTTTACAGTTGCTAACAACCTGAACCCTTTTGCAGGGATGCAAACCTATCGGAAATAAAAACTGGTTCGGTTCAGTGGTTCCAAGAGATTTTGAACCGATGGTTCGGTTTGTTACATGGTTTTTGAAGCCAACTGAACCGCGGATTCGGTTTGGCTCAGTAGACCACTCTCAATTTATTGCCGCTTTCGCAGAAAATACCGATCTTTCCTTAAAGCCCTCTTCTGGTCTAGAGGGCTAAATTTTACATGGTTTTTAAAAATTCGTGGAAAAAAATCGGAAAGAGATTTTGTAATTCCGTTTTTTGTATTTGGTTGAACAATTCATTAAGTTTTGTATACCCTTGCAGCTTTCATTGAAAAAAAAAAAGTTTTTCAAGCTAAGACTACTTTTCGGACTTTACTATATAGATGTCTGATTTCGACTAAACTTGGTGAAATCATGGAAAAGCATAATACACTGTTAATTACGAAATTTTTCTCACTAGAACTTCTTTTTCGACCGATCATTTATATTGCAGCTATATGCTATAGTCATCCAATTTTGATAAAACATTGTAGAAATGTGGTAAAGTATATAAAATAAGAATATGCCGATAAAAAGGACGTTTTCATTAAAAACAAAAAAGTTTTCCTCACTCGAACTAGTTTTTCGACCGATCTTTCCTATGGGAGCTATATGCTATAGTCATCCGATTTCGACCAAACTTAGTGAAATCATGGGAAAGGATAGTAAACTTAGAAATACGTTCTTTGGAGGCGTTTCCATTAAAAACAAAAAAGTTTTTCTCACTAAGACTAGTTTTTCGACCGATCGTTCTATGACAGCTATATGCTATAGTCATCCGATCCGGCCGGTTCCGAAAAATGTGCAACCTATTTGTACCAAAAGACTTCGTGCAAAGTTTGGTGAGGATAGCTTTAAAACTGACGGAGGAGATAGCATAGAAATAGACAGACGGACAGACGGACGGACGGACAGACGGACAGACGGACAAGACGGACTAAATGAACTCAGCTCGTCATGCTGATCAAGAATATATATACTTTATGTGGTCGGAGATGCTTCCTTCAATGCGTTACAAACATCCGCACAATTTTATAATACCCTCTGCAAGGGTATAAAAATACAAAATTAAAAATTTGTGAATGCGACGGCTGTTTAAAAAGTTCTCGGGATCCAAAGTAGGCTCTTCCAAAAAAAGATGTGACGATGGTACCCACGTTTCCGGGAGTTACAATTATCAGAAAGCAAAACGTTGGTTAGTATGAATGCCTTAACCGTCCGTAGCAGAATTGTGAAAATAAAATTGAATTTGAAAAAATAGCGGCCTTTTAATAATGAAAAATCGGTTTTTGACCATTTTTTTTTGCAGTCCAGTGTACAAAAAAAATAGTTTTTTTCTCAAAGATTCAAGTGGTGACGATAGCCACGTTAATTCTGCGTCCATAAAGCCCTACATCATCAAAATCGGTTCGGTAGTACTTGAGAAAACGTGGGCACCATTTTGAAAAACGAGATTTCGAGAAAAACGCGTTCTAAGTTTTAAGTTCAATTTTCTGGTACACAGCAAAAAGTAAACATTGATTTTTTGATGCAATATTTACATCGTATGCTAATCAGCAATTCCAGCTCCATATACTGGTCCTTCATCCCGATTAAAAAAGCGTTCATTAGCGGCTCTATCGGCTCTCCGGTCAGTACGCCCCCCTTTCGAAGATGAGGCTATTTCGACATCCGAACGTCTTCATCGAAATGCATTGCGTTTTATAGCATATTTATGTGATTGTGGGCCAATTGTGACAACCATTAGGGTCATTACTTTTGAGATATAAATGAAGCCTTCGTTGAAAATGCATGTAGCAAGAAAATTAGCAATTTCAATGGTGTGTGCACCGCTGTGAATGTGCTTAGGAGAAAAGGTCCACAATAAGGAATTTAAAGACTCATTGTTTTTTTTTTTAGTTTCTCCTCCGGTGCATCTATGCAGCAAGTCGTCGGCCGATAAAGCCTCATAAATGGGTTTTATAGCCTCCAGTACATTATGATTGAGTCGTGAGTATGTATGAAGAAAGGATTCAAGTGTGCCTTCTGTCATAGATTTCTGATACGCACACCAGCTAGAAGGACCTGGCATGAGCTGAGGATTGTAGTCAGTTGAACTTTTGTGATAAAATGTTGCCCAAATCGCCTTTTTCATATCCTCTGCAGACTCCGGATGACGACGAATCGCAAGTCCGTAATAAGTTGTGCGTACACTTATGATCTTTTACTTTAGTTTCCCAGGAGCTTTTCCACCAATTCCCTTATTGTCTTTTTCGCTTCTGAACATGAGCAATGCACTCTTTTTTTGTGACAATAGGGTTGCCGTTATATGGATCAGTATTAAGGATGGCTTTGAATGTTTTGCTGTCGTCGTCGCCGATATATTTTTTTTTGTATTTTATCCCATATTTTTCGTTAGACCTGTAAAACATTTCTTTCACAGAGTCAACCTCCATTTTTCCGCGCTCCCATCGTGATTCATGGTGCTTTCCTCAATGGATTGATAGCACAATTAAAACGAGTCCTCCTTATATTCACTGGTTGATTTCAAAGGCTAGATTTCACTACGGAATCGATAACTTTTTTGCTGTATTTCCCGATAAGCGTCGTGGCCCCAAAGAGTGAAGAAAAGCCTCGTTTCTTCCATGTACCATCTCCTGATACGGTTAGCAGTAAAGGATCGCAGACCGAATTTTCTTTTATTTGTAGATCCTTCTCTGTTTCCACCGCTTTCGAAAGACACTGCTCGTACACTGCTAGTCCCGCAATATGTAAATTTTCCAAGCACGCGTAGTAGGTGATAATGCATAATCCTTGGCAGAGGTCCATCAAGCCGCAAATCATGTTCATCCCTTCTCTCCCGATTCCCAACATCCTCATTGCAAATACCAAATGGCGATTTACTTTGAATGCTTTGTCCACAAAAGGTGAAGATGGAATATAAGTTATGGCCTCACATTCGCACTGTAAGCTAACTTTAAGTCCAAGTCCACGCTCGCCTGCTCTTGCAAGGGTAGCAAGGACTTGGAAGATCGAGTAAAACTCCAAAATGCAATATTGAAAATTGTTTTCCATTGTCACATCATCGTCTTTAGTTCTTTTTAACTTTTTGGCCGCTGTGCTCGCTAAAGTTGTATTTTCCATTGTGGAATGCTGATTTCCTCGGAACGATCTTATCTTATTGCTTCGCCGATAAGAGCGGAAAGGGGTGTTTCGATTTCCCTTTCTATCCATAGTTCACCACACAAACAACGATAAAAAATTAACTGTCTATTGGGCATAGGCAATCTCTCAGCGGCAGCGCTGTTGTCACACAGCCGAATATGATCGTCGTGCCGGAGCTTTGCTGTTTGGCGAATAACGGTAAAAACAAAGAAGAAGCAAAAATAAAAGCCGAACGTTGGGTGCAGCTGCGCTCCGAAGCAATACGACAAACTTTTCGCCTAATGACTGCAGGCAAATACAGTATTTTGTGTATGCGTCATTTAGGCAAAACATTCTCTCACTAAAATGACTATAACTCCGAAAGTATTTCAAATTTTGAATATCTAAGCTAAAAAATAAAAATAAAAATGTTGAAAAAAAATTTTCTAGACCAGAAGAGGGCCTTAAATCTGTGCGAAAAATTAATTTTTCTCGAACTTTCGAAGGTAAGGCAGTCCGAAAACGATTCAAAAACTTATCAAATTAATTTTATGTTATGCAATGGTTAAAATAATTATAAATGCTGTGCTAACGGTTTGACTCTTCTTATTGAACGAAATTGGTCTTTTCCAGATGATGAGAACTTTTTTTAATAGTTGTACATTACACTGCTGCGAACAACAAAATCTACTTATTAGGAAGATCACTGCCGCCAAAGTCTTCCAAAAAACGCATACGAAAGTATTGAGGCAATTTTTCTTACCATAGCTAAGGAAAAATCCAAAGAATAGAAAGATACAAAATGTTTAGTGTATACCTTTATTAGCCTCTGCCTAAGAGCTTAACAAAAACAAGTGTGCCTGAAGTACTTAGGGACCTCTCTATAATGCAAAATCATAGTATGAAAAAGACTTTCCGTTTATCAAAATCTACAATTTAATTTGTCTATCCTATCTGCCACGGATGTTTCTCTCCAGGTGGGGGGCGTGCTGCAGCTAGAATGACAATCCAAACCATCTTGATAAGCTCCATATTGTTGACAAACTAAATAACTTATCAAGAACTGTGTCTATATATATCACATTTTAAATGATTGTTACGACAAGATGTGGAAAGAATTGATTTGGTTAATTTTTTAGAGCTTATTACATAGTAGAACAACTGCAGCTGCATCAATCTTTACAGTTGCTAACAACCTGAACCCTTTTGAAGGGATGCAAACCTATCGGAAATAAAAACTGGTTCGGTTCAGTGGTTCCCAGAGATTTTGAGCCGCTGGTTCGGTTTATTTCATGGTTTTTGAAGCCAACTGAACCGCGGACTCGATTTGGCTTAGTAGACCACTCTCAATTGAACGCCGTTTTCGCAGAAACTACAGATCTTTTCTTAAATCTGTGCGAAAAATGAATTTTTCCCGAACTTTCGAAGGTAAGGCAATCCGAAAACGATTTAAAAACTTATTATGAGAAATGTCATTAAGTCTTTTCGAGAAGTTAAGTTTTTTTACTTTTCAAGGTGCGAAAGCTTGAAAAACCATAAATCTAGATGACCAATACTATTTGATGTAACATAAAGTTGAGTCCGTTTTGTTTGAATTTCCTCAGGGAAAGAAGTACATGGGCATTAGAGTGTGTCAATTTTTTTTACTCCATGGGCTCATCGCGATTCTGGTACTATAGGCCATAACAAGTATTTTTGCATAAGCAACCATACCTCTAAAATCAATTTCGAGCCTGCGAAAATGACGATGAAGATATTTTCTTATTTTTACGCGAACTACTCCCTCAGCTTGGAAGCTATTGAGCTGAAATTTTGCACAGTCATCATCTAGCTGCATACTGCACATGTGTCGGAACCGCGCGGATCGGATGGTTACTTCTTGTAGCATTAAGATATTTTCATATTTCCAAATCAAATGCAAACAAAATATTATTAAAAATGTGTATACCGGGGGTTTTTGGATCGGGAAATTTATTCTTTTTTTATTTTTAACTGCCAATAGGGGCGCTTTCGAGTATTCCTGTTGATTTTTTCACCTTTTTGGGGAAAATTTATAAAATTATTGCACAAATCGACAAATCTTTGAATCGTTCCCCATATTTAAAGTAGCACAAAATATTCAATGCTGAAAATAATGTGGGGTACGCAAACGCGACCTATTTCGATTTCATTCAATTTAAGTTAAAAATTCTTTTTTGTTATTTTTGAATCATTTTTGAAAGTTTTTCTTGCAGTCAAGTATATTTCATTTTTCAATACATTCTAATGTCACAGACATAACGCTAGCCGGCAATTGATCCTGTCTTTCCGTTCCTTGTATGTGTAACGGAATTTTCGGATCTGGCAGCAGTGGATCATCGATTCGTAGATATTGTTCTTGATGTTCATAAGCAATGCTTAGAGTAAATGGTGGTTCGAATATGTTTGATTTACCATTCATGTCAATCACATTCGTATAGTCCGAGCAATTGAAGTTTATTCACAAATTGTCTTATATTCAAATCCATATATGGAGTCTAACGTATGAATTTATTAAATAATACTCTACCATACACCACAGAGTTGTAAAACTTAGGCCCGTTTTCTTTTGTGATTTGGAAGGCAAATTTGGTAGAAAAACCGGTTTCAAATCGCAAAACTTTTGCGAATGCGAAAATGGGAGCATCGCTGTAGTTGAATTGCCATAAATTTTAATTAATTTTTTCTGGATTAACCGACTGAAGCTTTGTCCATCAAGCTGATAAAAATGCAACAAAATTTATGAAAATTGAAGGATCTTAGGGCTATATGCTAAAGTGGTTGAAATAAAAATTCGACCACCGCTCTGGCTTGTACCTGACGATCATATAAGAAAAATTTGCCATAATCTAAGGGAGTAACTGTCTTACAGGCCAATTTGGAAACCTTTGGGCTTGCTGATGCATAAGACTCATAAACACAGAAATTTTGGCTGTGTGACCACCATAACTTTTTTTTTAAAGCAACTCCTATGCAGAATTTGGTCCGAAGAGAATAAGCCCGAAGATTGGAGACTAAGTGTTTTCTGCCCAATACTTAAAAAAGCAGACCCTGGATTCTGCGCCTATTACCGCGGGATTAGTTTCCTACCCATGGCATATAAGGTTCTGTCATGCTCGAACTTTATCAGTGTGGCTTTGCATGATAACGTTGAGAAGCACACGAAGTTCCGTCAAAATAGGAAAGATCCTCTGCGAGCCTTTCGATACCAGAAGAGGTTTTAGGCAGGGTGACACCTTATCGTGTAACTTCTTTAATCTGCTGATGGAGTATATACTGCGCCAGTGCCCAAATGCTAACAGATCGGGCACCATCTTTTACAAAGATGTAATGCTACTTGCATATGCCGATAACATTGACATTATCAGCAAATCCGAGCGGGCGGTAAGCAAGGCGTTTTCAGAGATTGAGAAGCATGGACATTAACAACAGTGGATGAGGAGGCGATCGGCGTGTTTGTGAGAAAAGTCCTTCAGAGGGTTTATGGACCAGTAAAAGTTGGCGATGAGTTCCGCACCCGTATGAACCACGAACTGTATGAGCTCTAGTGGGACACTGATCTAGTCAAGCGCATAAAACAACAGCGGCTGCGCTGGCTTGGACATGTTACTCGTATGGATGAAAAAGCTCCAGTAAAAAAGTGTACAGGCGGAAGGCGAACGATTTAGGGAAAGCAGGAGGCGTAAACAACAGGTGCTGAAAGACATTGAGGCGCTTAAACTGACCAACTGGTGCCAGCTCGCACAAGACAGAGGCGAGTGGCTGGCATTAATAGCAGTGGCCGAGACCGTCAAACGGTTGTGATAGAAATATCGGGCCAAATAAGAAGAAGATGTACTTACTGAATATTTTGTCATAGAAAGGTAGAGTCTTTTTCTAGATGTTTTTTACGATATTTGAAATAATATGATTTCTAAAGTTTCTATGTAGTTTATCGACAATTTCGAAATTAAATTCCTAAAGACACTTGAATAGTTCATAATGATTTCACTTTAAAAGACGTGCTCCTGACTCAAGATTGTTTGGCAAAAACAACTCAAATTTGTACTTCTTAAAACTCGTCAGTGAACTGAACCGTTTTGTTTTGTGCTTTTCGATTCGGTTCAGCAGCTTCAAAGGGATTGGATTGCAGTTTTCCTTTAAATACTTTAACACAACCGGTCACCTTTACCAGCCATTGGCGCCAACTGTAAGTAATTAGTAACTAGCTTTATTTAAAAGCTAAGAAATAATACTTAAGTGTTCTTTCATTGTTGTGGTTTACCGCGAACGAAGAGAACCAGTGCAAAAACGACCAACAAAAGGACATCCCTCAAGCTCAATGGAAACCACCTGTAACTTCGCTTAGCCTCAGGTTACCCCCTCACTTTCCTCTAATTAATACAAACAGCCTACATTAGATTCCACACTGGCCCAGACCCTCCCCTTGTATCAATCTTGCCTTGAAATCAATTACTCTGATAAATGCCATATAAATTCAATTGCCAGACATTCAATATTTACAGCAATTTCAATAAAAATGCACCAACTAATTGAGGTAATTAATTTATTAAATTACATTTGCCACTTTTTTGCACGGCAATTGACCAGTCGCCTGAAGATCCCAACTAGCTGCCGGTTTTTTTCCTCAAGCCCAATGGGAAGGCATACACGAATGGTGAACGGATGGCCTTAGTTTATGGACCAAATGGGAAAACTGCCAATTCACCGCGTTGCGGCCACAGAGTTAGTGGCATCATTAGCATGTGCCCGTAATTGCCAGTGCCAGTGATAGTTTGGAGGCAACTGTACTTTACTCTGTAAATGAAGGTAATGCCTTTTCATAACAAATGTCTAACGATTCATAATTGTAGCAAAATTCTAATCTAACTTGGCAAAAATTGAAAAAAAAAAAAGAAAAACGCCCTGCTCCAGCTTCTTGGAAATCCCCATCCATTGCACTTAGAAATGGGTAGAGAAATGCATTTCTATGCATAAAACTGGGCGTCATATTTCAAAGGCAGCCACGCATGCGTCCGCCTCGCCGCGGGAATTATGTAGATGGAAGCTGGCGGGAGCTGGCTGCAGCTTCACAATTAATATTCGGAGCGCAATGCAGTCGCCAGTAGCCAAGTCGCAGAGTGGGCAACAAAAATTTCTCTCTAATGTCCACCGGGTGAGTTTTTTTTTCTTTGTGATTTATTTTCGCTTTTAGTGTCTTTTATTTTATGATTTATGCTGGAGCGAAGGAGCTCTCTGGGTCTGTGGTCCGGCCACATCTCGGGCTCAGGCTCGGGCATTTGGCGATTTTTCATTATTTTCATCGTAGATCAAAATTAAGTGATTTTAATGATGAAATTTATTGGCGCATTTATTTGTACATGATTTGAAGCTGACCAGAAAGACGTGTGGGACATGTGGCAGATTTTTGTGCAAGTGATAAATGTTCACTGGAGTTTGTATACGGGAGGTCTCTGGCTCAGGCTGTAAGGTTCTAGCCCAGAAGGATTCTTAAACTTATCGTAACCCCAATTTTGGATTTGTAAGTATTTGTATTGAACTTTTGGCTGTTAACTCTGTAAACTAAAATAAAATTGCTACAATTTTAAGAAAATTAAATAAGTTCCCAAAAACGTGACCTAAAAACAATAATTTTTTTAACCGGTCTTTTTTTCATAGAGAAAGGGTCAGGCTCTGGTTCAGGTTCAGGGCGTCATAAAATAATATGGTTAGAGTTCAGAATGAATAGCTTAAAATTGCTTCAATTCAAAATCCAAATCCAAAATTAAATACGGGCTGCAAACCGGCCCGGTACCAAACATCAAAGAACCGGTCCCTGAAACAGAAGGCCTTAAATTATTGATGTTTTTTTGGTAAAAGGCTTGGTACAAAAAAGTAACCTCATATTAATTCTTACAAACTTTTTGAGCTTTTAAATCGGAGGATCATCTTCTCAAAATGTTCCGTTAAAAAAAAATTGTTTTGATAAAGTATATTTTGGTAAATTTCGGAGACTTTTCCCCTGTTTTATTCCTCAGGATTCGGATGGCGGGCTCGAATAAAAACTGATCAATGGTTAAGGTTCGAAAATTTAAGTTTTTGGGGGAAAGCAAGCTTTTTGTTCAATAGAACAACAATTTTCCCTTACTAGCTTACCCGACAAACGTTGATTTGCCATACAGTATATTTCTAGTCAAAGTCATTATTAGCCGTCTCAAAGTAAAGGATTGATTAAATTTCAATAATTATCAGAAACCAACAAAGATTTTGTACATATGGAACAACAAATTGGTTACTCAAACTGACTGTTTCGACGGCCTCCCGGCAACTTCTCATTTGCTTCAAATGCTGACACATCATCGAGCCGTTTGCAAATACCAAAATATATTAAGATAAAGGCCTGTATCCAGCACAGCGGAAAAGCTTGTTTGTTTTCAATGGAAAGGTCCTCAAAATTGGCATGTATTTGTTTTTATGCTCCCACACAAAACTAAAAAGTTTGGTCAAAATCGTATAACTACAGCATATAGCTGCCATAGGAACGATCGGTCGAAAAACAAGTTCTTATGAGAAAATTTTTTTTGTTTTTAATGGAAACGTCCCTTACGTTGGCATATATTTATTCTATATTGTTTAACACAATTCTACAAAGTTTTGTCAAAATCGGATGACTATAGCATATAGTTGCAGTAAGAAAAACTATTTTGTTTTAAGCTAGGTACGGAGATACCTGCAAAATGGTCTCGAAATCAAAAATCCCATACAAATTTTCGTACAAATTTCGTAGGTTGTCATTTCGAAAGTGTGTATGGAGTTGGTCGTGCGAAATATCATATCGATAGCACAGAGCTGCCACCCGATGCACAGCGTGTCACGCAATTGTCTACCGATGATTGTTGATTTCGAAGGTTTGAAATATACCTTTCGTAATCAACTATCAGTTTTTGCGCAGCAAGGACAAGGAAAACAAGTGCCTTGCAATGAGTGCAAAAACCACCAAAAAGCATAACAAGAGGGTGAGCCACTTCTCAAGAGAGGAGAAGGGAATAGGTTCTGCCCTCATAAAGGAAGGTAAATATAATAATAATTGAGTTTCATTATGTTATTCACAATTGTTTGTATTATCTTTTTTAGGAGGCCAATGCAAAGCGGCTTGGTCTTCGCTAAAAGATAGCTTACGTTATCACCGCACCAAGCATGCAACAAGTGGCAGCGATGGGTCGAACTTATAGCAACTCAAGAAGGCAGCGATGTGAAGTGGTAGTTAGATCCATACATGTCGTTCTTACCAGATTTACCGACGCAAAGAAGGTGTATGTGTCATGCATATTTTTTTCGAATGCGTGTTAATTCTCTTTTGCAGAACGTTTAGCTCCCCGTATGAGATGGCTGACGATGAGTAACCTGGGCCCAGCACCACGAATTCAATCGTGGAAGACGGCGATTGTGTGTTTGGGATGGATGAACCTAACCATTCCCCAATGGTCCAATTTGCAAATTCTCAGTCGCCACTAGTCCTAGACGAAAGTTCGTCATCTACTCCTGTATATTCATTCGTAAGCACTGCTTTTATAACTCGATTGAAAGCATAAATTTATTATCATTGGTTTACTTTTCTTTCCGAAGAAAAAACGACCTCGTCTCGTCTGTTAAAGAGCTGCAAGAGGCGTCGAATGCTATCGTGGACTTCTTGTCAAAGCAATAGGATGCCATCACACATGTGGTTCATTCAGCACCTTCTCTAGTTGTGTCCAAAAACCATCGTTTGGAATTGGCCAATTGGAACAAGCTATTAGATTCTACGCCAAAAGAAAATGCTGAAAAAATTAAACTGAACATCACGAATCCGTCTAATTAATAATATGGTTTAAAATATATATAGAAAAAAAAACCACGAAGCCATAATGTTATTGGTGTTTTATTTTCATTGAGTATTATTTTATTTATTTATTTACGGACGCTCGGGTAATGCTGCGTAATCATTTTGCCACGGTATTGCTCCATCTTGCAAATCGACAAAGGCCTTGAGGTTGTCCCTGATAAATTTGGGATAGTCCTGAGCACGCCCACGCATTCCAAGAAACTTCTGCCCCTCTTGGATCTTTCCTGCAACTAAGGGTTAACCCAACACTTTCTTCTGTTGGTTGTCTTCACGACCGCTTCTTGCTACTTATGTAAAGCGATTGTTGCAACTATAGGTGCATTGCAAGCCAACAAAACTTTTCGCTGTTTATTTAAATACATTTTGTTTATTTTTTGACTTGATTAAATTTTTAAACAAAACAATTAGAGGTGAGCGCCTATAAAACTAGAGATGGGCGACTTATTTCGCAATTGCAATCGACAAAATAATTAACTGAGATTTCGTGACTACTTCGCAGGTTTCTCCATACCTAGCTTTAAATGGAATCGCCTTCAAAAATGTACATGTTAGTTTGTTATGCTTTTCCAAGATTCCACTAAATTTTGTCGAAATCTGACATCTATATAGTATAGCTCCCATAAAAAAGTAAGGTCCGAACAGTAGCCGAAGTTAACTTTCCCCTATTTTTTTTTTTAGTTTTTTCTTTTTAATCCCTCTTTCTCTTTCTCTCTCTTCAATGTTACAAGACATAAAGCTTATAAGTTAATTCATTGGTCACAAAAGGTTCAAGTGTATTTAAACTTCGGCACAGACGAAGTTAGCTTTGCTTTCTCGTTCTTTATTCTCTGTACCAAATGTACAGAATATAAACGCACCGATCTTAGAGATGGTAATAGATAGAGGATTGGCATTTATGGGACATAAGCTTCTTATACTTTCAGATCAAGTTTATTTTAAATTTTTGCCACGCCCCCGCCCGCCTCCGCAATTTGGAAAAAACCTCATACCTCCCAAAGTTTTATAGATAAAGGGTTCGCACCTTCTGGACATATTTAATTACATGGATTATTTATCGATCCGCCAAAGGATTGGAAAAGATCGGATGAATGATAATCAAGTTATAAGCTAAAGAATGTTTGTAATTTCGCTGCTACGAGCTTTAAAATGCATGCTCGCATACCTTTGTTGGTTTTTTATTTTTGAGACTTATTTATTGTGAAATTAGCACCTTAAAACAATTTTGCAGCTTACTCTTACTTCTTAAAGCAAATTTGTACTGTAGGGAATATTTATATAAATTGTACAATATTATTTGAGTTTAGGGTGTATTTAAAATGTTGTGCTTATCTTATAGTAGGGATTTTAACTTAAGACTAACTGCGAAAAACTTGGGTGATACAATTTAACAGGTAAGTGTTTTACGTTTGTCTAGCCGATAAGTCTCTGTACAGTGTAAGTTTTGTTTTCAGTCTCAAAATGTTTAATAAGAGAAAATATTATGGGAGCATCTTCGCTAGATCCTTCTATTGGCAAGGTCAGTTGGGTGGACCCTTAGAAGCCATCTCCTTGCCCTGATCCCGTTTACCCACCGCCTTTTGAGAAGACGTCTTGCAAGGTTGTTGGAATGAGAGGCCACCTTGTCTGGGTACCGCGCAGCCTGGCTGTTGATGGTGTCGCCAAGCATTGGGACGCCACATTCTTTCTCAATGTCTCGAGTGCGAATAAACCACTCAGCTCCAGTGATTCGTCTGAGGATTTTGGCCTGAAAGACCCTGATTTTGTTCAGGTGTGTCTTCGCGGCGATGCCATACACCTGGACGCCTTACCTCCATATTGGTGCCAGGATGGCCTTGTAAATAAGGACCTTGTTCCTAAGCGAGAGTTTATTATTGGCATTGAGTAGCCAACTTATTCTCTTCGCCTTGCTCTAAAGCTTGCCTGATACTTCGGCGGCATGCTGCTTGAAGGTTAGCCTCTTGTCTAGGGTCACTCCCAGATACTTATGGGCCGTTTTGTGAGGAAGCACCTCCCCATGTAGAAAGACTCCGGGGCAACTGTCTCTTCTGAGTGTGTGCGTGACACTAACACACTTCTCAGGGTTGATAGATATATTCCAGCGACAGGCCCAGTTCTCAAACCTCTTGAGGTATTCTTGCAACGCGTCTGTTGCCGAATAGACGCATCTGTCACGTGCCATGATTGCCGTATCATCGGCAAAGGTTGCTATCAGGAGGACCCGCAGTTCCTCTATGGGTATGTCCAGAGCAGTAGGCATATCTGCTGTGAACAGGCTGTACAGGGTTGGCCCCAGAACGCTACCTTGAGGTATTCCTGCTTGAATCCTCTTCTTCTGGGATGCAAGGCCATCCTGGACAACTCTAAATGTCCTGTCAGTTAGTAATGATCTGACCATTAAGAAGAGCTGAGGATTTAGCGTTCCCATGAGTTTGGCTAGTAAGCCATCATGCCAGACCCGGTCAAATGCCTGTTGGATATCCAAGTAAGCTGCCACAACGTACTCCTTGGCGTGGAACCCTTCTAGGACGTAATTGACTACTCTGTGTAGCTGTTCTGGGGTTCCGTGTCCCAGTCGAAAGCCAAACTGGAATTTAGGGATCCTCCTTTTGACTGCTGGGGTCTCCAGAATCCTTCTCAATAAGCATCTTTCTAGCAGCTTGCCAAATGCTGGGAGTTCATCTGGAGGCTTCCCAGGTTTGTGGAGCATCACGATATTGGCTTTTTTCCATGCACAGGAAAAGTAGCTGAGGCGTTGGGCTGCATTGAATATGAGCAACAGAAAGAATACCGCCTTGTGAGGGAGAAGCTTTATTGTTCTGTTGTCCACTTCATCTTCTCCAGGAGACTTGTTGCTTTTCAGCGAGACAATTTCACTTTTCAACTCTTCATATGTGATTGAATTGACTGGCAGCTCCATTTGTAGAGGAACGTCCAGTGTGTCCTGAATCAATTGCATCCTATTGGTCGAAGCAGTGCTAAAAGGCTAGAACCTTTCCTCTAGGTTGCAGGCAAAGGCTTCAGCTCGGTCCTGTGGGTGTTTAGCCCATGTTCCATCAGGATTCCTGACCGGAAATTTCGGCTGCACCTGCCTCTTATACCTCCTAGTGAGCTTCCAGAGAGCGAACTTGGAGTCCTCATTAGGGGTGGCATTCTCCAGGAGCTTGTCTGTCGCCTCTTTCTTGATTGTGGCCAGGACTTTCCTTACCCGACTTGCAATCCTCCTGTATAATCTGACCGATGTCTCACAATAAGCTTAACATTAAAATTGTTGGCTGATATTTTTCTAGCTTGTATATTAACTATATATATATATATTTTCTCACAACACCATGTTATTTCACATATTGAAATGTATCCATTAAATTCTTAACCAAAGTACGAATAGGTGGCATAGTACTGCGGCTGGGCTGCCACATAAGCAGCAGCTGTCTGTGCGGGAGCAGCAGGTGCGGCTATTAGCTTGGCAAAGGTCTGTGGCTGCACAAAGCCCACAGCTCCAGCGGGATAGTAGGCAATTGTGGGTGGTGCTGCCATCGGTGGGGCAGGTACTACAGGCTTGGGAGCAGCTGGAGCTGTTTTTGTTACCTCCACCTCTTCGGCAGCATCATCAAGATCTTCCTGAGCCTCACTATTAGCCACCAGACGAGCAGATTGTGGGAGTGGTGTTTGCGCGGCGGGAGCAATTGGTTCAGGGGCAGCTGCTGGTGTTACTTTTGGAGAACGGTACAGTTGTTGAGGAGCTGCATAGGTAGCCGTTGGCTGGGCCTGCACGGGTAAGCGGAACTGCCTGGCCGGCTGAAAGCCTGCTGCTGGATAGGCAGTCTGTTGCTGTTGTCGCTGACGTTGTCGTCCCACCACTCCCACTTCGGCCTGCACCAGACCCACCAAAAGCACAAAGGCCAACACAACCACCGAGCTGAATTCCATTTCGTTGACTGTTTCGAGCGATGCACAACGGTCAGTGAATTTATATGATATGAAGTATCCATCGGGTAGACTGCTTAAGATGCTCAGTGTGTCAGCCGTTAGCTAACCCCGCCCCCAAAGCCACACACAATTGACATTGACCCCAAAACTAAATGAAAACAAAAATCAATTGCATTTGCAATGTAGAGTTTACACCTCCATCAATATGCATTGCTTCGATTAGGTATATAGTATAGCAAAGCAGCAATCTTGTAGCTAAGTCACGTTCAAGTGTTAACACCATAAATTTAGCTATCTCTGGACAGAAGTCACTTGTAAAGCGGCTAAAAGCTGAACTCATAAATCACCCAAAATATTGGGTATGTGAATTAATTGTATATCTTCTTTCGGTGGCTGCTTTTTTGGTACTTATCCATGTTATTCAGCTATGCCGAACCACTGAACCGAACCATTCCTAATTTCCAATCTAGAATACTTAGATAATTGCCTAAAAACGTAAAAGTTCAACTAATTTGAACCAAATCTTATCATGATCATCTACCTTAAAGGCTTTCCTTAACTGAAGTCGTTCAGTTTTCAGTTTAATTACATTGTGTGATTAAGGCTACTCCATCAACATGCCACATCTTCTTGGGGATCATCAGCTACTAGCATAGCTTAGCTAACGAGCAGCTCTTTCTCTCTCTCTTCCGCTGTCCCTGTCTCTGACAATGAGTGAGCAACGATAATCTATTATGACCGTAACCAGAAAACCAAATCCCAACTCGGTAATCCATCATTTTACAACTTGGCAATCAAAATAAGGAGTTTAGCCAAGAGAAGAGTCGACAGCGGAGTAGCCTCATCCAATCCAATCAGCCTAACGAACACACAAACAAGTCTCGAGAATCATGTTAACCGAGTGGAAGCTAAGCTCAGCTTAACCAGGAGACATGCATTTTCGACATGCTGCCTGACCATTCAGGCCACAACGAATCGGCCAGCCGAAAGGAATAGCTGGGCTAGAAGCTATGTAGCTCAATTTACAGCCGCCTGACGTGACGACTTGGCCAAGTTGGCAGCTTTGGGGCCAAACTAAATAGTTGCCAATAATCCGTGTCCAAATTGATCGGCGGGTTGCCGTTTATGGTAATGGACGAAATTAGATTCCCAAATGTTTCTGTGTGGATGGAGGAAGGCGGATGGGGAAGGCGTACGGCTCATTATTCATGCTCAAACTTGGACTTCACAACGGTAACAACATTATGTTGCATTATTATTGCTTCATCAACTTGTTGTGGCTTAGTGCAAGACCTGTAAAGAGCATTTGGAACTGCTCAAACATTTTTGAAATCGCATTTAGAGGTGAAGGTGCAAGCAACAGTTCGTTGGTTCTCCACCGGAGTGGGCAGCGGGGCTTAGGGTAATTAAAGAGAAATAGTTATAAGTGTGTACGTTGTGTACAGTATGTGGGCTAGAAAATGTAACCAACAGACAAAGCTAAAGTTCAACACGTTCTTTAAAGGCAACACTTTAACCCTTAGGTACAAGAACTGGGTTATTTCTCGGAAATTGATATTAAAAATTTCTTAATAAGAAACTTAAGAAAGCAGAATGATCGTCTGGTCTCTAATCAACGTTTATCTTTAACCTTTCCCTAATCCAAATTATGAATTTAATGAGGTTCAGCTTCGATAACGCACCCCAATTTGTAAGCATTTCAATCCGATCTCCCCATCCAATCCAAAACTTTAACTATTTTGGGTTCCGCTTGATTTCCGTTCTTCATGAAATGTTAGAGTTGAGAATCATAATTTCGTTTATCTTCTTTATCAAATCAATTAAGAAATACTTATAGCACCGTCCTAAAATGGAAATGCTTACTGGAATATTTTGAGTATAAGAACTTCGGCGTCTTTCTTTGAGTATTGTAATCAGGGCTGCAAACCGGTTTTGAACCGAACCGATTCGAACCCAAAATTCCGACTATTAATTTAATGTGAACCGAACCTCCTTAAAAATAAAAGCTGAACCTGAACCTGTTCCGAACCTACAGTTTCGGTTCGTTCCAACAAAAATGATAGACAAAAACAATTGTGACCCTGCCTAGCGACTTCTTCTATTATCTGGTCGGTTTCGGACAATTGAGTCTTAAATAGTCAGACAAGTTTAATAAAAAAATCGAGATAAACGTTCAGAATTCCTTATAAAGTCCTCAATAGCCCCTGCCTTTTTAAGATCTTCGGCTTCAAAGCTTTTAAATGATTCACAAAAACCAGAGCTTAACATTACATTGGAAATATTTTTATACTCTGTACCAGAGGCACACAAAGTATATTAAGTTTGTGCAAAAGTGTCCGTCCGTCTGTCTGTCTGTCTGTCCGTATGAACAAACAGATCTCAGAGATGGTAAGAGATTGAGGTTTGACATGTATGGAACATATGTTTCTTTTACTTGCAGGCAGATCAAGTTTATTTTCAATTTTGGCCACGCCCCCTCCCGCCACCGCAATATCGAAAAAACGTCATATCTCCCACAGTTTTATATATTTAGTATTCGGGATTCTTTATCGATCCGCTGAAGGTGTTTAAAGATCGGATGAACGATACTCGAGTTATATGGAAACAAACAATTATGGGCAGCACCGGTCGCAATGGCGATGGGCAGCACTTCACAGGTACAGAGTATGTTAAAGTCGGGCTTGACCAACTATCTTTCTTGTTCAGATTACGAAATGAAATTGAGCTTGACAGTAAATTATATTTGGAATATTCCCAAGTGATCTACAAATAACGTCCGATTGAGTGGAGCTCGGCTTTGTCCCTTTGGGCCATAAAAAAAGCGTCACGAGTCACGCTGACTTACATATTTTGTGGTGTTGTTGAGGGCTTTAAGGTGGACATGTAGGGGGAGTGGGAGTACTTAGTATTGATTACTATGAATTGAGGACTGAGTGTAGAGTATCTAGTATCGAGTATAGAGTATCGAGTACTTAGAGTCTAGTACACTTAGTATCAAATACAGAGTAACGAGAACTTGGTATCGAGTACTTAGCATCGGTTGCTGAGTACCAAGTTCAAAGTATCAAGTATTAGTATCGAGTACTTAGTATTGAGTACTCAGTATTGAGGTCTTAGAATAGAGTACTGAGTATCAAATCCTGTGTTTCGAGTACTTGGTATCGAGTACTTAGAATAAAGCACTAAGAATCGAATACTGCCTAATCGGGTACTTAGTATCGAGTACTTGGTATAAAGTTCTTAGAATCGAGAACTGAGTAGTACTTAGTATCGAGTACTTAGTATCGAGTACTTAGTGTCGAGAACTGAGTATCGAATTCTGAGAATCGAGTATTTGGCATCGCATCGAGTATGTCGTGTCGAGTACTTAGTATCGAGTACTATTATCGATTATCGAGTATATATGTGTTACTACACAACCACAATAATGTGAAAGGCGGAGCCTGTCGTACACAACCTATCGTACCAAAACCTTCGCCTAAAAACCTTGAACCACAAATTTCCGAACTCTAACCATTGATAAATTTTGGTTTGAACCCGCGAGCCGGAAAGAAAACGCGCAGAAATTTTTTTAATCTGTTTTTTTTGTATTTGGTAGGGCATATTGGCAAAATTACAAAATTTAAAAATATAAAATTTATGGGGCGGTTAAAAAGTTTTCACCTTCCAAAGAAGGATCTCAAAAAATAACATATGTCCAGTGTTGGCACGATTGCGGGAGTATACTGCATCTCAAAAAAACGGGGAACTAGTTAGCATGACTGCCTTTAACGATTGAACCTACAGAAAAAAAAAACATTTTTTTTGTAGAAATGGCAGCCATTTGAAAATGAAAAATCGATTTTACACCTATTTTTTGTAGTCCAGTGTACAAAAAAGGTTGTTAACGGCGAAGATCGGGGTTCACATTGTACAATGTACATACATACGTACTTCCATATAGAATTCAGTTGACTTTCATATTTGCATTCGATTAGCGCCTAGCGCGAATCAGTATTTTTATTCTTGCCACATACGGTCACACTGATCTCGAATACTATAAAAAATTTTCTATTCTAACTCTTTGGAAGCATTCCATTTGCAATTAACAGAGATTATGTCTGTGGAATGAACTACATAATACTAAGACTAACTGTGTCCGAGCTATGCTGCGTTTGCTTGGCCAGTCTGTGTGCTGGTGAGGACACCAACTGACTGAATATATACACCGACTACTATAAAGCACAAGACTTGACTATTTTGATAGAGGAGACGACTGGCCGGGGGATGAAGCCCGTTCTGGATCTACCTGAACACATATGTATGTCCCTCTTGCTTGGCAGCGGTAAGAATTGCTTTGAATTTCAAGCGGCGATTGGAGCAGAGTCTGAAGCGTTTAAACGTGCAGACCACAGAAGAAAAGACACTCACAAACATTGGAAAAGCGAGCAGAGAGCGGCTTTTGGAGTGTTCCCTCTGCCCAAAGATCTTGACCACTAAGCACAAACTGGAGAGAAAACAACGCACGTATACTGGCGAGCGACCCTACGAATGTCTCCACTGCTCAAAGACCTTTGCGTAAAGTGCTGTATGGAGGAGCACCTGCACACGCATACTGGCGAACGCACTTTTAAATGTACCCAGTGCCCACAGTCTTCTGCCCTGTCTTCTGCTCTCTAAAGGCAAACCTGCGTACTGGTGAGCGGCCCTTCCAATGCTCGCAGTGCTCGCAGACCTTTTACACAAGAAGCAATCTAAATCAACACCTACGAGTTTTCCCACTGCTCGAAGACCTTTCGTAATAAACGCAATGTGGAGCGACACAAACTTTCATATACTGGCGAGCGACCTCACTCATTCCTAGAATGCTCAATGTGTTTTGGCCGAAAGAGCACTCTAAATAAACACCTACTTAATCATACCGGCCAGCAACCCTTCAACTGCCCTCAGTGCTCGAAATCCTTCCTCCAAAAAGACTCTCTGAAGAGGCATATCCGTACGCATACTGGAGTGCGACCTTTCCAATGTTCTCACTGCTCTAAGGCCTTTTGCCAGCCATACGATCTGAAGAAACACTTTATTAGTTCCCTGAATTGTATGAGATTTTAAAAGTAGGTACTTTCTGTAAAATAATACTAAATGTGAAAATCGATTTTAATTTTACTTTAAATGTCAAACGGCTGAAACTTTTATGTTGAATATTGTTTCTTTTTATTACAAAGGAATAAAATGATTTGGACTTATCTCAGAATTTGCTATTTTCAATATTTAAAACTGGGTACCGTATCGAAACCGAAAACTGAAATAAATTAAAAACCAAAACAGAACCTTTTACCGAAACATTCACCTGTAACGGAACCGAAAATCGTTTCGGTATTAATCCCTGGTTTAAAGTTTGCAGTTGCTAGGAAATTTTTGTCACCTTGGGTCAGTAAATGGGCTATATCTCCTAAACTATTTCGAATTTTGAAAAATCCTTTTGGGAAAATATTTTAAATATAATAAAGCTTGTGCAAACGTATGCAACAGGCAGAAGAAAGCATCTCCGACCCTATAAAGTATATATATTCGTGATCAGCATCAACAGCCGAGTCGATTTAGCAATGTCCGTCCCTAAAAATTGATAGTGTCATTCCAGCCTAGAGATTATGCCTTAATATTCTATACTAAAGAATGGTCAGTTTTCAAACCAATTTAATAGGCATTATTTCTCATTTCGGGTTAAAACTACTGAAATAGCTTAGATAGCTAAACAAAATTTACAATTGATTGATTTTTATCAGATTGAGCTTTGTCCGTCCGTCTGTCTGTTTTAAAGCTATCGATCTGAAATTTTGCACAGTGTCATATTTAAGCTGCACACTGCTCATATGTCGGATCGGATGGTTACTTCTTGTAGCTGCCATAGGAATTTTCTGTTGCAAGTGTAGTAAAACTTCGGCACATACAAAGCTTTGCTTTCTCGTTTTAAATGCTATAACATTGAAGTTTAAAACTTCTTCGACTTTTTTGTACACACAAGGGCTAAGGCAAAACTTGAACAGTTTACCCCAATATCTGGTTACAAATCAGTTAAGAGTGCGCGCTCGTATGTATGAATTGTATATATGTGTGTGTGTGTAAGTGGAGGCGTGTGTTTTTTCAAGAGAAAATGAAAAGAAAGCAACTCGACGACAGCAGCGCAGGAAAATGGAAAAATAACAAAAATGTGGCAAGTCAATCAAAAATAACTGTGGAAACTTACTAAGCTTTGACAAAATTAAATCTGATAGTATATTTTTTTTATCAATAGATTTTATTTTAAAAAGTGAATTTAAAAGTCGCGCCAAATGGAGCTGGAAGCAGGTGAAATGGGCAGCACTTTCAAGTGCTGCTAACAGCACTGCCCCAGTGGCAGCTCCCAGAACAACA